>WNWK01001721.1:192620-254941 GCA_009830355.1 Cherax destructor
TACGTATTACTATTATTATAAGATTAAGGAAGGGAGGTGAAGAGAGAGGAGTACTTCACAATTAGGATTTTTATCCTTATTTTTTTTTTTTTTTCAGAAATTAAATACATGTATACATAATATTTCTGTGTCCCAGTTCACATCTTATGATATGTATAATACAAATGTATGGTATGAAAAATTAATATTGGCTTCACATTATTTTTGACTAATGTACCATATCTCCAGTCTCTATATTACTTGCTAAGCAAGGGGCTGACTGTAATTAAATTTTAAAATACCATGGTTAATGTTCATTGACGAGGGAGGTATTGAGAAAAGAAATAAGTGTCACTGCAGTTTGCTATTCAAGCTGTTAGATAACATAGGAGATAGTACTGAGAGAACTGACTAATGATGGGTGGAAGAGTTGGGTGACAACACTAGTGGCACTTGGCTATAATATAATTTAATTGTTTAACCTCAGTATTGATAAGAATGTATGTATGTTTCTTTTTTGGGTCACCCTGCCTTGGTGGGGGATGGCCAATGTGTTAAAAAAAATTAATGCACTAGCTGTCTCCCACTGAGGCAGGGTGACCTGACAAGAAAAACAAAAGTTTTTTTTCTTACATTTAGTAATTTATACAGAAGGGGTTACTAGCCCCTTGCTCCCAGCATTTTAAGTCACCTCTTATGACACATAAGAACATAAGAACATAAGAAAGGAGGAACACTGCAGCAGGCCTGTTGGCCCATACTAGGCAGGTCCTTCACAATCCGTCCCACTAACAGAACACTTGCTCAATCCAATTTTAAATGCTACCCAAGAAATAAGCTTTGACAATTCAATTCACTCATTTGCGAGTCCCACTCAAATCCAACCCCTCTCACTCATGAATTTATCCAACCTAAATTTGAAACTACCCAAGGTCCTAGCTTCAATAACCCTACTAGGCAGACTGTTCCACTCATCAACTACCCTATTTCCAAACCAATACTTTCCTATATCCTTTCTAAATCTAAACTTATCTAACTTGAATCCATTATTGCGGGTTCTCTCTTGGAGAGATATCCTCAAGACCTTATTTATATCCCCTTTGTTAATACCCATTTTCCACTTGTATACCTCGATCATGTCTCCCCTCATTCTACGTCTTACAAGTGAATGTAATTTAAGGGTCTTTAATCTTTCTTCGTAAGGAAGATTTCTAATGCTATGTATTAATTTAGTCATTCTACGCTGAATGTTTTCTAACGAATTTATGTCCATTCTGTAATATGGAGACCAAAACTGAGCTGCGTAATCTAGGTGAGTCCTTACTAATGATGTATAAAGCTGTAATATAACCTCTGGACTTCTGTTGCTAACACTTCTTGATATAAATCCCAGTAATCTATTTGCCTTATTACGTACGCTTAGGCATTGCTGTCTTGGTTTAAGGTTGCTGCTTACCATCACCCCCAAGTCCTTCTCGCAATCTGTATGGCTAAGTTCTACGTTATTTAACTTATAAGTGCTTGGGTTATGGACACTCCCGAGCTTCAGAACCTTGCATTTATCAACATTGAACTGCATCTGCCACTTTTCTGACCAGGAATTGAGTTTGTCTAAATCCTTCTGAAGTTCCGTGACATCTACGTCTGAATCGATTATCCTACCTATCTTCGTGTCATCAGCGAATTTGCTCATATCACTAGTAATTCTTTCGTCAAGGTCATTTATATATATTATAAACAACAACGGGCCCAAAACCGATCCCTGTGGAACGCCACTTGTTACAGATCCCCACTCAGATTTAACCCCATTAATGCACACCCTCTGCTTCCTATTGGTGAGCCATGACTCGATCCATGAAAACACTTTTCCCCCAATGCCGTGAGCAGCCACTTTCTTTAACCCTTTGGGGGTCGAGAGGCCTTCTGAGGAAAGTGTTCCTGGGGTCGAAAAATATTCGGGAAAAAAAAAAATTATTTTTTCTTATGAAATGATAGAGTTTTTTTTTTCTGAATCTAAATAGCTAAACAAAAATTTTTTGCGATCAGTACTTACGGAGATATGGAGGATTCAAGTTGACCCAAAACGATCCGGTGACGGCATCATCGGCGACTTCCGGTTGGCGGTAATCGTTTTTTTTTTTTTGAAGTTATTTTCTTATGAAATTTAATTTTTTTTTTTTCAAATAACGTTTATGGACTGTGAGACCAATATAAGTGCTGTTTTTCAAATATTCACTCGCTATTTCTTATAAAATAATGCCACAAAGTTTGTTATCACTAGTTTGTTTACAAAACATATTTACAACAATGTACAATGTACAATTATGTTTATAACTATTGTTCAATCATATATATACACATATTGAGTCACTGCAGATGTTTCTAGAAGTTCTGCAGCCTGTGGAAGTCTCTGAAACATGGTTCCATGCACAATGGTGTTTCACATTCCACACACATAAAACGAGTGTCTTTGCGCTGCTGTGGGCGTCTTTTTGTATGTGCACAGACATAACACCTCTTCTGAGCCTTTTTCTTGCAAGCAGTAGCAGGCAGTTTTGTTAGGAAGTGTTCACCACCAAGCCTCAGACGAGAGGGTAGTTGTTGGTAATTTCGTGGGCGGTTTTCTATTGCAGGTGGTGTTTCTTGGTACTTGGTGATTATTTGCCTGATAACAGACAAACAAAATTCGCCATATGGTGGTTTGTTTGTGGTCTTCAACTTATAAACATTATAAGCATTGAGCATGGTAATGTCCAGAATGTGAAAAAAGAGTTTTATGTACCACTTATAACTCTTTCTAACACAATCAGCAAAACCAATCTGCATGTCACATTTGTCCACTAAGCGCATATTGAGAGTGTAATCCATCACAGCTGCAGGTTTTAGAATGGGTTCATCAGTCTCTCTATTCACCCTGCCACTGTCTGCCATTTCATTAGGGTGAATTGATGACAACAGTGTGACATCTCGTTTGTCATGCCACCGAAATGCCATGATATCATTGGCAGCAAACGCCTGCACCTCACCTCTACGAGTGCCTGCACTGAACCTAGGCATATGCTTACGATTTGCACGCACTGTACCGCACACATCTGTCATGTTCACTGCAAAAAATCACTGAGGGAGGGGCTTGTGTACCAGTTATCAGTATATAATGTATGCCCCTTACCAAGATATGGTTCCATCATTGTTTTAACCACATCACCAGAGATACCCAGTAACTTCCTGGTATCTTTCAATGTATTACTTCAGTGTACACAATAATATCCAATACAATACCACTGTAGCAATCACAAAGCACAAACAACTTTATACCAAAGCGTTTCCTCTTGCTTGGTATATACTGCTTGAACGACAGTCTACCTTTGAACAGAATCAGTGACTCGTCAATAACAAGCTTCCTGAAGGGATAAAAATACATATTGAACTTCTCTTTCAGATACAGAAACACATTCCTAATCTTATATAACCTGTCGGATCTGTCAGGCCTAGTTTTGTCCGAAAAATGTAACATGCGTAGAAGTAGCACAAATCGATTCACTGGTATAATATCACTGAAAGCTGGTGTTGCAATCAATCTGTCTGTTGACCAATATGATTTGATACGGTGTTTATAAACATGCGGCATAAGCATTATTGTGGCAAAGAAAAGATACATCTCTGCCACAGTTGTCTCCTTCCACTGGTGTAGACGTGATTTTGGTGAAAGAATCGTGTTTGCCATGGTGTAATCGAAGTATCTGTTGCTTTCTCTGATAATAATGTCTATCAGGGGTTCGTCAAAGAATAACTGGAAACATTCCAGTTCACTGGCATTGTTCACAAGTGGACAAGATGGGCGTAATCCACTGTGACTTTCATCAAACTGATGGGGATTGGGAATAAAATTGTCAGCTTCCTGCCAATCCCAGGTGCGGTCTGCTGGTGGGTACTGGATATTTACAGGTGGTTGTGGGGGTTGTAGAAGTGGAGGTTGTGGTTGTGGGGGTTGGTGGGTGGGTGAGGTTGCCTTTGTTGTAACTGAGCTGAGTCAGCGGCGTGGGTGCCAGCATGGTCCACTGCTGGTGCCTCGCGCGCCACACCACCACTACCACTACCAGTTGCATGCACATTTCTCATACCAATTGCAACGCTATCATCATCATTTTCACTATCACTTCCTGTTGTACGCCCACGGGATGTACTCCGAGATGTACTCCTAACCCTTGGAAGAGCATATGGCACACTACCAGAGCGCATATACCGTCGTATATACTGACGCTTCACTGGTGAATATTCCTCTTCACTCGCGCTACTGGAACTATTTCGAAGGGCTTGGAGTTCATAGTCACTATCAGTATCATCACCATTGCTCACATCTGAGTCTGGGACATTAGAAAATAGGAGTTTCCGCCTTCGTTCTGGTACAACTGGCCGTGAACAAGACGCCACAGCACCAGAGGTGGATGGCTGTGGGTCGTCGGGGTTTTCCTCACTTATACCGGTATTATGGTCACTATTTTCGGTCACAACCGCCTCAAAACCTTGAAAGTCACCTTCACTAACACCCCCATCACTGTTAGAACTGTCACTGATGAATAAAAGTGTCCCAATTCGCCGAGGAGTAAGGTGTTTCTTGCTGCGAGGCATGGTGGAGAAGGTGTACTGAAATGGTGTTCCCACAATGCACCACTGGGTGCCCGATTTTTTTCCTACTGCGCACACTGACCACGCAGACCCATTCTCTCATCCCTAGGCCTACCAGCTGTTTCCCGCTTAATTTGAAGCCGTTAGAATTTACGCGTACTAGTACGGCACCAACCCCTGCTCGTAAAACGTACTAGTACGGCACCGACCCCGAAAGGGTTAACAGTCTCTGATGTGGTACTCTATCAAAAGCCTTACTAAAATCCAGATAAACAATATCGAATTCTTTATCATGATCAACTGCCTCAAAAGCCTTACTGAAAAAAGTTAATAAATTAGTTAGGCAGGAACGGCCCCTGGTGAATCCATGTTGAGTATCATTAATCAAATTATGCCTATCGAGATGGCTTCTTATGTTATCAGCTATAATTGACTCTAATAATTTGCCTACAATTGATGTTAGACTTATTGGGCGGTAATTTGATGGTAACGACTTGTCCCCTGCTTTAAAAATAGGAATTACATTAGCCATCTTCCACGTATCAGACACTACACCTGTTTGAAGAGATAGGTTAAAAATGTTAGTTAAGGGTTCACAGAGTTCCATTTTGCATTCCTTAAGAACCCTTGAAAAAAGCTCATCAGGACCTGGCGATTTATTTTGCTTCAAACGGTCTATCTGTTTGATAACCATTTCGCTAGTGACTGTGATACTACATAATTTATCTTCTTCAGGCCCACTAAGATACCTAATTCTTGGGATATTATTAGTGTCTTCCTGAGTGAAAACCGAGAGAAAATAATTATTAAAAATAGAGCACATTTCATTCTCTTTGTCAGTAAGATACCCATAATTATTTTTAAGGGGACCTATCTTATCTCTAACTTTTGTTCTATACACCTGGAAAAAACTTTTTGGTTAGTTTTCGAATCCCTAGCAACTTTAATTTCGTAGTCCCGTTTAGCTTTTCTTATCCCCTTTTTAACGTCCCTCTTAATGTCAATATACTGATTCATAAGATGACCCTCACCTCTTTTGATACGCCTATAAATTCCTTTCTTCTGCCCTAAAAGATATTTGAGCCTATTATTCATCCATTTTGGGTCATTTCTATTCGATCTAATTTCTTTATATGGGATAAATGTTCTTTGGGCAGCATGTATAGTGTTCAGAAAACTGTCATATTGATAGCTCTCTTCATTACCCCAGTCCACAGTTGATAAGTGTTCTCTAAGTCCATTATAATCTGCTAAGCGAAAATCTGGGACCATTACTGAATTATCCCTACTATCATACATCCATTCAATGCTAAAGGTAATTGACTTGTGGTCGCTTGAGCCGAGTTCCTCTGTAATTTCTAAATTATTAACAAGGGTTTCCTTGCTTGCCAGAACCAAGTCAAGTAGGTTATTTCCCCTTGTAGGTTCTGTTACAAACTGCTTCAAAAAGCAATCCTGAACTACTTCTAAAAAGTCGTTAGATTCTAACTTCCCTGTCATGTAATTCCAATCAATCTGACTAAAGTTAAAGTCCCCTAGAATTACTACGTTATCGTGTCTTGTGGCCTTAACAATTTCCTCCCAAAGTAGTCTCCCTTGTTCCCTATCTAAGTTTGGAGGACGGTAAATCACTCCTAAAATCAATTTTTCACACCCCTCTGAAAATTCTATCCAGACAGACTCTGTATGTGTTAATTCAGACTTTATACCCGTTTTTATGCAACAATTTAAATGATCACGGACATAGAGTGCCACCCCACCCCCCTTCCCGATACTTCTGTCTACTTGGAACAATTTAAAACCCTGAATGTGACATTCGGCAGGCAAGTCCCGATTTTTCATATTAAACCATGTCTCAGTTATTGCAAAAACATCAATATTACCCGTACTTGCAACTATTCTCAACTCGTCCATCTTATTCCTAGCACTACGACTATTGGTGTAATATATATTTAGAGACCCTCCTTTCTCTTTACCCTTCCTGCTCATCTCTGTTTTTCCACTATACCTATTACTGTCCTTGTCATCTAGTGTCACTAGCTTTCTACTATCCACCTTATTCTGCCTATTACTAGTTCTCCTACAACTTATAATATTACTACACTGGGACTTCTCTGTTTTCCCCCCAAAACCCATACCACTAACTATTTCTAGTTTAAAGCCCTAACAGCTCCCTCCACTGCAGTTGCCAGTGCCCCCACCACAGACCTGGATAAGTGAACCCCATCCCTGGCATACATGTCATTACTGCCATAGAAGAGGTCCCAGTTGTCAATGAATGTTACTGAATTTTCCTTACAGTATTTGTCCAGCCAGCAATTGACACCAATTGCCCTGGACAGCCATTCATTTCCAACTCCTCTCCTTGGCAAAATACACATATGACAGGGTTCCCACCCTTCTTCCTAATTATGTCTATTGCTGACCTAAACCTGCTAGTCAGGTCCTCACTCCTACGTCTGCCAACATCGTTGCCTCCAGCACTGAGACAGATAATAGGATTGCTCCCATTACCTCTCATGATGTCGTCCAGACGGCTAACAATATCCTCCAACCCAGCCCCAGGAAAGCAAACCCTCTGTCTCCTACTCCTATCAATCAAACAGAAAGCCCTATCCATGTACCTAACCTGACTGTCCCCAACAACAACAATGTTTTTACCTTCCTTTGTGTCTTTCGTCGTTACGCTCCCAGAAGTCGACTCACATTCATCGGGTAGCACGGAGAATGGGTTCGATGTTTCCACAACATTCTCCTGGGTCTTCGTTGTTTCTACCTCTCCACCCGTCCTCTTCATCCTTAACTTTGTCCCATGCGTTTTAGCCACTGTCCAGGTTCCTTTCTTGGCTTGAGGATTCTCAACAGGAGGATTACTACGAATCCTCTTTCTTTCCTCAGTCAGTCGCTGTATCTCAAGCTTAGCTACCCTCAGTTCTTCCTTCAGCTGCTGGTAGAGTAGCTCAAGAGAGGACATCTTCTTCAGATTGACAGAGAGCACACAAGACACTTCTTCACTGAGTTAAGTCAGGTCCACCACTGAGATATGACCTCACACTTGACCCAACACACTGAGATATAACACATGTAGCTTATGGAGGAAGGATTCTTTTCCACTTCCCCATGCAGAAATAATAATTTGGCCTCTTCATAAAAATCTTATTGTGGTCATTATGCACTTAAGAAAATCCACAGTATAAACAGGCTTGTTGTATTTATTTCACTTTTCAGAAGCTACGCCGCCCAAGTGTAAAAGAGGCATCCAGTTTGAAGGTGTGACAGTTTTCTACTTTCCACGGTCACAAGGCTTCACCTGTGTTCCCTCCCAAGGTGGCTCCTCGTTAGGAATGTCCCGTCGGCACTCGCATATTCGGCAGTTTTCTTTAGCGGAACATGCTGTGGAACAGAGAAGGGCACACAGAGAATATCTCATGAGATTACGACAGCAACGAACAGCAAGGGTCAGTTCTTGGAATTATGTTTATTGAGTCCCATACCCCAAAAAGAAAATGGTTTCATTTCATGGAGGATTACAAGACAATAAAATATTCATGCACTGTGTAAAAGAATTACGTAACTCGTTTACTAGAAAAACTTTGGTATGCCTATTATTTAAAGTATATTTAAGAAGCATTGATTAGGGTAACTTTGTTCTAGACTTTTTTTAATCACATTCAAGAATTACATGTACAGTGGACCCCCGAGTTTCGGCCATAATTCGTTCCAGAAGGCTGTTCAAGTGCCATTACCGAACGAATTTGTTCCCTTAAGGAATAATGTAAAGTAGGTTAGTCCATTTCAGACCCCTAAAAATACACTTACAAAAGCACTTACAATAATACACTTACATAATTGTTCGAGTTTTGAGGTGATCGAAACTCGAGGGTCCACTGTATATGTATAACATTTACTTTAGGCACTTGCTGTTACAAGTACTGTGATGTAATTAGCCTTTCTGTGTATGGTATTATGTATAAAACAGGGCTTTGTTTTTAAATATGTCTTTACTGTAATTACAGCACAAATGTGTTTTATTAGCAGATCAATAAATTGTCACTTTGTTATTTTAGGAGCGACGAGACAGCAGCAGTCGAGGTAGTAGTTCAGAAGACAGTGAAGAAAACAGTGAGGAGGCCAGTGATCTTTCTGACTCAGAATTGGATGCTGATTCCTACTACTTTCTTCAAGTACGACCTTAAGGTTTTATTTAAGATAATTAAGTGTTATATAGCTGTGAGACAAAGCTTGCCGTGCAAGAGAGTTGACCATTCTCAGCATTTTGCTTTTACTTTTGCATCATAATTAAGAATGTTGACTGCTAAAAGTTACCAATCAATTTGTCTGAAAATTTCCTGGGTGTATCAGTACCATTTACTTTTCTTACACATAAGCAATACTTTTAATTTTTCTTCAGAATTATTCAAAATTATTTATATTCAGAATCTCCACATTTTAGTAAGAAATTATTAACCTGTGCAACCCAATTCTCATTGCTTTGGTGGCAGAATATAATAATGGCTAATATAATATGAGGTATAAATGTTACCACTCCTGTAGTGTCATAATTTATTGTTCAGATTTAATGTAAATTTTGCCATCAATTTGTTCAGAAATTTATGTACTTGTGAGAATTAATGGTTCTCAGTTCAAAAATCAAAATTTTTGGGATGTAGCTCTAAATTTTCATGGACTGTCATCCAATATATACTTGACTGAATATATACTTGTGACTGGTTTCAAGAGTCTTTCTACTCCCACAGCCTGGCCTGGGGCCAGGCTTTTCTGGTGTTTGTCTTGTCTGCCAGGCTGTTGCTGTTAGTGGCCTACTGATTTCATAAAATTATTTGGCTTTGTTCTGTGCAATTCACACACTTATGGTTGTACAAAGTAGGAAACATTCACCATTACTCATTCACCAACTGTCTTGCCAAAAGTATCATCATCATATAATCCTCTGAACAATAACATCCCCTCTTATCCTTTAGAGTGCAGTTACTATACTTCCCTTCCCTAGAACTTAAGAGATTTCCTGAATCTCTTCATAAATGCTACGTTGTTCACACACCAACACACTTATCTCCAAAGGCACTATGCATGCTTTCTGACAATTCTTAAGTATTTCTTCTTCTTTAATACACAAGCTAAATAATTACACCAACACTTAAAAAATTATACCCCCCACCTATTTTCAACATCTTAGTCATAATGCCATTAATCCCATCTGCTTTACTGTCTTTCATTCTACCTACTGCCTCACTCATTTCCTTCATACTCACCTCTGGCTCTTCTCAACTTCTGACAAGATCCTATTCCTCCCTGCCTGAAGCTTGAAATCACTGCCTTCTTTTCATCATCAATGTTTAACAGCCTCAAGATACATTCTCCATCTTTCAACTACCACCACCTTTCCATATAGCATGTCACTTCTTTCATTACTGCTAAGTTCATTTGCTCAAGTATATAAAAGATTATAATACATCTAGTATGAAAATGGATAAAATGAGGGTGCTATGTATTTTCACCACTGGGGCTGATTACACTGCAGTTTATTAAACTTCAGTGCATTATTATTTTTCATTTTTTTTGTTGCATTTATATTCTATTTTTGATGCTATAGTCATGCAAGATTAAAATAAAAGCTGCTCCTGAAAGCAGGGTTATCACTGCTTCCACTTGTGCACATTTTAGAGTTAATAATTATAAAGAAGGAAGCAAATGACTGTTGACAATCTGAAGGAAACTGGGTATAAATGCATTTACTTAGGGCATTTTATTGTAAGAGTTTTGGTCCTTAGGACCTTGACCTAAGCGAATGCATTCGTGTCTATTTCTCTTGGGTTAATTATTCTTTTTTCGTGTAATGTTTCCTCGTCAATTTGAGGACTGATCTGAGACTGTTGTGAGGGGTGATGATCCCTTTAACAATTCAGACATAATAAACAATAGGCAGCAGTCTTCAGGTTAAAATGCTCTTCCTCCAAACAAGTAATTTATTGCCAGTAGTTGCTGTTTGTTGTATTTTTTCTTTAGTATTTTTAAAACATTTTCACTTGGGTAAAGATTATATATCAGTGATAATGGCACAGCATTATAAGCATTTTTTATTCTGCATAGGTGTATAAACTCCCATAGATGTGTTACCAGGTAATAACAGACTATATATAATTAACTGTGTAAGGGGTACAGAGAATTAAACTGGATTCCTTGCAATGACAAATCCACAGCTATACTGATTCAGACATGGTGTACAAAAGATTTTTATGTGGATAGTTCTAACTGTTGTTTAATTTGTGTTACTATTCACACAGAACAGTTTTGTAAACTCTATGGCTGAGTCAGTGTAGCTATAGACTTGCAATTGCAAGGACACCAGTTTGGTTCCTAGTATTCCTCTCATAATTTGCTACTCTAGCAATGTGTAACATTTACATTTTCCAAAACATGTATTATTTATCCTCAGCCTTTACCAATCCGTCAGCGACGAGCTCTCTTGCGCCAGGCTGGAATCTGTCATATTGAGGGTCTGGAGAAGGAGGAATGCAAGGATATCAGAATGTCAAGAGAGATGTGTGGGTGCCAGTGTAAAGTGTACTGCGATCCAGACACCTGCCAGTGTGCTGAGGCAGGAATAAAGTGCCAGGTCAGTCAACATTTTTTTACCTCAATGGGTTTGCCAATTTTAGGTCTTTTCACGTACAAGTGCTCCTTGACTTATGATGGGGTTACGTTCCAACGAACCCATTTAAGTAAAAAATTCCGTAAGTCATATATGAGTATGATATGCTAAATAAATAAATAAATAAATCTGTCACTGATTGAGTAAATAAACAGACAATTACTGTTAACTAAATAGTACCATGTAGGTAGTAGGTTGGTAGACAGCAACCACCCAGGGAGGTACTACCGTCCTGCCAAGTGAGTGTAAAACAGAAGCCTGTAATTGTTTTATATGATGGTAGGATTGCTGTTGTCTTTTTTCTGTCTCATAAACATGCAAGATTTCAGGTACATCTTGCTACTTCTACTTACACTTAGGTCACACTACACATTCATGTACAAGCATATATATACACACCCCTCTGGGTTTTCTTCTATTTTCTTATTAATTCTTGTTCTTATTTCCTCTTATCTCCATGGGGAAGTGGAACAGAATTCTTCCTCTGTAAGCCATGCGTGTCGTAAGAGGCGACTAAAATGCCGGGAGCAAGGGGCTAGTAACCCCTTCTCCTGTATATATTACTAAATGTAAAAGGGGAAACTTTCGTTATTCATTTTGGGCCACCCCGCTTCGGTGGGAAACGGCCGACGTGTTGAAAGAAGAAGAAATAGTACCAGTATTGAAAATTAAATAAATGAATACAAGTTGTGGACTTGCCATCTTCATTCTGGGTAATTATCTCAGTTTCATTTTGCACCATCATAAAGTCGAAATATAAGTCGAGGAGCACCTGTATTATTTTTTAATAAGAGTCCTGGACGTGGGAAGTACATTGCCTGCACTCTGAAGGTGGGGTGGAGATATGTTGCCGCTGGCAAGACAGTGATGGAGTGAGTGATGATGAAAGTCTTTGTCTTTTTCGGGCCACGCTGTCTTGGTGGGAAACGGCCGATATGTTAAAAAAAACTGAATTGAGTAATACATTTCTCACATCAAATGAGAATGAAATTTTCTTTTTGGGTCACCCTGCCTCGGTGGGAGACGGCCGACTTGTTGAAAAAAAAAATAATTATAGGTAGTAGGTTGGTAGACAGCAACCACTCAGGGAGGTACTACCATCCTACCAAGTGAGTGTAAAAAGGAAACCTGTATTTTGTTTTACATGATTACCTGAAGTTTACCTGGAGAGGGTTTCAGGGGTCAATGCCCTCGCGGCTCGGTCTGAGACCAGGCCTCATGGTGCATCAGGGTCTGATCAACCAGGCTGTTGGTAGGATTGCTGGTGTCTTTTTTCTGTCTCATAAACATGCAAAATTTCAGGTACATTTTGCTACTTAAACTTAGGTCACACTACACATGCATGTACACGTTTATGTATACATACACACTCATCCGAGTTTTCTTTGATTTTATCTTAATAGTTTTTATTCTCATTGCTTGTCCTTTCATATCCATGGGGAAGTGGAATAAGAATCTTTCCTCTGTAAGCCATACGTGTTGTAAAAGTCAACTAAAATGCCGGGAACAATGGGCTAGTAACTCCTTTTCCCATATAGCTTACTAAAAAGAAAAAGAAGAAAACCGTCAAAGTGGGATGTTTGAATGTGCTTTTATGTTGTGCGAATGATAAGAAAGAGATGTTTGTGGATGTTATGAATGAAAAGAAGCTGGATGCCCTGGCTTTAAGTGAAACAAAGATGAAGGGGGTAGGAGAGTTTCAGTGGGGACAAATAAATGGGATAGGTCAGGGGTTTCAAATAGAGTTAGAGCTAAAGAAGGAGTAACAATAATGTTGAAGGATAAGTTATGGCAAGAAAAGAGGGAATATAAATGTATAAATTCAAGGATTATGTGGAGTATAATAAGGGTTGGATGTGAAAAGTGGGTTATAGTGAGTGTTTATGCACCTGGAGAAGAGAGAAGTGTAGAGGAGAGAGAGAGAGATTTTGGGAAATGTTGAGTGAGTGCGTGAGGAGTTTTGAACCAAGTGAGAGAGTACTTGTAGTTGGGGATCTCTACTCTAAAGTGGGTAAAAATGTTATGGAGGAAGTAGTAGGTAAATTTTGGGGTGCCAGGAGTAAATGAAAATGGGGAGCCTTTAATTGAGCTATGTGTAGAAAGAGGTTTGATATTAAGTATAATACATATTTTATGAAAAAGAGGATAAATAAATATACAAGGTATGATATAGCACGTAATGAAAGTAGTTTGTTAGATTATGTATTGGTGGATAGTAAATAAGTTTATTCAGGTATACACAAATACAGTTACATAGATTATCATACATAGCAGCATGTGTGTAGAAAACCTAGGATAACCCAAAAAAGTCAGACAGAGTGAAAGGTTGATGGGTAGGCTTCAGGATGTACATGTTTATAGAGAGGCAATGGATATATCAGATCATTATTTAGTTGTAGCCTCACTCTGAAGGAGGGATGTTAAATGTTGCAGTTTTATAACTGTAGTGTAAGCATGCCTCTGGTAAGACAGTGATGGAGTGAATGATGATGAAAGTTTTTCTTTTTCAGGCCACCCTGCCTTGGTGGGGAAACGGCCGATGTGTTAATAAAAAAAAAAGTTTTCATTGCATTTATGGATTTAGAAAAGGCATATGATAGAGTGGATAGGAGAGTAATGTTGCAGATGTTGCAAATGTATGGAATAGGTAGTAAGTTACTAAATGCTGTAAAGAGTTTTTATGAGGATAGTGAGGCTCAGGAAAGGGTGTGTAGGAGAGAGAGAGATTACTTCCCAGTAAAAGTAGGTCTTAGACAGGGATGTGTAATGTCACCATGGTTGTTTAATATATTTATAGATGGGGTTGTAAAAGAAGTAAATGCTAGGGTGTTGGGGAGAGGGGTGGGATTATATTATGGGGAATCAAGTACAAAATGGGAGTTGACACAGTTACTTTTTCCTGATGATATTGTGCTTATGGGAGATTCTAAAGAAAAGTTGCAAAGGTTAGTGGACAAGTTTGGGAGGGTGTATAAAGGAAGAAAGTTGAAAGTGAACATAGATAAGAGTAAGGTGATGAGGGTATCAAACAATTTAGATAAAGAAAAATTGGATATCACATTGGAGAGAGGGAGTATGGAAGAAGTGAATGTTTTCAGATATTTGGGAGTTGACTTGTCAGCAGATGGGTTTATGAAGGATGAGGTTAACCATAGAATTGTTGAAGTAAAAAAGGTGAGTGTGTATTGAGGTATCTGTGGAGGCAAAAAACATTATCCAAGGAGGCAAAGAAGGGAATGTATGAAAGTATAGTGGTACCAACACTCTTATATTGGTGTGAAGCTTGGGTTGTAAATACTGCAGCGAGGAGGCGGCTGGAGGCAGTGGATATGTCCTGTGTGGTGTAAATATTATGCAGAGAATTCAGAGTGTGGAAATTAAGAGGAGGTGTGGAGTTACTAAAAGTATTAGTCAGAGAGCTGAAGAGGGGTTGTTGAGGTGGTTTGGTCATTTAGAGAGAATGGATCAAAGTAGAATGACTTGGAGAGTGTATAAATCTGTAGGGAAAGGAAGGTGGGGTAGGGGTCGTCCTTGAAAAGGTTGGAGGGAGGGGTAAAGGAGGTTTTGTGGGCGAAGGGCTTGGTCTTCCAGCAAGCATGCACGAGCGTGTTAGATGGGAGTGAATGGAGACGAATGGTTTTTGGGACCTGACGAGCTGTTGGAGTGTGAGCAAGGTAATATTTAGTGAAGGGATTCAGGGAAACCGGTTAGTCGGACTTGAGCCCTGGAAATGGGAAGTTCAATGCCTGCACTTCAAAGGAGGGGTTTGGGATATTGGCAGTTTGGAGGGACTTCTAAATTGTCGTAAGCGCCTCTGCAAAGACAGTGATTATGTATGAGTGAGGTGAAAGTGTTGAATGATGATGAAAGTATTTTCTTTTTGGGGATTTTTTTTCTTTTTGGGTCACCCTGCCTCGGAGGGAGATGGCCGACTTGTTGAAAAAAAAAAAAATACTGGCATAGACATGAGACAATGTGGGCATGACTTTTGTAGGAATAATATTTGCAGTGGTCATTCCTGTATAACCCATCAAGGATGAGGGGGTGGGTGCCTTGATAGGAGGGAAGATCTCTTGATTCAAGGTATTGGAGCTACCCTCCCTTTCCTTGGATCACATCTGATTACTTCTTATTTCCCCAGACACTGTGTAACCCATACAGATTTGTTACCTCCCCTTTAATGCACTAATAATAATTTTTTTTCTCTCAACAAACCAGCCATATCCCACCTAGGCAGAATGACCTAAAATTAAAAGTTTTTTCTTTTTAAATTTAGTAATTTATAAAGGAGAAGGGGTTACTAGCCCCTTGCTCCAGGCATTTTTAGTCACCTCTTATGGTATGCATGGCTTACGGAAGAAGAATTCTTTTCCACTTCCCCACAGAGATAAGAAGTAAAGAACAAGATCCATTAAGAAAATAGAAAAAAAACCAGATGGGTGTATGCATATATATGCTTGTACGTGCATGTGAAGTGTGGCCTAAGTGTAAGTAGAAGTAGCAAGATGTACCTGATATCTTGTGTGTACTAATAATAATAGTAATAATTTCTTATATAAGCCTGTAATTGTTTTACATGATGGTAGGATTGCTGGTGTCTTTTTTCTGTCTCATAAACATGCAAGATTTCAGGTATGTCTTGTTACTTCTACTTACACGTAGGTCACACTACACATTCATGTACAAGCATATATATACATGTAGATGAATGGTTCAGAGAACCGACAAGTTGTTAAATTAGACACATATGCAACACTTGGGTATCTTTATTGAGGAAACCTTTCGCCACACAGTGGCTTCATCAGTCCAATACAAAGAAGAAAGTAGTAATAAGAGGAGGAGTTTGAGGTAATCAGTCCCTCGGCCTGGAGTCGATGTGTTCAGTCCATCAATCTTAAAGTAAATACAGCATAAGGCAAATAGAAGTTGCTTATATACTGTAGACAGGTGAGATGAAGCAGGAGGAGGCGGGGTCATAGTGGTATCATCCACTAGTCGAAGTAGGTCCTTGTCCAAAGGTTGGGACAAATGTTGAAGAATCCGTTTGTATCAAGATCTGAACCATTCATCTACATCCTGTCTGACACAGCAACTTCTTGGGATCTTGATACAAACGGATTCTTCAACATTTGTCCAAACCTTTGGACAAGGACCTACTTCGACTAGTGGATGATACCACTATGACCCCGCCTCCTCCTGCTTCATCTCACCTGTCTACAGTATATAAGCAACTTCTATTTGCCTTATGCTGTATTTACTTTAAGATTGATGGACTGAACACATCGACTCCAGGCCGAGGGACTGATTACCTCAAACTCCTCCTCTTATTACTACTTTCTTCTTTGTATTGGACTGATGAAGCCACTGTGTGGCGAAACGTTTCCTCAATAAAGATACCCAAGTGTTGCATATGTGTCTAATTTAACATATATATACACACCTCTCTGGGTTTTCCTCTATTTTCTTCCTAGTTCTTGTCCTTATTTCCTCTTATTTCCTCCGTAAGCCATGTGTGTCGTAAGAGTTGACTAAAATGCCGGGAGCAAGGGGTTAGTAACCCCTTCTCCTGTATACATTACTAAAGTTAAACAGAGAAACTTTTGTTTTTCTCTTTGGGCCACTCCGCCTTGGTGGGAAGCGGCCGATTTGTTGAAAGAAGAATTTCTTATATGAATCAAAACAGAGTTTACATTTGTGAAATACTGTAATATAAAGAGAGTAATAGTAGTCATGAACCTTTTGATAGATTGTAAGGGTACAAATAGTGCTAAGTATTCCACAACCATTGAGAAAGTGGTAACCCAGAATTTATATATACACATTATGTATTGTTATAATCTTGGACTCTGATGCTGTGGATCATGTTTCTGAGTTTAGTACAGTGTGATTTGTGGAAGTAATCACGCTTGTCACAATCCATTAGTTTTACCAAGAATTTTGGTTTCAGGAACAATATGAGGGTTAAGAGGACTGTGCTCACACACTATCACATATAAATACATACTGTACTAGAATATTGAAACTTGCATTGGTAAAAAAATCTACTCCATAGAAAGGCATAATCAAGATTATGTGGATATGTATAGAATTTTGTTTATTTTTATTTTATTAACACATCGGCCTATTCCCACCAAGGCAGGGTGGCCCGAAAAAGAAAAACTTTCATCATCATTCACTCCATCACTGTCTTGCCAGAGGGGTGCTTTACACTACAGTTATAAAACTAACATTAACACCCCTCCTTCAGAGTGCAGACACTGTACTTCCCATCTCCAGGACTCAAGTCCGACCTGCCGGCCGGACTTGTAATCAGAATATACTTTAAGACTTGTGTATAATTGTTAATTATATAAATATAGGAATCCAAAATTAAATGCTAGAATTATGGCTAAAAATGGTAAAGCTTTTGTCTTTTTCACTTTCAGGTTGACCGCCACAACTTTCCTTGTGGCTGTTCTAGAGAAGGCTGTGGTAATGCTTACGGAAGAATAGAGTTTAACCCAATCCGTGTGCGCACTCACTTTATTCACACACTAATGCGCTTAGAGATAGAAAAACGTCAGCATCACCAGCAGCAGCACCAACAGCAACAACACTGGCAGCATCAACAACGAGTCAAGTGGCTCGCTTCTTCTTCGCCGCCACCTAATGGTTTTAGCAGCAGCGGAAGTACCCTGGCAAGTGGGACCCTACCGTTCTTTGAGAGCGGAAGGGAGACTAGTGGACTGGCTGTCACTGATATCCACAAATTCAACTCATCTGTTGAGGTAAAAACTCCTCCGAATCGTTCGGGATTGTTTAGTAGATGTGTAGTATTCTAGACTATTTGGAAGTTATTGGTGTAGTTCATGAAACTTAATTTTTTTTTTTTTTCACAGGTTTATTCATTTGCTTACAGTGTAAAATATTACAGCCCTCTGTTCCCATTTGTTTTCTTGTATAGGATTACTGTTAGATATTTGGAGTGAATGGTGATGAAAATGTTTCTTCTTTTGGGTCACACTGCCTCTGTGGGAGCTGACCAATGTGCTAAAAAAAAAAAAATTGGTAGGCGGGTAATTCCAGTACAATACACAACTAACCCACAGTATGAAGAGGAAACTTTTGACAACTTTTCATTCCATCCTGGACTGTTGTCAAAATGTCATCTAAAGTTTTCACTCCATGTTGTGGGCTTGTTATGAATTGTTGCAGCCATGGTATTGAAACTTTGAATCTTCAACAGTACAGTACTTTAAATAATCATTATATATTTTATCAAAACCACAAGCTTTTCCTAGTAAATGCTTTACATTTTATGCTGTTTAGCACATTCATACAGTTGTACTATACCTAAAAAATGCTCTTTCATAAAGGCACAAAAAATGTCATGAGCAGAGCTCTGCCTTTGTCAACAGATAGGTAATTTACACATACACATTATTTACATGTGTGCACAAAAATTATTTAAAAATGTGCTGTTTTTATTGGCATAGTAAGTTATTTCAGTAGTATTTTATTTTATGTATATATAAATATTTCAGATCTATTGCTTCTGTATTACTGAGGAACTTTGTACATGTAAATGTGTGTAGAATAATGAAAAAAAATATATAGTATATATACGTATATACATGTACGTGTGTGCGTGCATGCATATTCAGTACATGTATTTCAGTATACATGTAGCATATACGTATACAGTATGTAGACTATAATATACACAGTAATATTTTTGTTGTGTTACCATTCAATATTGGCCATAAGTCGACCTTTTTGTGTACGTGAAGTATGTGACCTAAGTTACATCCCTCGACTTATAATCTTGAGATACACTTTATTCTTTACTAAATAATAATCAGGATAACACAATGCACTAAGTTCTTAATTATTTTGTATACCTAAGTCATGCATTCAGTATAGTTTTCAGATTTGAATACGATTTTTTTTTTGGGGGGGGAGGAGAAAGCAAGATCTGCAGAAACACACTTTCAGAACAAGAAGGGATGAACTTGGGGGTTAGCGAATAGAAGGATTTTGTGTGGGAGATTGCATTAAAATACTGCCCTTTTTTTATGTAACAATATAATGCAGAGAATCCATAGTTTGGAGATTAGGAGGAGGTGTGGGATTATCAAAACTATTATCCAGAGAGCTGAGGAGGGGTTATTGAGATGGTTTGGACATGTAGAGAGGATGGATCAAAATAGAATGACTTCGAGAGTGTATAGATCTGTAGTGGAGGGAAGGCGGGGTAGGGGTTGACCTAGGAAAGGTTGGAGGGAGGGGGTAAAGGAGGTTTTGTGTGCAAGGGGCTTGGACTTCTAGAAAGTGTGTGTGAGCATGTTAGATAGGAGCAAATGGAGACAAATGGTTTTTAGGACTTGACGTGCTGTTGGAGTGTAAGCAAGGTAGCATTTATGAAGGGATTCAGGGAAACCAGCAGACCGGACTTGATTCCTGGAGATGGGAAGTACAGTGCCGTCACTCTGAAGGGGGGTTTTAATGTTACAGTTGTATAACTGTAGTGTAGGCATGCCTCTGGCAAGACAGTGATGGAGTGAATGATGATGAAAGTTTTTCTTTTTCGGGCCACCCTGCCTTGGTGGGAAATGGCCAATGTGTCAATAAATAATAAAAATAACATTTAAAAGTTTAAAGAAGAGTGATGACAGATACCAGTGCTTGCCAATTTTCCTTGCTTGGTCAGGATTTGCTGTATATAAATTCCCTGTTATGCAGTGATCTGTTTTTATTAGTATTTCCTTATGTGTGATACACATATATTCTCCATTTGATCAATGCAGTTCGCAGAGTATTAAGTACATATTCGTATTATGCACAATTAGGTGTTTATGACCGAGCTGTCATTGGCTGCTTCAATACATAGACGCTGTAAACTTTTGAAACTCAAAGAATGACAACCCACCGAGCGCACGTTTTAAAATACAGCTTCTCACTTAGCACAGTACTCATTTACCAATGACTCGGACTTACGACAGGCTCTCTGAGCAGTATGCATACCTAAATAATGTATATTAGAGCTGATTTCTTCTATTCTGTTTATTGCAATATACAGTACACTACTGTATAAACATTTAAAAATATACCAGAAATGTTATAAATGATGCAAAGGTGACATTAAAGCAATATCAAAGATGGTTGACACAAACCCACTACCATTATAGTCTGCTCCTCACTTTACGATGAATTTGTTTACCGATGTGGTCTTAGGAACGGAACTCCGTCGTTAAGTGAGGAGAGGCTGTACATTATAATGGTAAATAGTCACATTATAATTCAGTATCATGGTATCTTAGCCAGTGATATTCGGTACCGGCAATGACTAAAAGAATGAATAGGCTGTATTTTGAATAAGTTTGTTTGAGAGAGAGAGCACTTGGTCCTCTCATACAATGCCACCTGCACTCAGAAGCCACAATAAAGTGCACAAACCACATATCACTACTCCCATTATTATTGCATCATGTTCTTATGAAATTGTATTCAAATCTTGTAAAATGGTGATAAAAACCATTACTTGTACACCCAAGTAAATGAATTTGTTACACTTAATAGTTTAAAACTGCATGTGTATTCATCTTACTTAGTCCTTAATATTTTTCATTTTGTAACTTGCTGTGGTAATAAAAGTATATTATAATATAGTATGTAGTGATATAATGGATAAAATTTGTGCATGGAATCAGTTGAGCTTACACCACATAAACAAATATGTTGCTGCTGTTGTTATACAGGTTGAGCAAATTTTTTTTTTTTTTTACACACCAGCCATTTCCCAGTAAAGTAGGGTGATCCACAAGAAGAAATGCTTTCACCATTATTCACTCTTATCACTTGCCAGAGGCTTGCTGATAATACAGTTCAGATGCCCCTCCAAACTGCAAATATCCGCACTCCTCCTTCAGAATGCAGGCACTATACTTCCCACCTCCAGGACACAAGTCTGGCCAAATGGCTTCCCTGAATCCTTTCAGAAAATATTACCTTGCTCACTCTCCAGCAGCTCATAAAGTCCCAAAAACCATTTGCCTCTACTCACGTTTATCTATCATGCTCACATTCACCTGCTGAATGCCCAAGCCTTTTGCGCACACAACCTCCTTTACATCCACTGCAGATTTATACACCCTAAAGTCATCCTGTTTTGCTCCATCCTCTCTGCATGTTAAAACTGCCTCAATCAACCCTCCTCAGCCCTCTGGATATTGCTTCTAGTAACCCCACACCTTCTAATTTCCAAGGTACAAATTCTCTGCATGATATTCACATCACACGTTGCCCTTAAACACCTCCTCCTCGCTGCAACATTCACAACCCATGCTTCACACCCATATAAGAGTGTTGATACAGCTGTAGTCATTCATTTCTCTTTTTGCTTCCATGAATAACAGTGTGTCTCAACAGATGCCATATCACTTTTGCAATTAGTCCTTGTCATCTTTGAGATTTTATTTTATCCTCTTCAGGTATTTTCCTTCACATTATGTTTATAATGTGACAAAGGTTGGTATGTTGGAATTCAATAAGCAGTTATATGTTATACAGTGGACCCCCGGTGTTCGTCCTGCTCGAAACTCGCCCTTTTATGTACAGTGGTACCTCGACTTACGATATTTTTTCATTCCAGAATGCTGTTCAAGTGTCATTACCAAACAAATTTATCTCCTTAAGAAATGTTGTAAAATAGACTAGTCCTTTTAGACCCCCAAAATTACACTTACAAAAGCATTTAAAAAAATAAACTTACATACAAGGGTGAGTTTGGGGACCATCGTAAGTCGAGGTACCACTGTAAGTGTATTTTTTTAAATGCTTTTATAAGTGTATTTTTGGGGGTCTAAAAGGACTAGTCTACTTTACATTATTCCTTATGGGAATAAATTCATTTGGTAATGGCACTTGAACAGCATTCTGGAACGAAAAAATAACAAAAATCGGGGGTCCACTGTACAGTGGTACCTCGAGTTACAATATTTTTTCGTTCGAGAATGCTGTTCAAGTGCCATTACCAAACGAATTAATCCCCATAAGGAATAATGTAAAATAGACTAGTCCTTTTACACCCCCAAAAATATACTTACAAAAGCATTTAAAAAAATAAACTTACATAAAAGGGCGATTTTGGGGACCATCGTAACTCGAGGTACCACTGTATTTAGTTTTCCCCATAAGGTTGTTTATTTATTTTTTTTTTTTTTTTCAACAAGTCGGCCGTCTCCCACCGAGGCAGGGTGACCAAAAAAGAAAGAAAATCCCCAAAAAGAAAAACTTTCATCATCATTCAACACTTTCAACTCACTCATACATAATCACTGTCTTTGCAGAGGCGCTCAGATACAACAGCTGAGAATAAGTCCCTCCCAACTGTCACTATCCCAGACCCCTCCTATATTTATATACAGTGGACCCCCGGTGTTTGTGATGCTCCAAACTCGAACAATTATGTAAGTGTACTTTTGTAAGTGCTTTTGTAAGTGTATTTTTGGGGGTCTAAAAGGACTAGTCTAATTTACATTATTCCTTATGGGAATAAATTCGTTTGGTAATGGCACTTGAACAGCATTCTGGAACGAAAAAATCACGAAAATCGGGGGTCCACTGTATATAGTCACTCTCAAATTTGTGTGCTTTATCAAACATTTTTACTGAAGTATCTCTTACAAATAGTTTTGATTATTTGTGCTTTTCTCGTGGTGTCCATTTTCTTTTGATTTTACATAAGCCTTTAATTGAAAATCAGACATAGGATTATACTAAATATATTCTCAATTTCCAACACACAAATCTCTTCTGGTCATTCTTTGATATGAATGTCAGTATTAATTAGGATAAGACATATGGGTCCTGAAATAGAGTAAGTCCAAAATCTAAAATAAAACTTCAGTTTTAAAGAGGATAGAGACATGCATCTGACAAGACAGCAATTGAATGAAAGACAGTGAATGGTTTTTATTTTTTTTGGGGGGGGAGGGGGAGGTAATCCTACCTTGCTGGGGGATGGCCAGTATGTTCAACCCTTTGAGGGTCCAAGCCGTAGATTTACGCATTGTCCACAGGGTCCAAGAATTTAAAAAAAAAAAATCTTTTTTCTTTTGAAATGGTAGAGAATCTTTTTCTAAAGGTAATAAAACAAAAAGTACGAAATTTGGTGGAAAACTGACAAAATTACACTTGCAAATTTGACTGTGTCAGTGATATTTATATTTCGGCGATATTGATTGAGCACAAGAAACTGCCCAATCAACTTTTTCAAGTAGCCAATAAAGTGATCAGAAATTGGTAATTTTGCCAATTTCACACAAAGTTCAAAATATTCCAATTTCAAAACAGCGTCCAGAATAAACAATGCAGGCATTCCTGGCACTAAAATAACATTTCATCTGTTTATTAGTTATGTTTCCAGGCTTTACACTTGAATTCCATTTTGATTTTTTATTTACATAAAGAATTTTTATTCACACCAAAAAATAGATGAATTACTCTTATGCAATATTGTAATAATTGTATAAACACTATCAGTGCATTTGTAAATGTATATTAGACCCACCAGTTGACGTGTATTGGTCGCGTGATGTGAATTGTTTACTCTTGAAAATCAGCAAAAATCAAACATTTCTGCTACTTTGAGCTCAATTAGAAGCTATTTTCAGTACTAAAACCAATCAAAATCATCTCTATTTCTGTAATATATCTTCCATTCTATCAAATGAGACCAAGAAACCGTGAATACAACCGTAAAAACCACATGAAAATAAACCACAAAGTTGCTGTTTTAATAAAAAAACAGTCTCAGTTTTTTTTTCTCATTATGCACTGTGTGCTTCAGGATTTACTTTATATGGTGCACACTTACCACATACTACATGCATTCTCTCATATCTAGGCCCAAATTTACTGATCACAGCTTATCTGAGTGAGCTGAGCTCATGGCGTAGATCTACGGCTTGGACCCTCAAAGGGTTAAGAAATAATACACATGTCCACTGAAATAAAAATAAGCCTAAGTCTAAAAATAAAACTGATTGTCAGGACAAAATGTCTTGATATTTGTGGATTCTGAATTAATGGAGGCATCTAGAAACCTAACCACCGTAAATTTGGGGTTCAACTGTATCAGGGTCCACTTACCAATCTGGTGGACTCTACTCATCAGTCACCCTTGTCCACTCTTCATACCAGCTCTTCTCACCACTCTTTGCTTCCTTTTCTCATGCTATTTCTCTAGTCACCTGAGGTACTTTCTGATAGCCCTGTGCCATTGTTTTGTAGTGGCTTCTTTAACATTTTGTGATATTCTGACAAACATTGTTTTAGCAAAAATGCATGCAACTGATCTTGCCACCATCCCTATTTGCAATATTCTTATCGTACATATTCTATTTGTGAACTTTTATTCAGATGAGAATTTCATTTCTGAAAAAGTGCCAGGCATTTGCCAATTGAGTTAATACATTCAGAAATTCATTGGAAATTTTGGCTGATTACTGTGATAAAAGGTTCATGAAAATTTCACAAAAATCAGTTTGATGTGGAACAAGGCTACATAAAAGGCTGACTTTTGATGGAGAGTATACCCCTTGTCTTAATTTCCAGTTAGACTTATGGCCGATAATAAATAATTAGTATGTTGTAGTATTTATTGTAGCAAATATTTTTTGCTCCCATTTATTTCAAAAGTTATTTTTTAGGGAGAGGTGCAAGAAATGACAGACATCTTTATATTTGGTAAAGTACTGTATCATCTATGATGGTATAAACCTTGGCATTGGATACCGACAAATTGGTTTAGAAAGACACATGAGCAAACACTAGGACATGTTAGAAAATATTTCGGTCCTGGGACCTTGATCACTTCTAACATACCTCCGTATATTAGAAGTAATCAAGGTCCCAGGACTGAAACGTTTTCTAATAAAAATGTCCTAGTGTTTGCTCGCTTATCTTTTTAAACTAACCATCTATGATACAGTAGGTTATAGACTACTAATGTTGGAAAACTGGTGGTGAAGTAATATGCAGCTAGATGGGTAGCATTTAATGGTATAGGAGGCTCCAACTTACAAACACCTCAAGTTGCACGGCCAAACATACAAACGCGGCACTTAAAACCCAAGGAAAGTTTTACATCCCCTGAGCTGCAGTGCAAACCTTCATACTGTTGTTTTCTTTGCAAATAATTTTTTTTTGTAAGTTGAATAACCAGAAATGCAGTTTGTAAGTTGGGAGCCTCCATAGATAATACTTTAAACTTGTTAAGGAGCTTTAACACAAATAAGATTAAATTATATAGGGATTAAGTGATAGGTTTGATCTTATTGATAATTACAAAAGATTGTTCATATTTACCTTTATATACCAAAGAATTAATTTGTTGAGGCTTTATTAGCATTGTAACCCATATAATGAATGCTGGCTCTGTGAGGCATTGTTGCTAAGTAGTAGTGTTGAAACACATTAGGCAGTTTCTAACTTCATGTAATAACATTTTACTGAGAATGTATAGTATGCATAATCATTTACATTTAAGAAACTAGAGGATAGTAATACATAAGACATTGCTTCATAAACTTTTAAAGAAGATATAGTTTCCATGTGTGTGTATGTTTATATATTAATACAGTGGACCCCCGAGTAACGAGCATAATTCATTCCAGAAGTCTGCTCAAGTGCCATTACCGAACGAATTTACTCCCTTAAGGAATAATGTCAAGTAGGTTAGTCTATTTCAGACCCCCAAAAATACACTTACAAAAGCACTTACAATATTATACTTACATAATTGTACGATTTCCGGGGTGCTCGTTACTCGGGGGTCCACTGTATGTATTTATAAATTAATTTACATTTATATTTTGTTTTGTGTAAAAGACTTGGCATGCAGTATTTCTGTGATTTGATTGCAGTAGTTCTTCCCGTTATGACTTGTGCCAGAAGTCTGGGATGTCAGTATCTGCATTTTTGTTCATTGTTCTGTTACCTTTTCCATGGTCCCACTTATGTAATTAAAAACTGCCTGCCTGTTAAATAATAATAATAATAATAATAATATCTTTATTTACTACAAGTACATGTACATAGTATACAGGACTAGCTGACGTCAATGACATACTACTACAGTATATAGAAAGCTGCTTGTTATGCTGAGCATTTTGGGCAAATTAGGTCACTTTTGTCTCAGGATGCGACCCATACCAGTCAACTAACACCCAGGTACCCATTTTAAACTGATGGGTGAACAGGGACAGGGACAGCAGGTGTCTTATGGAAACACGTCCCTAATGTTTTCCAACCATACTGGAAGAGATTCAAACTCTAGACCTTGGTGTGTGAGCTTAGTGCGCTAGCGATCGAGCTACAGAATGGTAAACAAAAAATCGTTGGCCCAACTGCTGCTACATCCACCCGCTCTTAAGTACTGTATATAAATTCATTCACTAATTCACCCCATACTCCTTCCCATATTTTTACTTGTCTTCAGTTTTCTTTTCCATAAACACACATACAGGCATGTACAGAATCATGCACAAAAATCACAAACACCTAAGTAAAACACAAAAAAGATCACAAATTACAACAGGAAACAAGAAAACACACAAAAAAGCACAAAACGCGCAAAAAAATGCTTATAAAAACAAAAGAACGTATGTGCATATGTACAGAGAGCATTGAAATGTGTTCGGAATGAATGAATGAATTAGGAATCCAAAAAGCCTATGTTTAGTGAGTTTTGTAGTTATTTGATAGTAATGACTACTTGCAAACATTTTTTTATGACTTACAACTGTTTCTTTTCTACATTGTGTTTTTTCCTTCATAGGAAAGACAGTTTAGTAGGAAAAAGAAAAATAATAACATAAATGCAGGTGGTCTCTAGCTCAAAAATGAGTTGCATTTCTGGTGTTTAAACTTAAAAATGAGTTGTCTTTTTAGAAAAGACTACTGCATTACCTACAAGGGATGGTCATGTCAAAACATGTCTGCACTGTGCATAACTGGTTGCCAAATTTCATTGGTTCTTAAGTTTTTCTTTTACAGTGGACCCCCGGATTACGTCATTATTTCGTTCCAGAATTCTGTTCAAGTATTGTTACCGAACGAATTTGTTCCCATAAGGAATAATGTAAATTAGATTAGTTCTTTTAAGACCCCCAAAAATACACTTACAAAAGAACTTACAAAAATTATTTTTTTTTTTATTAACACATCGGCCGATTCCCACCAAGGCAGGGTGGCCCGAAAAAGAAAAACTTTCATCATCATTCACTCCATCACTGTCTTGCCAGAAGGGTGCTTTACACTACAGTTATAAAACTGCAACATTAACACCCCTCCTTCAGAGTGCCGGCACTGTACTTCCCATCTCCAGAACTCAAGTCCGGCCTGCCGGTTTCCCTGAATCCCTTCATAAATGTTACTTTGCTCACACTCCAACAGCCGTCAAGTATTAAAACCATATGCCTCCATTCACTCCTATCAAATACGCTCACACATGCTTGCTGGAAGTCCAAGCCCTCGCACACAAAACTTCCTTTACCCCTCCCTCCAACCTTTCCTAGGCCGACCCCTACCCCGCCTTCCCTCCACTACAGATTTATACCTCTCGAAGTCACTCTGTCTCGTTCCATTCTCTCTACATGTCCAAACCACCTCAACAACCCTCCTCAGCTCTCTGGACAATCGTTTTGGTAATCCCGCACCTCCTCCTAATTTCCAAACTCCGAATTCTCTGCATTATATTCACACCACACATTGACCTCAGACATGACATCTCCACTGCCTCCAGCCTTCTCCTCGTTGCAACATTCATCACCCATGCTTCACACCCATATAAGAGCGTTGGTATAACTATACTCTCATACATTCCCTCTTTACTTCCATAGACAAGGTTCTTTGTCTCCACAGACTCCAGTGCTCCACTCACCCTTTTCCCTCATCAATTCTATGATTCACCTCATCCTTCATAGACCCATCCACGACATGTCCACTCCCAAATATCTGAATACATTCACCTCCTCCATACTCTCTCCTCCAATCTGATATCCAATCTTTCGTCACCTATTCTTTTTGTTATCCTCATCACCTTACTCTTTCCTATATTCACTTTCAATTTTCTTCTTTTACACACCCTACCAAATTCATCCACCAACCTCTGCAGCTTCTCTTCAGAATCTCCCAAAGCACAGTGTCATCAGCAAAAAGCAACTGTGACAACTCCCACTTTGTATTTGCTTCTTATCTTTTAGCCCAACACCTCTTGCCAAGACCCTCGCATTCACTTCTCTTACAACCCCATCTATAAATATATTGAACAACCACGGTGACATCACACATCCTTGTCTAAGGCCCACTTTTACTGGGAAATAGTCCCCTTCCCTCCTACACACTCTAACCTGAGCCTCACTATCCTCATAAAAACTCTTCACTGCTTTCAGTAACCTTCCTCCTATTCCATACACCTGCAACATCTGCCACATTGCCCCCTATCTACCCTATCATACGCCTTTTCCAAATCCATAAATGCCACAAAAACATCTTTACCCTTATCCAAATACTGTTCACCTATATGTTTCACTGTAAACACTTGGTCTACACACCCCTACCTTTCCTAAAGCCCCTTGTTCATCTGCTATCCTGCTTTCTGTTTTACTCTTAATTCTTTCAATAATAACTCTACCATACACTTTACCAGGTACACTCAACAGACTTATTCCCCTATAATTTTTGCACTCTCTTTTGTCCCCTTTGCCTTTATACAAAGGAACAATACACGCTCTCTGCCAATCCCTAGGTACCTTACCCTCTTCCATACATTTATTAAATAATAGCACCAACCACTCCAAAATTATATCCCCACCTGCTTTTAACATTTCTATCTTTATCCCATCAATCCCAGCTGCCTTACCCCTTTCATTCTACCCACTGCCTCACGAACTTCCCTACACCCACAACTGGCTCTTCCACACTCCTACAAGATGTTATTCCTCCTTGCCCTACACACGAAATCACAGCTTCCCTGTCTTCATCAACATTTAACAAATCCTCAAAATATTCTCTCCATCTTCCCGATACCTCTAACTCTCCATTTAATAACTCTCCTCTCCTATTTTTAACTGTCAAATCCATTTGTTCTCTAGGCTTCCTCAACTTATTAATCTCATTCCAAAACTTTTTCTTATTTTCAACAAAATTTGCTGATAACATCTCACCCACTCTCTCATCTGCTCTCTTTTACATTGCTTCACCACTCTTTAACCTCTCTTTTTCTCTCCATATACTCTTCCCTCCTTGCATCACTTCTACTTTGTAAAAACCTCTCATATGCTAACTTTTTCTCCCTTACTACTCTCTTTACATCATCATTCCACCAATCGCTCCTCTTCCCTCCTGCACCCACTCGCCTGTAACCACAAACTTCTGCTGAACACTCTAACACTACATTTTTAAATCTACCCCATACATTTTCGACCCCATTGCCTACACTCTCACTAGCCCATCTATCCTCCAATAGTTGTTTATATCTTACCCTAACTGCCTCCTCTTTTAGTTTATAAACCTTCACCTCTCTTTTACTTACTGATTCTATTTTCCTTGTATCCCATCTACCTTTTACTCCCACTGTAGCTATAACTAAAAAGTGATCTGATATATCTGTAGCCCCTCTATAAACATGCACATCCTGAAGTCTACTCAACAGTCTTTTATCTACCAATACATAGTCCAACAAACTACTGTCATTACGCCCTACATCATATCTTGTATACTTATTTATCCTCTTTTTCTTAAAATATGTATTACCTATAACTAAACCCCTTTCTATACAAAGTTCAATCAAAGGGCTCCCATTATCATTTACACCTGGCACCCCAAACTTACCTACTACACCCTCTCTGCATGTTTCTCCCACTTTAGCATTTAGGTCCCCTACCACAATTACTCTCTCATTTGGTTCAAAAGTTCCTATACATTCGCTTAACATCTCCCAAAATCTCTCTCTCTCCTCTACACTCCTCTCTTCTCCAGGTGCATACACGCTTATTATGACCCACTTTTCGCATCCGACCCTTATTTTAATCCACATAATCCTTGAATTTACACATTTATATTCCCTCTTTTCCTTCCATAACTGATCCTTCAACATTATTGCTACCCTTCCTTAGCTCTAACTCTCTCAGATACTCCTGACTTAATCCCATTTATTTCTCCCCACTGAAACTCGCCTACCCCCTTCAGCTTTGTTTCGCTTAGGGCCAGGACATCCAACTTCTTTTCATTCATAACATCGGCAATCATCTCTTTCTTATCATCCGCACTACATCCACGCACATTCAGACAACCCAATTTTATAAAGTTTTTCTTCTTCTCGTTTTTAGTATATTTGTACAGGAGAAGGGGTTACTAGCCCATTGCTCCCGGCATCTTAGTCGCCTCATACGACACGCATGGCTTACGGAGGAAAGATTCTTTTCCACTTCCCCATGGACAATAGAGAAAATAAAAAGAACAAGAGCTATTAAGAAAAAGAAGAAAAACCTAGATGTGTGTATGTATATATATGCATGTGTATGCCAGTGTAGTGTGACCTAAAGTGTAAGTAGAAGTAGCTAGATATACCTGTTATCCAGCGTGTTTATGAGACAGAAAAAATACACTTACATAATTGTTCGAGTTTGGAGCAGTACGTAATCCGGGGTCCACTGTATAAACCCCGAACCTCCTGTATTCTGCTGCTGCTTTTTGATTAGTTTTGCCTTGTATTTAATTATTTCATTGCATGTGTACTGGCAGTTTTATTTCTTCAATTACAGTATCATTAGATATATATTGGAGTCTGCAAAGAAGTTAGCTGTTTCATTATAGCATATATAAACTACATTTTTTTTTATCATAGTACTATTTTAAGAAAAAGGAATATTTAAGAGTTTGTTGTATACGTAGATCTTAGTGCTAAATAATAACCCACATGAGACAGAAACTCAGGAGGTTCGTTGATCTGTATATTTTGACCTCCTCCTAGGGTCCTCTTCAGCTGAAGAGGATCCCAGAAGGGGATCAAAATATACAGATCAGTCAAGCTCCTGAGTTTGTCTTCATGTGGATTATTAAGTATTGACAAGTGTTCATTACACTTTAGTTATTCATAGAAGTTATTGCTGAAAAAGATGACTTCAGTAACGATACAGTTTATATAGTATATATATATATAAGCTTCTCAGCTTGATGTATCTGCATTTCTTTGGTACATTCATGCCTAAAACACCTTTCCTTATGCTTTGATCTTTCTAGCATAATTTATGGTTGTAAAACTTATGTATTGCTTTTTGAGTCCATAATAAATTATATTATTATGATTGAGGTGATTATTATTGTGAAGAGAAACACTACACTCTATATAACATATCTTATGGCTAGCAATGAGATACATACTTTGTTGGTTAATAATTTGTCATTCTTATATTAATATAACAATTTCTGAATTAACATGAAATGTGTGCTTGCCTGTTCATTTCTGCACACAACTGCTGAACCAAATAAGAGTGAAAGTAAAAAATTGAATACACACAGACAAAAGTAATGTAGAATATCATCAGCAAATTAAGGCAGAGATCTAATATCTAGTTTATTGGGTTTTATTATTAGCTAATTTTAATATCACATTAAGTTAAAAATATGATTAAATATTTTGGTAAGGTTATGCTATAATTTGGCTTATGATACACAATGAGATGATACAGTAAATTGTTTCATATATGCCTCTTATGACTGCAAGTGAAGATGTTACTTTAATACTGTACAGTGGTACCTCGACTTACGATATTTTTTCATTCCAGAATGCTGTTCAAGTGCCATTACCAAACGAATTTATCTCCTTAAGAAATGTTGTAAAATAGACTAGTCCTTTTAGACCCCCAAAATTACACTTACAAAAGCACTTAAAAAAATAAACTTACATAAAAGGGTGAGTTTGGGGACCATCGTAAGTCGAGGTACCACTGTACATGAAATTTTGACCTATACATAAAGACAATTATACCTGGAGAGGGTTTCGGGGGTCAGCGCCCATGTGGCCCGGTCTGTGACCAGGCCATTCAGGAATGGGGGAGGAGGATGCCCTGATGTTAGTTAAGGGCTTTTGATCCAAGGAATTGGAGTTTCCCTTCCCTTGGATCAACTCTCTCATTATCTCCCATTTCCCAGATGCAGCCTCACCCAGTACTTCCCATTGAGTTTAATATAAGTATGTACTGTATTAAATTATGTAATGCCATGAATGTTATATATTGGCAGTAAATTTCATTCAGAAATTTAAGCAATAGAAATTACTATTTGTTAAGGGGGATTTAGTGTACTTTGCCATAAATAATTTTTTTAGATCAAGTTTTAGACATGATAGTTATCAGGTTGTGTCAATTATATTTATTTAATGAGATATACTTGATTATACTGGACACCTTTGATGAGCACTTACTTGGAGTGTTGCAGAGGGTATATACACTGAAAGGTGTATATTTTGTCAGTGTATATACTCTTGAGAGTTTAGTCGAAATCACTATTTAAAGGATTAAAATATTTATGACTGGTGGTATACAAGTAACATGCAGTCGTGATAATCCTTGTGCTTTAGCCCTAGCAATCCAAGAAACATCTGACTGTTGCAGTTAGTCTTTCACTTATAAAACTGTGCCTTGGTATATTTGGGGGTTTCATCTAGGGAAGGAGGAATATAATTATAAACCTCCAGACTACAATTGCTATTCCTTTTATTTTAGTGAATCAAAACAGGATACACTGCATCTGTACAAGTAAGGATAACCTATATTATTCAGCCTGTAGTATTAGTTGATTGACTATTACTATGTGGTGGACCTCTTGGTTTTTCAAATGGGATATAAAACCTAGCCCCAGGAGGCCAGTGGAAGTTTGACCACATTTTAACATGGTTTTCTGAATTTTTTATCATTTCTCATATTTTTAAAAAATCTAATGAAGTGTACACTAAAATCTAGTAGATTTGTTATTCTAACTGTAAAATAACAGATTTTTAGTCAAAATATTTTAATTATCTATGTCGTGAGATTTATCTTACTTCCTGATGAAACAATCACCATCACCACCATCATCATTGTGACATATTGTATACACAGATGTAATATCTAGTAATGTTCAGCAGGAGGCTGAACATTACCCTCCCCTTCCCCGTGGAAATGGGGAGGGGGAGGGGAAAATTATAAATAATGACCAGTTAATATAAGATGGTGTATATTATCCAGTCTGGCCCTGCCCATGACTTAACAGAACCAGCCATAATTGAACTTCATTCCAAACCAAAACGATGTGTATTTTACTTGTTTTGAAGAGATCATATTATAACCAATTCTAAACTTCCTCATCATTGTTTATGACAGGTTGAAAAATGCCTGACCCTGGAGAAAATGATAGTGTCTGTCTTTTTTTTTTGTGTGTGGGGGGGGGGGGAGAGGAAGTGTTCCAGTTGGTTCCAAAGACGGGTGTGATTGAATACCATTTAATAGGGTTGCAAGTTCTCTGGGGAGGGGAGGTGGATAGCAAAATTGACTGTTAATCATGGTACAGTATATCATGTAGTTAATTTAAGCAGGAATCTAAACTACTACTCACACGAATAAATTGTGGAAAAGGCAAGAAATTGTTAATAAAATGTAAACAAGACTTTGGCATGTTAGATTTTTAGAAGAGATTCTTAATAGGGAAAATTGTAGCTTCAGAAATCACAGGTTGTCCAGTTCTTAGGTAGAGTAGTGCATGTCAAGAGTGCTCTTAGTATATTTACCTGCCACAGACAGCAAAATTAGTAACAAACATGAAATGACATCAGTGTTTTACTTTGGCTTAATGATAATGAAGACATTTGTGAATCCATGTATGAAATATCTTAATTTTCTTGGAACATCAAAGCTGAAGCGAAGTAAATTCTTGGTAAATAATACCAAATTATTAAAACATGGTGGTAATATGGTTTAGTAGTGAAGCATAGAGTTTATGTTGACTTCAGAATAGTTAGGGGATTACAGTATACAAACCTTGCAGTGGCATTCCATGAAATGTAACATTGAGGTTTTGTAAATGATAACCACATAATTAAGAGAGAGAGAACAATATATTTGTTGTAGAAAATAATAGTACAAAGGCTGGTTATATTTCACACATCTTAATACTGGATATCAGTGGTTGTAAAAGTTTAATTAGTTCCTGTGTGCCATGTTCATTGAGTAATGTGCATTTGTAATTTTGGGCATTTGTTGATTGTGTCTCTCCTGTATTTTGAGTATATATTGTACAATACAAAACAAGAGGTATGGTTGTTCTCACAGTGGGTTAATTGTGTACAATTCCAACTGTAAGATCTCAAAAGCCCGAGTACTGTACCTGCCCTCTTTAAGGGGGGCTCCTTGACGTGGTAAAGAGGCTATCGGTCTGAGGAATTGGACCTTTTGGTCTTCTTCCTCAGACCGAACCTAATACCCCCAATCCCCCCTTTCCCATCTCCCCATCCTCCCTTTTCCCTTTCCTCCTCCTCCTCCTCATCCCTCCCTTATTTCCTTCCCAGTTTTACCCTGGGAGCTTCTCTCCTCAGGCATTCTAGTTCCTAGGTAGGGGGAAGGGTATCGTAGTCCATCCCATTCTGTTGAGGTCCTTGGCGGTGGTGTAGTTTGCCGTGGAATCTGGATCGCCTGGGGATGTCCCGATCCTCTCCGGTCACCCGGGGTGGCTTTGGGTATCTTTCGGGCGACGGGTGTATCTCTGGAGGCCACCTTCGGATTCCGGGGTGGTGGCCGAAGGCGGTATGCTTTGTGGCGGATATCCGGCCGCCCTCTCTTTTGTCCGCCGAGATGGCTCGGTGGATGTGAGGTTGCTATCCCGGATTGCTGGTTTACTGGCGTGAAGGGTAGGGTATGGCACGGGTTCCATGCAGCATCTGCACTACTTGCGGTGTTGAGGTCCTCTTGGGCACGGAGGGGATTTGCGCTCCCTTTCATTCCTCCTAGGACCTATTCCTCCACGTTCCCCTTTTTTATTCTTTTTTATTTTTATTTTCTTTCTTCTTTCTTTTTTTTCTTAAAAATAAAAAGAAAGAAGTAACCTAACCATGGCTGACCCAATCCATGAACCCACTACCCCGGGCCCCTTCCTGATACCGCACCCAGTACTGACCCTGCCTCGTTAACGGATGACTCTTTGGACACCTCTCATGCCCCTGTACCTCTTGCTGGTGCTGGTTCGTCACCTGCTTCAGGTACCAGGGTCCCGACTGGCCCTTTCGAACGTCTGACCTTCGCTCTTCTCTGACCTTGATTCCGGCTTCTCCCTCGACGGTGCGGCAATTTTCGAATCGCTCGCCCGTCTCCCATCGGACCACCCCGGTCCCACACAAAACGACCAAGACCCACACATGACGATTCGACACTCCTTCTCGTTCATCGCAGAAACGACCAGCTCGTCACTCACTCCCTTAAACTCTCTGTTTCAAACTACTCAATGGACAAAGTTTTTTACTCTTCGTCCAACTTCTCCTAATACCTATCTTTCAGACCATAGTATTGGTAAGGCTCTACTACGCCATGTTGGTCAAAACATCTCATTTCACGCTCTCAAGAGCGGCACTCGCATCATCACGGTCCAGAATGCTGGCCAAGCTCGTGATCTTTCTCTTCTTACGACCATTGACAATACACCTGTTACTATTGACAAGCACCATTCCCTCAATTCTTGTTGTGGTTCTGTCATTTTGCCCCACACCATTGTCCAACGGAATTTCCAGACATGTGGTGATGACATTTTCGAGCAGCTTGAGCTCCAAGAACTCCCTATCCTTAAAGTTGACACTTTTGTCCTCCCAGCCAATAAGCGAAGACGTTATCCTTGCAATATAGCTCGTTTAACGTTTGACTGCCGAGAACTGCCACCTTCGGTCTACATTGCAGGTCAACGTTTACAAGTTCGAAGGTGACCCTACACCGCAGCAGTGTAGAAACTGCTGGCGTTTTGGTCATCCAGCAAAATATTGCAGGTCCATGGCCGAATGCCCAGTCTGTGGTGCTGACGACCATGCCAGTTCTTCTTGTACTCTACCTCCCTCTTGCCTTAACTGTCATGAGACACATCCTTCATATTCTCGCCGTTGTCAGGTTTACCTGAATGAGCGGGAAATCCGTTGTCTCAAAGAGGCGGAAGGCTTCTCCTATGCTATGGCTGTCTCTCATCTTCGCCTTCAAGGGAAACTTCCCGTATTTCTTATTCTCGCATTGCTAAACGTCGCCCCGCTTCTGGGGTCCCAACTTCCACGGCTTCCTCTGTGGTTGCCTCATCCGCAATCACCCGTCTCGAATCCTTTTGATATTCTTGGCTCCGAGGTCCCTACCTCGGCTTCCCATACTGTCCACACTCCTTCCTCTACTCACTCGCACAATCCTGAGTCTACACGTCCTCGTTCTTCACCTAAACCTCAGCGCCCCCCTCCTTCTCATAAGCCCGGCAAAAATCCCTACTGCCAGGTCCTTCGCCTCTGACTAGTTCTATAACGTGTGTGGAGGTTCATCCTCCTCCTCATACACTACCTTCATCCCCTGTCCCCTCCCAAGCCCCTTCGACAGTTTCCTCTTCTATCTCCTCACCCTCTACTTTAGTGCAGTCTATAGACTCCCCGATCGTTGCTCACTCTTCTTCCATTTCTAATGTAGTCCCACATTCTGCATCTTTGACTTCCGAAACACTGGAAGCTATTGCAGAATATATTACAGAGACTGGACAGATGATGGACACTACTCCACCTGAGGTTCCTCATCTCTCTTCTTCGTCTCAACCCCCTTCCTTCACAACGTCCTCCTCCTTCTCTGATTACAGGTCTTCCGCTGCCTCCACACGTGGACTTTTCTAACCCTAGTCCATAGATTCCTCTCACTTCCACTTATATCTTTCTCTCCATAAATCATGGCTTATTTACAGTGGAATATCCGAGGCCTCAGGGGTAACCGGGTGAGCTTCAGGTGTTGCTCTCTCAGTTTTCCCCTGTTGGGGTCTGTTTGCAAGAACCCAAATTACAATCCACTGTTATCAGGCCCTTTTCAGGCTATGATTTGTTATATTCATCGGATCCTTTTTCCGATGGAACCTTTAACGAAAGTGCTCTTCTTATACGCACTGGTGTTCCATACCGTCAGCTCTATGTTCCTTCTTCCTTACATTACACCGCAGCCCGTATCCACTTGAATAAGTGGTATACACTCTGTTCTTTATATCTCTCACTTCGCGGGCAATGTCTATCCCAGATGTTGATTTTCTGGTTTCTTCCTTACCGCCACCCCTTCTATTACTCGGCGATTTTAACGCACACCATTTTCTCTGGGGAGGATCGCACTGTGACTCCCGTGGCATTCAGTTGGAGGCATTTCTTGCTTCTCTTCCCCTCCATGTTTTAAATACGGGTACTCCTACCCATTTTGATCCCCGAACTCATTCTTTCTCCTGCATCGATCTTTCCATCTGCTCTTCATCTACTGTCCTTGACTTCACCTGGTCTGTCCTCCCGGACTTGCATGACAGCGATCATTTCCCAATCATCCTTAAGTCCCCTCTGTTTTCTCCACCTCCTCATTGCCCACGCTGGCAATTTGACCGGGCGAAATGGGACCTTTACGCACATCTTACTGCCTTTCATGAGGTTCCTATCTCGTCCTCCATTGATGAGGTTTTACATCTCTTTTCGTCCTCCATCTTCACAGCGGCTTCACATTCTATTCCCCAAACCTCGGGCAAGCATCCTCAGAAGTGCGTGCCTTGGTGGTCTCCTGCTTGTGCTCGGGCAGTGCGTTTGAAACGTGCTGCATGGGGCAGGTATCGATATAACAGAACCACAGAGAGACTCCTTGATTTCAAGCAGAAGAGAGCTATTGCTCGTCGTGTCATACGTGATGCTAAACGCACTTGCTGGCGAGATTACGTTTCTACTGTCACTTCGGCTTCCTCGATGAGTGCAGTCTGGAAGAAAGTGCGGAAATTAAGTGGTAAATTCTCCCCGACCCGGCTCCTGTTCTTCAGGTTGCTGGTGTCGATATAGCACACCCTCTTGCCGTTGCCACTGAAATTGGTAACCATCTCGTCCGCATTTCTCAGGGGCTCCATCTATGCCCCTCGTCCTTTCTTCTAAGTCTGCCAGCGAGTTAAAGCCCTTAGATTTTTCTTCTCTTAGAGAAGAATCCTATAATGTGCCTTTTACCCTTCAAGAACTGGAGGCAACACTCTCTGCTTGCCGATCATCGGCAGCTGGGCCAGACGGCATACATATTCGTATGCTACAGCATTTACATCAGTCTGCTCTTACTGTCCTCTTACGACTCTTTAATCTTATATGGTCGCAAGGAGTTATTCCCCAGCTGTGGAAGTCTGCTATTGTTCTCCTTTTCGAAAACCAGGTGCTACGGGACGTGATCCCTCTCACTACCGTCCCATCGCTCTTACCAGTGCAGTTTGCAAGGTAATGGAACGTCTAGTTAATAGACGTTTGATGTGGTATTTAGAGACTCACAATAGTCTCTCCCTAGTCAGTATGGTTTCCGTAAGGGCCGTTCTGCCATTGACCCTTGCTGCGCTTGGATACGTATATTCGTAATGCTTTGCGAATAACCATTCGGTTATCGCTATCTTTTCGACCTTGAGAAGGCTCATGATACAACTTGGAGATATAATATCTTGGCCCAGGCCCACTCCTTAGGCCTCCGAGGCAACTTACCATTCTTTCTTAAGGCTTTCTTAACTGACAGACATTTCCGGGTCCGGGTTCGTAATGAACTCTCCCGGAATTTGTCCAAGCTGAAGGTGTCCCCCAGGGATGTGTTCTGAGCACAACACTTTTTCTGCTTGCTATAAATAATCTGGCATCTGTTCTCCCATCCAATATTTGGTCATCGCTCTATGTGGATGACTTTGCTATAGCTTGTGCAGGTGCTGACTGTCACCTCATTGCAGTTTCCCTCCAGCATGCCATCAACCGGGTTTCTGATTGGGCCACCACTCACGGGTTTAAGTTTTCTAGTGGCAAAACTCATCAAATTACGTTCACTAGACGTTCAGTGGTCTCTGATCATCCATTGTACCTATACGGCTCACGTATCCCAGAACGTGATACAGTCAGGTTTCTCGGCCTCCTGTTTGACCGCAGATTGTCCTGGAAACCTCACATTACCTCTCTGAAGGCGACTTGCCATAGCCGGCTGAACCTCCTTAAAACCCTCGCACATCTTTCATGGGGGCTGATCGTAGAACTCTCCTTCGCCTACATTCAGCCCTAATTCTATCGAAACTCGATTATGGTGACCAGATATATTCGGCAGCCTCTCCTGCCACTCTTTCCAGCCTTAATCCCATCCATCACCAGGGATTACGCTTATGCCTTGGTGCTTTTCGTTCTTCCCCGGTTGAGAGCCTCTATGTAGAAGCGAACATTCCATCCTTGTCCGATCGTCGTGATGCACATTGCATTCGCTATTATGTTCGCTCTCATGACCTCCGCAATCCTTCCATGTATAGGATTGTCACAGATGTTAGTAGACGCTCGTTATTTGTTCGTCGTCCCTGTTTACTTCGTCCCTTTTCTCTTCGTCTGCATTCACTCTTGTCTTCCCTTCAGCTTCCGCCTTTATATGTTCATGTGGCTTCACCCTTTCCTCTACCCCTTGGGAAGTTCCTGCTGTCCGTGTCTGTTCTATTCTTCTACCTTGCGCGAAAGCCCAACTGCCTACGGCGGCTTCTCGCTCTTTCTTTCTAGACCATTTCCGTTCTCATTCCCATGCCATCGCAGTATACACCGATGGTTCAAAGTCATCTGACGGCGTCGGATTCGCAGCAGTGTTTCCGGACAGCATCGTACGAGGGCATCTGTTACCCTCGGCTAGCATATTTACGGCTGAATTGTATGCCATTCTTGTGGCACTTATCCGTATTGCATCTATGCCTGTATCACCATTTGTGGTCGTTTCAGACTCCCTTAGTGCTTTACAGGCTATCCGTAAAATTGATACACCTCACCCCTAGTTCTTCGTATCCACCTTTGGTTACGCCGTATCTTTAGCAAGCATAAAGATATTGTCTTTTGTTGGGTCCCTGGTCATGTTGACGTACAGGGCAATGAACAGGCAGACACTGCTGCGCGGTCAGCAGTACATGACCTTCCAGTTTCATATAGAGGTGTTCCTTTCACGGACTATTTTGCGGTCATTGCTACCCACCTTCGCACCCGTTGGCAACAACGCTGGTCTGACCTGCTGAATAACAAACTTCATTCTATTAAACCGGTTATAGGTTTCTGGCCTTCTTCTTGTCACCAATGTCGAGGTTGGGAGACTACACTCTCCCGTCTTCGCATCGGCCACACTCGTCTTACTCACGGGTATCTCATGGAGAGGCTCCCTGCCCCTCTGTGAGCATTGTCAGGTTCCAGTGTCTGTTCGACATATCCTGTTGGACTGCCCACTCTATCAACGAGCACGCAGAATTTACCTCCAACGACGTCTTCGCTCTGCGGCCCTTTCTTTACCTTCCCTTCTTGCAGATGGCCCCTCCTTTAATCCTGACTCTCTCATTGACTTTTTGACAGAAACTGACTTACTACACAAACTCTGAAGATTATACCTCTAGCACCTCCCTCAGTCCCTTCTACCTCGATCTCTTGCTACCCTCCTCCCCTGCACAATCCACCGTCATCTTGCACTCCATACCCTACTAATCGTCCATCTCCCTCTTACAACCCACTCTCCCTGCATCCTACAATAACCTGCAGCGCTGTATAACCCCTGTGGTTTAGCGCTTCTATTTGATTATAATAATAATAACTGTACCTGCATTATATTTTTTTGTATGAATGTGACATCTTTGCCCTCATTTCTGAGAAATAAATTATACAATGAAAGTAATCTCTTAAAAAGAAGGGCTTTGAATCCAAGGAATTAGAGATAACCTCCCTTTCCTCGGAATAAACCTGATCACCTTCCAGTTTCCAGATACTGTACACCCTTAAGGGTTTAGTGTTTCCCATAAATATAACAGTAATCAAGGCAATGACATAACACCATTGTGTTATACTGAGTGACGTTTTGCACGTCCCAGGCTGAAAGCACCAGCATTCATTTTTTTGAAATGACATCGTCCCATTCTTAGCAAATTTATGCATGTCCTGGGCTGGTGATATCTGCCTTTCTTTCCTTTTGTTGTTCCAGGACTCGGTACAAAATATTCAAGATCCTGGAAATCGTTAAGTAATTCATGGTATAAAGTACATATAAAAATAATTGCATGAATGATTGCATAATAATGTGGTATGTTCTTGTATGATAAACAGGTATTGATAAGAAATTAACAATAGGGAGAATTTGACCCCACAAGAGATTTGGTAGAATTGGGGAGTAAATTGCAAAAGGCATGGGTTATTTTTAAAGAGATTGATTAGGTATACGTATAATGATTGCAAATGGAGGTATTGTACTTGAGTAGTATAAAAAGATTAACTATCACTAATTAAACAAGGGATCTCTTGTATCCCATTTTAAATTTTGATTTTCACATATACCTTCAAATAAATTCTAGTTTTCTATATTTTCTTTCCTTGTTCCTTGTATCTTCTTATCTTCTCTCTTCTTTCTGTTTATTTTTATCCTTGAGAATAGTCTTATTTTTTCCCATGTTTTTATCTTGTCAGTTCAAGTGAATGATACTGGATTCACTCTTATGATAGCCAAACCAGCAGGCAGAAATTTGCTAATATTTCTGGCACTCCTTTGGTATATACAAAGAGGTGTATATCTCTGTGTATATACACTGCAATAAAAACATGCTTTTGCTAGTTCTTCTCTATATGATTTTATTTTTCTGGTTTTTGTTTAAAAATATAAAAAGTACATTAAACTCTATAACATTAGACACTTTTACTTTAAATTAATGCTTTTCAAAAAAAAAATCTTAATATTTGTTTTAAGCCTTACTTTAAGGATCAATTTTCTTGACTAGTGGTTTACAGGTGAAATGGAGCCTTGTTGACCCTTGTGCAGTCAATAGTCTTTGACCCTAATGAACCAACCAACCAACCAACCTTTAAAATGTATTTGGAAAATTCATTTTTAACCTGGCCACCATCTCAATGATGGGCAAGTGCCCAGAAAAAATCAAGGTAATAGATTTTTTTTTATTGAATTTTAGACTTGTAGATCTATCTGCTAAGTGTACTGTTTAGTCATGCTCATCCAGTTGTCCCACTTAGAGATAAAAGCAAAGAAATCAGTGAATGAAGATATTAGTCTACCTTACAATTATATTTGTCTCAGACTGGCCATGAAACATCTTAATTTTGTCTTGTTGCACCTGTGTAAAATAATGATGTGTATACTTTCAGCATTTTACATTGTGTGATGTGTGCACTTTATTCTCTCCTATATAAGCAGCAATTTAAAGAGTGAAGGAAAATCCAGAATATCTCAACATAATCTAAAACTACTGTAAACTACTATCGCAGTAAAGGAGTTAATACAGGAAGGCCTCGCTTATACAGCAGGTTAGGTTCCAGGCTACTGCTATAAAGCGAAAATTGCTGTAAAATGGAAAAAAGAAAAAGACATTTTTCGCTTTCAGATGCATATAAAATCCTGGTAACATGTTTACACTATCATATATTAAGTGAACAATAGTGCTAAGCCTAAATAATGCATATTCAGTACACACATTACTTACCTTAAAATAGTGAATGGTGAATATATTTATTGTAGGAAGTCAGAATAAATGAAGAAAAGGTATACATAATTGAAAACTGCTTCATTAGCAATATGCTGTAAAGCGAAGCACTGTAAAACAGGGCTCTCCTATATGAGGAAATTAAATACGTTTTTTTTATAATTAGGTTTTGCTTGCTTGTTCTATTAGAATAAAATTGCTTTCAATTAAATAGCATAATTTTTTGGAGTTTATATATCAGGACTGAATATTTTGTAAATGTTTCTCTTGCCTTCAAATAATAATTGGTTTGAAAGTATAGTTAAACAATTTGCTAAGAATTATTCATTCAAGTTTATTCGCAAGTGGAATAACTGCCATGCAGTGACTATTGTATGTAAAATTATATTTGGTTTACCAAGTATTTTGTAGTCGTAAAAACTGGAGAAGTGAAGCAGGAAGAGGCAGAAGAATTTGATGAAGGAAACACGAGAGAATGGTAAATAGCAGTTGTGGAGAAGATAATTTAGAGGGTGAGGTGACCCTTATGGGTTTAACACTTTATGATTATAATAATGATCAGAGATTGAGGATGTTTATCAGACCAAGTGGTGGTATAGTGTGAACATAAGATCAAGCAGTTCACTACTAACCCAGAAATTGAAGACGAAATTTGACGATGTTTTGGTCTGTCATGGATCATTAGCAGATCTGGACTCTTCAGTGGGAGGATGACTTCTTGTTGAGGGGCTCCTCCCTTTCTTGGGATCAAACCTGATTACCTTCCTTTCCCTAGGTGCTTTATTGCCCTTACAGGCTTAGCTCTTTCCCATGATTACAATCAAGTTGTACATGGCCTAATAAGGGCCAGAACAGACTAGGGCACTGTCTGCTTTCATCTCAGTATACGAGTTAGCTGTAAATTAGTTAAGAATAAGTTTATTTCAGCATGATACATGTTTGTACAAAGGAGTATAACAATTGGGTGTACATGCAAAAACCCTTTATATGCAGAACATTTTGGGAAACTTAAGAATAACTTAAGATTAATAAGGCAATAACATTGCAGTAAATTTGTACATATGGTCATTAGGTGAGTTTACAATGAATACAAGAGAATTGAATATTGTATTAGTTCATGCTATATGGCTTTAATAGGTTTGGTAGAAAGGAATTACAGTTTTGATTATTAACCTAAGGCAGACACAATGAATTTGCTTTCATTCTTCAAAGGTAAGCACAGGACAAAAGATCACTCCATATATAGCCTTTGTGGTTGTGCTTCTAGAGAAAACCAAAGCCACCTTGTGTACAAACCAACTGTTTATAATTTTTTAACATAAACTTGCAAATACAGAACACTTCAACTCACAAAATCATAACACGAATTCAAACCACACTTATGAAACTGTAATAACAGTTGCAAACAAACCACTGTATGGGTGGGGTTAGAACCCATGGCAAGTGAGTTGTAAGACCACGGAGTGGGTGGGGTTAGAACCCATGGCAAGTGAGTCGTAAGACCACGGAGTGGGTGGAATTTGAACCCATGGCAAGCGAGTCATAAAACTAGCACACTCGCCTGGAGTTTTAGGAATCCCTTGCCATGGTTTCAAATCCCACCCGTTCTGTGGTTTGTTTCGGAACCATTTGTATAAGCAAGTGGTTTCAGGAAGCTTTGGTGCATACCTGGCTGCTGTATTATTGATGAGGTAGTTAAAAGGCAGACTTTACAAGAATTCATATGGAAAATTTGATATTTGTAGTATAGCATTTAGAGCTTACCAGTCATTTTAGATTGAAACATGCATAATAATCAACTTTAGCTATTAAAGATATAGGGCCAAGAGAAGTTGAACCGCTGTATACGGAATGCTCAGACAAGTCACCACTTACTATTTTTCTTCGTCAAGTCATGTACCATTATCAGCAAGAATCATCTCTTTCTTTCCCATCTTTCTGATTGTTTATGTACTATCTTCATCTGCAATTTTTTTTTTTATTATATTTTTTCTTGAATTAACAGGAATTTTTAAGAGGAGTTTGGAAAGTAATTTATTTTTCCTTATTTTTTTGCTGCTGCAGTACTAGTGCTCTTTCTTCTCCATCTTCTACAGCATCTTTCATCTTGTCTCTTCTCCTCCCTTCCCTTTCCTCCCCACTTCTTTCTTTCCTCTCCTCCCTGTGTTAATATGACAAGAAGGTAGTTAAAATCTACATTATACATTTTTTAAAATATTTGTAGTTCTTAAAAAATTAAACCAGTTATTAGTGATAAAAATCATGAAGCAAATATCCAGTGCAATACTTTCCTTATTAAACATAGTTCTGTAATTGTTTTCACAAAGAAACAAAGTGCAATTGATGAATGTACCATTATGCAAGTTATAATGAATGCATGTACCACTGTACAGGTTTCAGTGAATGCATGCACCATTGTTCAAGCTGCAATGAATGCATGTACCACTGTACAGGTTTCAGTGAATGCATGTACCATTGTTCAAGCTGCAATGAATGCATTTATCATTGCAAAAGTTACAGTAAATGCTTGCACTATTGTAAAAGCTACAATGAATGCAGTTATCATTGCAAAAGTTATAAATGCCTGCACCATTGCACAAGCTACAATGAATGCAGTTATCATTGCACAAGCTACAATGAATGCAGTTATTGCACAAGCTACAATGAATGCTTGTGCCTTTGGAAAATGATAACCTGATTTTTAAACTAAAAGTTTTTATTATTATCATTGGGTTTAATTTGTTTGAATGAGACATCAATCAGAAATTGGCAATTGTTGATAGCGGTGCTCATAATTCATTAATTGCTGCCCAGATTTATACATTTATTTTTTCGCTGATGCATTATACCTCGAATATGAAAGTTACCCAAAGTACTGAAATATTTTTGCATTCAGGTAAGACAAATTATGATGCACTGTATTTAACCCTTAAACTGTCCAAACGTAGATATACGTTCGCGTGCGTACTGCCCCAAACGTAGATCTACATTTTTTTCAAATGCTTTTAACCTTGCCACGATAAGCCTGAGTTGCCTAGATATTAGAGAATGGGTCTGTGCACTCATTGTGTGCAGTATTACAACATGTGGGAATGACAAACAAAATGCACTCTTCATTTTAAAGAAAAAGAACAATTTATTTTTTTCTCAAAATATTCGGTCAGCTACGCACGTTAACGTATATCTACGTGTGGACAGTTTAAGGGTTAAGTGATAATTACCAAATTTATATTTTATTTTTTTTTCACCTGAGCTGAGTTGACATACAGATAATGATATGTAATGTTATTTGCAGATGACTCCTTGTGTTGGGTCAGTGAACTCGCAGCTGTACCCTCATTTTGAGTCCCGGCAGATGATTGGCCCAGGAGCACCGCCCTCTGTGTACATTCAACATGGTATGTACTGGAAGATGGGGAACTTTTAAAGAGAAACAGACATTCATTGGTGTTAGCCATTGAACTGTTTTACCTTCTAATATTTGGGTTAATCCATGTGTTCCTCCAGTTATTTCTTGATAATATTTGGTTTAATCCATATGGTTCCTCCAGTTATTTCTGGCTAATATTTGGGTTTAATACATATTGTTCCTCCAGTTATTTCTAGCTAATATTTGGGTTTAATTCATATGGTTCCTCCAGTTATTTTTAGCTAATACAGTGGACCCCCGGTTTTCGTGATTTTTTCGTTCCAGAATGATGTTGAAGTGCCGTTGCCAAAGGAATTTGTTATCATAAGGACAAATGTAAATTAGATTAGTCCTTTTAGACCCCCAAAAATACACTTACAAAAGCACTTACAAAAATACACTTACATAATTGTTTGAGTTTGGAGCATCACGAACACCGGGGGTCCACTGTTTGTGGGTTTAATTCATATGGTTCCTCCAGTTATTTTTGGCTATTATTTAGGTTTAATCCATATGGTTTCTACAGTTATTTCCCTTAAATTTTGAATATTTATCATATCATAGTACAGTGGACCCCCGAGTTACGAGCATAATTCATTCCAGAAGGCTGCTCGAGTGCCATTACCGAACGAATTTTCTCCCTTAAGGAATAATGTCAAGTAGGTTATTCCATTTCAGACCCCCAAAAATACACTTACTAAAGCAGTTACAATAATACACTTACATAATTGTACGATTTCCAAGGTGCTCGTAACTCGGGGGTCCACCATATATCGAATTATTCATTAATGGTGTTCCTCCACCCTTTTTTTATATACTCGCAACTCTGTGACAGTCAAGTAATTTTCTACATACAATAGTATTTAAAATACACAAATAACCCACACATAGGAGAAATAAGCTTATGACAGTGTTTTGGTCCAGTGTGACTTGTAAATGGTGTGACTCGTAAATGGTGTGACTCGTAAATGGTGTGGCTCATAATTAGTGTGACTCGTAAATGGTGTGGCTCATAAATGGTGTGACTGACTTGTAAATGGTCCAGGTCAGACCGAAACATCATCATAAGCTTCTCTCTCCTATGTGTATTGTTCCAGTCACTGTATTGTCCCTTTCTGCTCAATATTTAAAATCTTTGTACCATGCATTGTCTTGTCATTGTCTTGTTATATACTTAGTGGTGGCAAGTTTTGGAACTTATTCTCCAGATATTTTCTTTTATGGTAAATTTTACTGCCTCATTATTGCTCTTCTTTTCATATTTTAAAGTTATAGTAGTGAGTCAATTAATTGCTTTCACATTGGAAATACATGCATATTGACATCTTGATATACTTTTATATATATATATATATATATATATATATATATATATATATATATATATATATATATATATATATATATGAGAGGTTTTTACAAAACAGAAGTGTTAGTAGAAGAGCAGAGTATATGGAGAGTAAAAGAAAGGTGAAGAGAGTGGTGAGAGAGTGCAAAAGAAGAGCGGATGAAAGAATGGGAGAGGATCTGTCAAGAAATTTTGCTGAAAACAAGAAAAATTTTGGAGTGAGATAAACAAGGTAAGAAAGCCTAGGGAACGAATGGATTTGTCAGTTAAAAACAGAGTAGGGAGTTAGTAGATGGGGAGCTGGAGGTATTGGGTAGATGGCGGGAATATTTTGAGGAACTTTTAAATGTCGATGAAAAGAGGGAGGCGATAATTTCATGTACTGGCCAGGGAGGTACAACATCGTTTAGGAGTGAAAAAGAGCAGGATGTGAGTGTGGGGGAGGTGCGTGAGGCATTACGTAGAATGAAAGGGGTAAAGCAGCTGGAATTGACGGAATCATGACAGAAATGTTAAAAGCAGGGGGATATAGTGCTGGAGTGGTTGGTATTTTTGTTTAAAAAATGTATGAAAGAGGGAAGGTACCTAGGGATTGGCAGCGAGCATGTATAGTTCCTTTATATAAAGGGAAGGGGATAAAAGAGAGTGTAAAAATTATAGGGGAATAAGTTTACTGAGTATACCAGGTAAAGTGTATGGCAGGGTTATTATTGAAAGAATTAGAGGTAAGACAGAGAGTAGGATTGCAGATGAGCAAGGAGGCTTTAGAGTGGGTAGGGGATGTGTAGATCAAGTGTTTACAGTGAAGCATATATGTGAACAGTATTTAGATAAAGGTAGAGAAGTTTTTATTGCATTTATGGATTTAGAAAAGGCATATGATAGAGTGGATAGGGGAGCAATGTGGCAAATGTTGCAAGTGTATGGAATAGGTAGTAAGTTACTAAAGGCTGTAAAGAGTTTTTATGAGGATAGTGAGGCTCAGGTTAGGGTGTGTAGGAGAGAGGAGATTACTTCCCGGTAAAAGTAGGTCTTAGACAGGGTTGTGTAATGTCACCATGGTTGTTTAATATATTTATAGATGGGGTTGTAAAGAAGTAAATGCTAGGGTGTTGGGGAGAGGGTGGGATTAAATTATGGAGAATTAAATGCAAAATGGGAGTTGACACAGTTACTTTTTGCTGATGATACTGTGCTTATGGGAGATTCTAAAGAAAAGTTGCAAAGGTTAGTGGACGAGTTTGGGAGAGTGTGTAAAGGTAGAAAGTTAAAAGTGAACATAGATAAGAGTAAGGTGATGAGGGTATCAAACGATTTAAATAAAGAAAAATTGGATATCACATTGGAGAGAGGGATTATGGAAGAAGTAAATGTTTTCAGATATTTGGGAGTTGATGTGTCAGCAGATGGGTTTATGAAGGATGAGGTTAACCATAGAATTGATGAAGGAAAAAAGGTGAGTGGTGCATTGAGGTATCTGTGGAGACAAAAACGTTATCCATGGAGGCAAAGAAGGAATGTACGAAAGTATAGTGGTACCAACACTCTTATATGGGTGTGAAGCATGGGTTGCAAATGCTGCAGCGAGGAGGAGGCTGGAGGCAGTGGAGATGTCATGTCTAAGGGCAATGTGTGGTGTAAATATTATGCAGAAAATTCGGAATGTGGAAATTAGGAGAAGGTGTGGAGTTACTAAAAGTATTTGTCAGAGGGCTGAAGAGGGGTTGTTGAGGTGGTTTGGTCATTTAGAGAGAATGGATCAAAGTAGAATGACTTGGAGAGCGTATAAATCTGTAGGGAAGGAAGGCGGGGTAGGGGTCGTCCTAGAAAAGGTTGGAGGGAAGGGGTAAAGGAAGTTTTGTGGGCGAGGGGCTTGGACTTCCAGCAAGCATGTGTGAGCGTGTTAGATAGGAGTGAATGGAGACGAATGGTTTTTTGGGACATGACGATCTGTTGGAGTGTGAGCAGGGTAACATTGTGTGAAGGGATTCAGGGAAACCAGTTAATTGATTTAGTTGGACTTGAGTCCTGGAAATGGGAAGTACAATGCCTGCACTTTAAAGGAGGGGTCTGAGATAGTGACAGCTGGGAGGGACTTTTCTCAGCTGTAGTATCTGAGCTCCTCTGCAAAGACAGTGATTATGTATGAGTGTGGTGAAAGTGTTGAATGATGATGAAAGTTTTTTCTTTTTGGGGATTTTCTTTCTTTTTGGGTCACCCTGCCTCGGTGGGAGACGGCCGACTTGTTGGAAAAAAAAAAAAAAATATATATATATATATATATACAGTGGTACCTCGACTTACGATATTTTTTCATTCCAGAATGCTGTTCAAGTGCCATTACCAAACGAATTTATCCCCATAAGAAATGATGTAAAATAGACTAGTCCTTTTAGACCCCCAAAATTACACTTACAAAAGCATTTAAAAAAATAAACTTACATAAAAGGGTGAGTTTGGGGACCATCGTAAGTCGAGGTACCACTGTATATATATCACAATGTCAATATGCATGTACTTCCAATGTGAAAGCAATTAACTGACTCACTACTATAACTTTAAAAAATGAAAAGGAGAGCAAAAAAAAAATATATACTATATATATATACAGTGGACCCCCAGCTAACAAAAAAAATTCATTCCAGAAGCCTGCTCAAGTGCCATTACCGAACGAATTTACGTCCTTAAGAAATAATGTCACGTAGGTTAGTCTATTTCAGACCCCCAAAAATACACTTCCACAAGCACTTACAATATTATACTTACATAATTGTACGATTTCCGGGGTGTTCGTTAGCCGGGGGTCCACTGTACAGTGGACCCCCGAGTTTCGTAAAAACTTCAGTCCAGAAGCCTGATCAAGTGCCATTACTGAACGAATTTACTCCCTTAAGAAAAAATGTCAAGTAGGTTAGTCCATTTCAGACCCCCAAAAATACAATTACAAAAGCACTTACAATATTATACTTACATAATTGTACGATTTCTGGGGTTTACGAAACTCGGGGGTCCACTGTATAGTCTATAGATATTTATTAATGTAATAGTATTTAAGAATAATAAAAGTCACATTGATGTGACTGGACCAGTTAACAAATGCCCAAGTTTTGAGAGGAAACTAGACAACATTTTGGTCCGTTCTGGACCAGGATGTGTCCAAATCATGATGAAATGTTTCTTTTCAGCAGTGTGGGTTATTTATGAATTAGTTACCTGTATCTGCCTGAGGTACAGATTCTGTGAACAAGTCGAGTATATATTTTTAAAAGATGGCCAACACACTCAAAGGTTGTAGTCTATAGACATAAATAAGAAGCCTGTTGGTGATCACTGACTTGAAGTGCAGCAGAGAGAGAAAGAATTTAGTATTATTTATATATCTTGAACATGAACTTTTATTACTCTATGATGGCCTTCTGCCTTCCTTATTACTCATTTATCTCTAGTTTGAGTGCAGCTTTTTAACTGGTACTTATTTATATTAAGATATATTCCTTTAATGTTTTTTCCCTACCTCCAAAATCCCTCTCTTCCTCAAGCATCACCCCTCCCTCCTTCAAGCTTCACCTCCTCCCTCCTCCATCCTCCATCTTTTATTCCCTCATTTTGCCCCCCTCTTACCTTTCTCGCCCTATTCAACCTCTTCACCCCTTATCCATTTATAATGTTTGTAACCTCTTCCTCATTGTTTTCCCTCCCTTCTCTCCTTTCTGTCTCCCTCCTTCCTCTTCCACTGTCTTTTTCCTCTCTTTTCCTTGCTCTTTCTTTCCTCTTATTCCCTTATATTTCACATTACACTTGATTAAATTATTGTGTGTTTAGTATACTGTACTTGTGTGAATAGGCCTCTGTGGTATAGAAATTTAAATAATTTAACATCTAAATTAAATAATTTATTTCAGGTGCACCTGTAATGTTTTCAAATAAATTCAGCACATTGAATTTGTAATGTTTGCTGAATATTTTTTACATGAATATTCCTTACTAATTTAAGTTTTAGGTGATAGCAAAGCACCAGACACTTGTAGTAGTAGTAGTAGTAGTGGTGTTATTTAAATTATAAATTGTTTGTTGATTTTCTGATCTAAAACTTCATGAGTACCCATTAGTAGCAGAAAGTTAGACTTGTTACACATATTTGTAAAATACAGGAGGTTCCCATCTTACATATGCCTCAAGTTACATGAATCTGCACATAGAAAATTGGGCACTAAAGTACAAATGTAACCTTTATAGTCTTCCAGCCACAGTACAAGCAGGTGAAATATAATCTTCCATTGTGCAATAGTATTGTTGTTATCTATACAAACAATGCATTTGTGAGTTGAAAAGTTTGGAATGGGGCTCCCTCATAATTGGGATACCTCCTGTATAGTTTTGATTACTGTAAATACTAGTGAGATAAACCAGTTTGGGTGGGGCTCAAACTCATGGCAAGCAAATCGTAAAACTCCAGGCCAGTGGTTTGTTTGCGGTTGTGTTATTACAGTTTCGTGAGTCTAGTGAGATAGTTTGGTCATATGTTTCTTCCATACTCTTTACTTGATAGTGTAGAACAAGTATAGCTTGTTTATGGTAGTTAATAGATGCATCCTCTTCTTGCAGACAGTGTAGGTGACTACAACTCTGGGACTTGCTCTGTATTTGGTGGACTGGGTACAACCTTTGACCCATCTGCCCCATATGGGTCCTGCCACAGTTTTCCTCCTTCTAGCGTGGTACCTCCTCAAGCGGTACCTCCGCAGGTACCACCCCAAGTACCTCCTCCCCGGCCCACATCAGAGACCTACAATTCTCTCTCCAAGTTCACCAACTCCACCAATTTGGTGTCCACTTCTTTTCCATACTCTGGAACTGTTGCTCCTGCTCCTGTCCCTGCCCCTGTTAACTGCTCCTACACTCAGAACAACTTTTGTATGCCTGGGGTGCATGACAACTCTGCTGCTACAGTCTTTGGACAGTACCATGAACCTAGTGCTTCTACACAAAATTTATTTAAGAATGATGTAAATGAATGCAGTGATTTTCAACCCAACTTTGAGGCTATTTCCTCTGCTTCTCCAGACAAAGCCAGCAGATACATTCCAGCATCCTCCTTAGTCGGGCCTAGCAAGGAGATCTGCACTGAATACTCAGCAGGAGCAACTGCAAGCGGATGTTCCAGCATGGTTGGAGGAAGCTATAAGGTAGACAACTCAGCATCGAATGTATCACACAGTACCATTGGCACCTCACACTCTGACCAGCCATCATTGACTCAGTCTATCAACACACCTCCACCACTCAACTTCAATACCAGTCATCTTGTTAGTTCTAACAAAGATGCAATCATGAGTGATGGTGATGCAAATCCAACTGAAGCAGCTGAAAACTTGGGAGACATTGTTAAGAAGTCTTTGATTGAAACTGTATCTGCTTAACAGGTCCCTTAAGGAACCATAAAGAGTTTTGAGTTTGTTACTAAACAAACTTGTCAAGTTTGAATATAAGGTCAAGGTACCATATAGATAGTTTTTATAAAGAATTAGAAAGGATTTCAATAAAGATATGTCTTTCTATATTAGAAATAATAATAGCCCAACTTCAGTGCTATCTAATATTTATGATGGCTCATTTAGCAACATTCAACAATTCTTTCAGTGCAGCAAACACAGGTATTCTTGTCCCAAACACAGTGTCCCCAGCTTTTAAAAGTGAGCTTTCCTTTGTTCACTGCAATTAAAGTGACAGTGAACAATGGCAGTTGTGATAAAATAAAGCACATGAAGAACTGGTACTTAAACTAATTTAAAATGCTCAAGTATTTGCCTCAAAAAAAAAGGGCTGTGCATTTTAAATGTTTACATGGATCTGAAAGTCAAACATTTGTGTAGGGCATTTTATTTAAGGAATTGAATACATGGATTGTGTATCATCATTCAGTGATAATAGTGAGGCTGATGTATGGCTTCAGCTCTCATCATCATCATTCAGTGGAAATAGGCTGATGTATGGCTTCAGCTCTCATCACCACCACACAATCATCCTGCAAAAAGTTCAAGGTAACATGTTTCTAGTTTTTAATTGTTGATCTTATTTTCTTTCTTTCAACACGTCGGCCGTTTCCCACCGAGGCAGGGTGGCCCAAAAGAAAAAACAAGTTTCTCCTTTTACATTTAGTAATATATACAGGAGAAGGGGTTACTAGCTCCTTGCTCCTGGCATTTTAGTCGCCTCTTACGGCACGCATGGCTTAAGGAGGAAGAATTCTGTTCCACTTCCCCATGGAGATAAGAGGAAATAAGAACAAGAACTAGTAAGAAAATCCAGAGGGGTGTGTATATATATGCTTGTACATGAATGAGTAGTGTGACATAAGTGTAAGTAGAAGTAGCAAGATGTACCTGAAATCTTGCATGTTTGAGACAGAAAAAAAAAGACACCAGCAATCCTACCATCATGTAAAACAATTACAGGCTTTCGTTTTACACTCACCTGGCAGGACGGTAGTACCTCCCTGGGCGGTTGCTGTCTACCAGCCTACTACCCAGGTGATCTTATTTTATGTTTATATCAATTTTTTTTTTTTTTTTTTTGTAACTATTTGAAGTTCGAAATTTTAATTTTCAGACATTTTAGTTTCACACTTATTTAACTTAACATGGATTTATATTTCCAGTCTTCCTTGTGGTCTCCTTTTTCATAGTTTTTATTTGAGTGTTATTCGTATTATATACTATATATAAAAAAAAAAGCTTTAATTTTGTCAAAGGCTATTGTTGAATTGTATGAACTTGTACAGGTTATCACTACAGTCTTGTAATACTGTCCTGACCACAGATGATCACTTCACTGTTCTCAAATATTATTAATAAAAATTAATGACATCTATCACCAACTAACTCTTGGGCAAACTGTTGTAAGGCACTTACTTGGTTCTAAAATTCTGTGTTGGGTTTTAAAAATCGGTGTGGTTTTTAAGAATCCATATGGTATGGTTTTTCAGTTTTACATGGTTTTAAAAATCTGTGTGGGCTTAAAAACCCATGTGGGCTTAAAAATCCAAGTTGGTTTTAAAGTTCTACATTAGTAAAAATATGTGCATTTGAAAAATCTATTTGGGCTTTAAAAATGCATATGGTCTTGGAAAGTCAGTGGTTTTTAAAAATTAGTACATTTTAAAAATCCATGTTGGTTTAAAAATAAGTTTTAAAAATCTTGGGTTTTACAAAAATCAGTATGAATTTTAAAAATCCCTGCAAGTTTTAATTATCAATGTGACTGAGAATATCTTGTGGGTTTTAAAATTCGTTTTAAAAATCCATGTGGATTAAAAGTCTGTGGTAAAAAATTTAAGTTATATTTTTCATCTTTCTGCATATAAACTGGATTTTTAAATCCAACAGATTGGGTTAGAACTGTCTCCAAGATTGACCAGTACCAGTGATAATGTAATAATGTCTTACCTGTTTATACTGAACAGACATTTGACTGTCGTGTGTGTATATCAAGCTCTTCTCAGAAAGTGCGATTTTTTTATGAAATAATTTTTAAAAGTATATTATTTGAAATGTGTTTTATTTATATATCCTACGTAATTATTCTCTCTGTTGCTCAAATTTTTAAATGTCAGCAGTATACATTTATAAATGATGCATTTTTGTGAGAAATCACAAAAATACTTGGAAGTTTACTATTTTTTTTAGCAGTGGTTGTTTTGCATATTGTCCTCTCCTCCCTCAACAGTCTCTAATTAAGCAAGCACACCCTGCTGTATGACCCTTGTGGGTTTAGCACTTGGTTTTGATTATAATTTGTATATTGTCATATAACCTGTTTACTGTGATCTTATAGTATTCATAATGTTGAAAATTGTTACACAAAGCTTAAATATATACCAGTAGAATATACTGCCAAGTATGTTAAGACACAAAAGGCAGTTTATGGCATTTTACTAAGAAAACCAAAGGAGGTTCCTTGATGCTAGTGAGGGCTCTTGATCTAGGGAATTGGATCTGTGCTGCAGTTCCCTGAATTTAGCCTGAATACCTTCCATCCTCCCCCCCCACAGGCACCGTATAATCCTACGGGTTTAGCGCTCCACATGATTATAATAATTCAATGTAATATCGGTGGATGTTGATGCAACAGTATTCCCATGTGCTGTATATTTGTATGTCGTGTCAGTATCATATATACACTTGTGAAGTGTATCTTTCCTTTTATACAGCTGGTCCCTTTGCATGTGACGTCACGGTACCCGCTGACGTCAGAGGCTCAGCGCATGTGCACAGCCTCTCATAGGCACTCTCCCTCACTAACGTTAGACCTACAGGCGAGACAGACGGTGTGCTGGACTCTCCTTCACTTACTGTAAATATACCGTAACCACGAGCTGGTTCTATGAGAAGGACATGTTTTAGCTGCTTATCTCTGAACAAACTTTTACTGATGATAATCTGCCATCTTGTTTGCATATTAGTTCCAGTGCAAATATGGGTCCCTTAGTAGAAGGATCCGTGTATGGTGCACCCGTCCAGGTGTTTATGGATTCTGGGGCACAAGTAAATATCATCAGGTCTAGTTTGTTTAGAGATAAGCAGCTAAAACATGTCCTTCTCATAGAACCAGCTCGTGTGTCCACCCTTCGTGGTGTTGCGGGTTCTCCATTACGTGTCAGAGGTCGGACTACTCTTACCTTCTTTATCCAAGGTAGAGAATTAACCACTTCTTTCCTTGTCGTTGATAAGATTAGTTTCCCTGGTGACCTTCTAATCGGATTTGCTGCCATGAGAGATTTCAGAATTGTGCTTGATCCTTACCGATGGCAGGCAGAAATCGATGACCTAGTTGTGCCATTTTGGGGTTATCAACTGGGATCCGAGGTCTGCCATACAGCTGCAGAGTTTACAGACCGGATTAAGTACTTGCAAGCTGATATGTTACCTAGTAGCGTTGCCAAGCGGCCAGGCACTGGAAATTCTGTCACTCAAGTCTGTGTTCCACCCTCAACAAATTTAGACATGCAAGATAGCGCCCAGCCTACTCAGGTACCGGAGGTATCCCGGACCGCCTTGAGTACTGAGTCTATCTCGGCAATGCCAACTAACTCAAGTAGTAGTTTCTCCACAGGGGACGCCTTGTCGGAAAACACCTATTTGAAATTAGTAATGCCATCTCTTGTCGACGTCACGTGCCGTCTGCAGAAAGATACCTCTGTAGCAGCTAGTGCCCTCACTAGAGTGTCTGTTGTTGTCCCCCATGTTCCAGATGGTGACAATGTCCTAGTTGACAGTAATTCCTGCAGAGTGAAGGGTTTATTTGTTGAGCCATCTTTACATACTGTCCAAGACAGTAAGATATTTCTACTTGTCGCTAATACCTTGGGTCACAGTGTTCGACTCAGAGCCAATACCATCATTGTTGATCTGGTTCACTACCCTTACCCTATTCGGGTTGAGGATGAGTTGCCACCTGACCAGTGGGTCGGTGCTATTTCAACCGGGGAGGATCCATCCACTCCACCGGACCAGTCTATTCCACCAGTAGAAGAGAAAGACTTAGCTCCTACTGACTTTCCAGACGAAGTCGGACGGTTGTTGAAACTGTTGAATAAACACCGTAGAGCAATTGCCTTACCAGGTGAGAAGATGGGTTTAACGAACCTATTGTCCCATCGTATCCCACTTGAACCTGGTACCAGACCAATTTATGTACCTGCGTACAGGATGCCGCATTCACAAGTCGCTGTCGCAGAGGAATTAATAAATAAGATGCTTGACGATGGTGTGATCGTACCTAGTAACTCACCCTGGAATGCGCCCTTAATCCTAGTACCTAAGAAGGACGGTACTTGGCGCCCAGTGATTGATTTTAGGAAGTTAAATGCTAGTGAGGGGCTCTTGATCTAGGTTCTGTATGATCCCCCTGGGCTTAGCGCTCCCCCACAATAATAATACGTAATGATCTAGAGAATTAAATCTGCTCCAGTTCCCTGAATTAAGCCTGAGTCAGCCTTCTATTTCCTCTGCTGTCCCTGTTCACCTAGCAGTAAGTAGGTACTTGGGTCTTCGTACCTTACACCTGCTGTCCCTCTTCATCTAAGTACCTGGGTGTTAGTCAACTGGCATGGGTTGCATCCTGGGGGTCAAGTCTGAATGGGGACCCCAATGGAAATAAGAAAGTCCTCGATGATGCACTGACTTTCTTGGGTTATTCTGGGTGGCTACACTACACTACTGTGGAAACTTTTTTGAGTCGCTCAAGTTCCACAGGGTAAGCGAGCCGAATGGAGCCTTAATCGTACCACGGATCGGTCCTCGGAGTACATGAACCCACACACCCAACCAAACAAACTCATTAGTTGGCGGAGGTAGAAAGATTACACACATTAATTGATAGATTTATTCTCCTAGGAAGGCCTAGGTAAGTTTGTACAGTCACCAACTAATATTAGGATTATTGAGGCAACGTTACATATTAATATAGCTCTAGCACCTTAACATAGGTAGTTTTAAGGCCTGAATAGGAACATTAGATTATGTTAGCTAACAAGAACTAGCAGCTCTACACTTGAATCTAGGCAGGAGAGAGCACTAGTTCCTTCTTCTTGAACTGGACGTCGTGGTGTTAACAGGGTACTAAGAGCTAGAGCTCGGTCCCCCACGTGTCTTCAAAATACTTGCCTTTGAACCAAGAATCACAGAGGCTTCCCGACGTACTGTGGATATTCGTCTCTGGCCTAGGCCCCACACAGTAAGACAATTCTTTGCATTTCTCTTAGTATAGCTGGCCGGCGATATTCGGAGTAAGGTGGGGTTATTTGAGCTGTGGGTTATAAGCGGGTAAGCTGTATAACCCCTGTGGTTTAGCGCTTCTATTTGATTATAATAATAATAATATAAGCGGGCGAATGCCCACTATAAGGTAATAATTGTGGGCAATCCCCCTTAAGTATTAGTCTAGAAGCTAGTGTCACTCACTGCATATATGTAACTTAGTGGATATCCTTTGAAACCAGGGAACTCTGAGGTGCAGGCAGGACACTAATACCACTTGAATTCTTTGCAGATTAAGGTCCTTCCCTACACATGGTGTTTGGAGGGGGTTATAGCTTAGGGGTGGTTTAGCGCTTCTATTTGATTATAATAATAATAATATAGCTTAGGGATATTGGAAGACTAGGAGACATATTCTACACCATCAAGTAAGTTAAACCCTTTTCCAGTAGTGCATGTAGGTGGGGAATTCTTTCGACTGCAGTCAGCTAGAAATTCTGTCCATAAACCACTTGTAAGTCTGAGAGAAGCCTCTCAGAGTGTCGGTGTCAACAGTGCTTGCCAGAGGGCAGCTTACAAGGAGGCAGTCAGACAAAATTTCTATAACTACACTAAACTAAGACTACACTACACTAAACTAAGACTACACTAAACTAAGACTACACTACACTAAACTAAGACTACACTACACTAAACTAAGACTACACTACACTAAACTAAGACTACACTACACTAAACTAAGACTACACTACACTAAACTAAGACTACACTACACTAAACTAAGACTACACTACACTAAACTAAGACTACACTACACTAAACTAAGACTACACTACACTAAACTAAGACTACACTACACTAAACTAAGACTACACTACACTAAACTAAGACTACACTACACTAAGACTACACTACACTAAGCCTACACTACACTAAGACTACACTACACTAAACTAAGACTACACTACACTAAACTAAGACTACACTACACTAAACTAAGACTACACTACACTAAACTAAGACTACACTACACTAAACTAAGACTACACTACACTAAACTAAGACTACACTACACTAAACTAAGACTACACTACACTAAACTAAGACTACACTACACTAAACTAAGACTACACTACACTACACTAAACTAAGACTACACTACACTAAACTAAGACTACACTACACTAAACTAAGACTACACTAAACTAAGACTACACTACACTAAACTAAGACTACACTACACTAAACTAAGACTACACTAAACTAAGACTACACTACACTAAACTAAGACTACACTACACTAAACTAAGACTACACTACACTAAACTAAGACTACACTACACTAAACTAAGACTACACTACACTAAACTAAGACTACACTAAACTAAGACTACACTAAACTAAGACTACACTACACTAAACTAAGACTACACTAAACTAAGACTACACTACACTAAACTAAGACTACACTACACTAAACTAAGACTACACTACACTAAACTAAGACTACACTACACTAAACTAAGACTACACTACACTAAACTAAGACTACACTACACTACACTAAGACTACACTAAACTAAGACTACACTAAACTAAGACTACACTAAACTAAGACTACACTAAACTAAGACTACACTACACTAAACTAAGACTACACTACACTAAACTAAGACTACACTACACTAAACTAAGACTACACTAAGCAAGACCGTGGCCGTGATCGTAGTGTTCAGTACATTGTATTGTGGCCGCAATAACCCAGGTTCAAATTCTTGTCACGGCAAAGGAAAATCTTTCATTTAGCATTCCCCCAATGAAAAGCAGGGGCGCCACGATTATTATTATAATCAAATAGAAGCGCTAAACCACATGGGTTATACAGCTACACTAGTTATAAAACTAACATTAACACCACTCCTTCAGTCTTGGCCCCCTGACACTTATTGTGTTCTCTCTCAGGGGCGCCACGAGTACACAGAGAGAACACAATAAGTGTCAGGGGGCCAAGACTGAAGGAGTGGTGTTAATGTTAGTTTTATAACTAGTGTAGCTGTATAACCCATGTGGTTTAGCGCTTCTATTTGATTATAATAATATAACTAGTGTAAAGCACCCCTCTGGCAAGACACTGATGGAGTGAATGATGAAAGTTTTTTCTTTTACGGGCCACCCTGCCTTGGTGGGATTTTTAGATTTTGCCACCGAAGTGGCTAGTTTATTGTGCACCCCATATCCATCCTGTGGACGGTAGCGCAAGAGCATATGGATACACAAAAGGCCTAGGCACTAGGCTCGTGTGGTATACAACCTGAAGTCCCACATAGGACTACTGGAGAGACAGCAATTTCTCCTGAAGCAACAACTTGAGCAGCACAAAGAAAGATGTGTAGAGCATACCAATAGCAAGATTGTCACAAATTCTGAAAGCGAATGTAAGGCTGATGAACAAGGTGGTGGTGGTGTCCTTACTTACGGCAATGACGAACCCAACAGCTGTGTTGATAACTATAGTGAGCATCATGCTGAGGGCAGTGTTGTCTATGATGTTAGTAATAGTTATGAGTGTACTATAAGTATTGATGCCGAGTGTGATGAGGGCAGTGGTCTCCATAATGTTAGTAATAGTGATGTGTGCCATATAAGCGGTGGTGCCAAGTGTGATGAGAGCAGTGGTTTCCATAATGTTAGTAATAGTGATGAAGGTCATGTAAGTGGTGATGCCGAGTGTGATAAGGTTAACCACATTGACATTAATGTTGAATATAGCACTGCTGATAAATGTAATGAACACAATGTTGATAGTGGTGTTGGTGATGACAGTTATAGTGATGTGTGTAATGGTAGTGGAGGAGGGAATGTGAGTGGTAGTGCCACCTATCATACATTCACACATGAACAGCGTCGTGCTCTGTGCAAACAAAGACTGCCACGAGGCCTCACAACTGGTAGTGCACTTAGAAAACTCATGGACCAGGGTAACACTGCTGACATTGATGAGGTCTGCTCTTTATATGAACAATTTTTTCATTGTGCTGAGAAACTAAGCCAGATTCCAGGACTTCTATAATGGATCAGTCCTCGCATAAACTTAATATTTTTAGCTGGAATATTGCATCACTTAGAAAGACTTCCTGACTTCATCATAAAATAACCACCGAACCCATTGATATGTGTTCTACAAGAGTGCAGAGTCCCCGAAAAATCCCAGCCCCCTAAATTGCCATCATTTGTTGCATATAATCTCAAATCTACTAACTCTTTGGTTTTTATATATAAAAATCACTTCCCATCAACTTCTCACACATAAGAAAACAGAGGGACTGCAATACCATGGTGTTAGGATTTATATTGGGAAATCTGCTCTCAACAATTTTAAATTTTTATGCTCCTGCTGATAAGTTCAATTACTTGGAGCTCCCAACTGTGCTCAGTCTGAGCCTACTCTTTTAATTGGAATTATAATGCAAGACACAAAAGCATTGGAAGCTCACAGTTTGGTAATCGTAATGGTAACCAACTGCTGTCACTGTTAAACAGTCATGATAATTGCAAATTGTAGGTGACCTTGAACCCCACATATCTATGGAGGCATCCTTGATCTGTGTCTTGGCTTCCCAAAATTCTTTTTCCCGCTGTGAGTCTACCATTGTATCAGATATATCATCAGACCATTTCCCAAGGCTAACCTCACTAGATATAGGTAATACTATCCTTCCGGTGGAATATTCAAACGGAAACGTTTTAATGTTCCCCTGATCAACATGAGGACTTTGT
>WNWK01001722.1:0-254886 GCA_009830355.1 Cherax destructor
GCGGCCACTCTCCCCAACCCCGGCCAAACAGAGGGTAAACAAACCTCCCCCACACCTCCACTGGAGGGATCCCCTCAACACCGCATCCTCTAACTACTCAAATCCCAACATGCACACTGCACTATCACTGATATAGAAGCAACGGCCTGATGCAGAAGATTGTCACGACTCTGTAATCTCCAGTGGATACTCACGATGACGTCTGCTTAAACTGGCCCTTCCCACACATGTAGATTCCTCGTTTACACACAAAATATATGGAGCACCACAAACTGGCTCCCTCCCTCCACGCATATATATATATATATATATATATATATATGCAAGACAACCACTATGAAAAAATAGAAGAATTCCAAGCGCTTTCGTGACTACTCACATTATCAAGGAACTATAAAAGGAAACGTGAGAAGACGGCGTATAAAGAGGCAGAATACACCTCACAGTCACATCACACTAACAAAGACTACACCTCACAGTAGCGTAACATCGCACGACTCTGTGAAGAGGAACATAAGAAAGGACCTGAAACTCTTCCCAAGAATTAAGATTAGTCCAATTTATCATTAAATTCTTCCCAAATTTTATTAATTATAAATGAATCCAATTTATATAAACCAAAAGAAATATTCATATTATTTTCAAAACTGCTTTTAATGAAACATGATTCTATTATATTCCTCTCAACCATGGACTTGCATGATACAACCTTCTCAGCATTTTGAAAATCAATTGGATGGTTAAAGTCTCTCACATGAATAAATAGAGCATTAGAATCTTGTCCAGTTCTAATGCTATATTTATGTTGTTTTAATCTTAGTTCAAGACTTTTACCAGTTTGACCATAATAAACTTTATCGCATATTTTACAGGGAATCTTATAGACACATCCGTCAGCATTTTGGGGGGAATTTTTTATCAAAAGTCTTTTTACTGTATCAAGATTTTTAAATACAACTTTGATATTAATATTCTTAAGAAAGGAAGGCATATCAACCAAGTTTTCATGGTAAGGGAGAACCAACATATTTTTGGTTGAATAAGGTTGGTTGTCCCTTTTTGGATTGTAAAAAGTATTTCTAGCTATTTTAAATAACTCATTGCCCTTCCTAGATGTTTTTATTATTAAGGGTAACATTGATTTTAAATTTAAAATTTACAGAAAACCTACAAATAATTGTTCCTATGTACACTATTACTCTTCACATCAAGATAGAGTTAAAGTGTCGGTTTTCTCTTCTATGTTTTTGAGAGCTTTACGCATTTGTAGTCCAGAGTTCATAGATGAAGAAATCTCTAAAATTTATGAAATAGCTAATGATTTAAAATACCCAAGAAACATAATTGATAAATCTTTTAAAATAGCTAGAAATACTTTTTACAATCCAAAAAGGGACAACCAACCTTATTCAACCAAAAATATGTTGGTTCTCCCTTACCATGAAAACTTGGTTGATATGCCTTCCTTTCTTAAGAATTTTAATACCAAAGTTGTATTTAAAAATCTTGATACAGTAAAAGACTTTTGATAAAAATTCCCCAAAATGCTGACGGATGTGTCTATAAGATTCCCTGTAAAATATGCGATAAAGTTTATTATGGTCAAACTGGTAAAAGTCTTGAACTAAGATTAAAACAACATAAATATAGCATTAGAACTGGACAAGATTCTAATGCTCTATTTATTCATGTGAGAGACTTTAACCATCCAATTGATTTTCAAAATATGCAAGGAGGGCCAGGAGCTGTGAATCGACCTGCAATATATATATATATATATATATATATATATATATATATATAGATAGATATGTATATATTTATATATAATATATTTATATATAATATATATATATATATATATATATATATATATATATATATATATATATATATATATATATATATATATATATATATATATATATATATATATATATATATATATATATATATATATATATATAATATATATATATATATATATATATATATATATATATATATATATATATATATATATATTTATATATATATATAAATATATATATCTATCTTTCTATATATAAATATATATATATATATATATATATATATATATATATATATATATATATATATATATATATATATATATATATTTATATATAGAAAGATAGATATATATATTTATATATATATATAAATATATATATATATATATATATATATATATATATTATATATATATATATATATATATATATATATATATATATATATATATATATATATATATATATATATATATATATATATATATATATATATATATATATATATATATATGTATATATAAATATATACATATCTATCTATATATATATATATATATATATATATATATATTGCAGGTCGATTCACAGCTCCTGGCCCCTCCTCTTCACTGGTCGCTACTAGGTCCCTCTTCCTGCTCAATGAGCTTTATCATACCTCTTCATAATACTACGTATGGTTCCTGCCTCCATTACGTCACTTGCCAGACAATTACACTTCCTGACAGCTCTGTGATGAAGAAATACTTCCTAACATCCCTTTGACTCATCTGAGTCTTCAGCTTTCAATTGTGACCCCTTGTTGCTCTGTCCCATCTCTGGAACATCCTGTCTTTATCCACACTGTCAATTCCTCGCAGTATTTTATGTCGTTATCATGTCTCTCCTAACCCTCCTGTCCTCCAGTGTCGCCAGGCCGAGCATTCTCCACCTGAATAAATCCTATAAATACTCATGTTTCTGTTATCCAAGTAGATCTGTTTGTGACTCGATAAAGCCCACTGCGTGGGCGAAACGTTGTCAATAAAGGATCACATTATACTGCTTATGTGTTTATTTTTCCATCGTGTCGGTATTTTATACCATTTATTTCCATCAGGTCTCCTTGTAGTCCTGCCTGATCTGCATCCAATTGAATTCTCCTCATTAACTTAAGATCGTCTGCAAACAGGGACACTTCTGAGTCTATCCCTTCCGTCATGTCATTCACAAATACCAAAAACATCGCTGGTCTTTGGACTGACCTCTGTGGATCCCTGCTCGTCACAGACGCCCACTCTGACACCTCGTCACGTACCATGACTCATTGTTGCCTAACTGTCAGGTATTCTCTGATCCATTGCAGTGCGTTTCCTGTTATGTGTGCCTAATCCTATAACTTTTGCACTAATCTCTTGTGAGGAACTGTGTCGACGTCTTCTTATAGTCCAAGAAAATGCAATCTACCCACCCCTCTCTCTCTCTCGAGTCTCACTTCAGCGTGTGTCTGTTTATGTTTATTTGTTTGTGTGTATATGCATTATGTGATATGTTTCTTTTTTTTGTATTTATGTAGACAACCAAAATATTAGACTAAGGAGAAGTAGAGAAGTAAATATGGAAGGATTAGGCCTTGAGTCTTGAAGTAATTCCGAATTGGTTAATTCCTCAGCTTTAGAGAATTAATTCTGGAGTGTCCTGTCCCTGTTATGTATTCGACTACATATCCTAGAATAATGTAAAGTTGAGGCATCCAGTACAGGACCTGACCTGGGTCTTCTCCATATGGTGACCTGACACTGGCTCCCGAAGGAGTGTCGGAGTTTGTACAAGTGATGTACCGTTTACATCCCTATGCCAAGGGATGGTGGCAAAAGCTCTTGCTTCATACGGTGAGGGTTCTGGTTCGATTCCCGGCGAAGGGGTGGAAAAATTGGACGTGTTTCCTTACACCGGTTGTCTATGTTCATCCATCAGTAAAATGGGTACCTGGGTGTTAGTCGACTGGTGTGGGTCGCATCCTGGGACAAAAGTGACCTAATTTGCGGGAAATGCTCAGCATAACAAGGGGTTTTCTATATAGTAGTATGTCATTGATGTCAGCTATGGTCTGTATACCTTGTACATGTACTTGTAGTAAATAAATATATTATTATTATTATTATTAGTAGTAGTAGTAGTAGTAGTAGTAGTAGTAGTAGTAGTAGTATTACATCCCTACAGCGGGGCATCACTATTACAAGGGCGCTGTGAGGTATGTGAATGTAGTCTTTTACACTGTAGCCAGAAGTGAGATGCAAAAGTAGATTGCAGTATTGTACATTTAATTATAATTTTATGAGAGCAATATCTCAGTATCTTGGTTCAGAATATGTCTTTTCCAGCTTCACTTCTCACCCACTAGTTATAAATTAGAACAGTTGGATTTGAGATGGACCAGGATAAAAGATTTTGCATAATTTTCTCCTTAAGGTGTAGTTTAGATAGAAATATGACGTAAAATTATGATAATTACATTCTTCTCTATGGTAATTATATTTTTCTTTCTTCATAACATAATTCTTTTATCTTTATGCACAATGTAAGTAAAATTTAATATAGGTCAGGCCAAAAGAAGAGCTCCTCAGTATGTTCTTACTACCACTAGCAAGACCCGCCTCCTGTGACGCCATCTCCAGATTCCACAGCTTCAGAATGATCGAAACTACGGAGTTGAATAAATGTCAAAGCTGAGGAAGTGACCTCTTTCAAAATTACTTTCTCTTCGACTAATCACCTCTTATTTACTTCCTCACTAATTCTAATATGAGCATTATTAAAGTCGCCTTTGTAATAGACTTTCCAAATGTTCTCAGCAGGCCAAATGCTTCGACACAAAAATAGCCAACTGTTACACATATATCTTTCTCATCTATTTAGATGTCAGTTTCATATGCCATGAATACAGTGACACTGGATAGAGATGTCTGGACCTAACTTAGGCCGTCTGGTCGACGTGTTATGATAGGTAATGCTAGTTTATGTAGGAACTAGGACGACTGTCCTAGCCTTGACAAATCACTGACAGATATACTTAAAATATTTAAATACCTCCATCATAGAAAAACAATAAATAATTGTCAAACAACACCGTTATATCCACACAAAATACGGTAATGCACAAACAAATATAAATACACAAACAGAACACTGTAAATTACAAACACAACTCTGCGACACACAAACTTAAAATTATAATATACAGCCACATCACGTCACCTTACAAACAAAACACCGTAACACATAATAAAACCTTGACAAAGCGCTTGAAAGAAGCGTACAACTTACGATTCATGGTGACGGTGATGAAGGCTTCAGTAGGCGAGGTAATGTTGTTATTGGAGGCGTAGCAAGTGAGGACAGCGTTATGGAAGGTCCTTGACAAGCGTAACAAACCCAGCTGGTTCTCAGTTATCGCTGAGGACCGAGACTCCACCGTAGCGTCCAGAACCTGTAGGAGGTGAAAAAAGTAGGGGTGAGAGAGAGAGAGAGATAGAGAGAGAGAGAGAGAGAGAGAGAGAGAGAGAGAGAGAGAGAGAGAGAGAGAGAGAGACAGACAGACAGACAGACAGACAGACAGACAGACAGACAGACAGACAGACAGACAGACAGACAGACAGACAGACAGACAGACAGACAGACAGACAGACAGACAGAAAGAGAAAGAGACAGAGAGGGACATAGATAGAGACCGAGAAAGAAACAGACAGATAGATAGATAAATATAGTGAGAGACAGACAGAGATAAAGAAAGAGGGAGAGACAGATAGAGATAGAGAGAGAAAAAAAAAAGATCGCTCTACTGTTGATCTGCTCTTAAACCTCTCCATTAAGTGACAGCAGAGGCTGGATGAATCCAACATCAGCTGTGTAGTAGCACTTGGCATCGCTGCCGCCCTCAGCACACTAGGAGTCTGGCTCTGCACTATGCCTTCTTAGTGGTTACCTTCAAGCTAGATCTCTAAAAGTAGGTCACAATAGAACAAAGACACAATCAGAGCCAGTGTATCGCTGGGTAGAGTTCTTGTTCGATTGTTATAGAATGTTTACTTCATTAATCTTCATCTCATCCCAGAATCCCTTCCTTATGTAGGTGAATGTAAACTGACAGCTCCTCTCAGATACATCAATCACCAACTGACATCTATGTCAGCCTGGGGAAAGCGATGACAGGCTATATTTGCTTTTATGAAAACACAAATAATGAGGTTTTCTAGGCACCATAATGGTTATGCTGGTGCAGTGGTAAGAATGAATAGAAGAGTGTTGGGTCCGGTGATAAGGTGTATATCGTATGGGTGATATTTAATTCCATTTCAACTGAAGAACCAACTAGTATATTTTGCAAGCATGACTGACAAGAAGCTAGCAGCACTAATGCCTATCTTGTACCTGCTCTAAACAGAGGCTGGAAGAATTTGTACTAGACACAAGAACACTCTCAATGACATCTACGACTTCTTGACAGAACAGAAAACTGAGCAAGACGCCTGGAGAGATGTGTCATTTTAGCAGAACCTTCAACAATTGAGTGATTTAGGTGTTCTTACTGTTATGTACAATGCCATTATTGTCAAGATATCACACTTGGTACCACTTCGTGAACAACAAGATGATAGATTCTACACACCAAGATGAACAACAAATAACAACTGCAGTGTGGCTGTACCTTTCTCAAGAATATCACTTCTTGTGAGATCAATCATTCCCTGAATGGCAACAATGAAGTAAGTTAGAAGATTCCAGCCCCACTCCATCATCAGAAGATTCTAGGCCCACTCCATCATCAAAAAATTATATCCCCATTTCATCTTCAAAATATTTTAGCCCCACTCAATCATCAGTAGATTCCAGTCTCGCTCTGCTACCAGAAGATTCAAGTCATCTTACTCTGCCATAAGATTCTAGCTCCTCTTCCTATTAGAAGATTCTGTCTTCACTGATCAGAAGATTCTAACCCCACCTGAATCAGAAGATTTTAGAAGTACTCTACCATCAGAAATTCCTCGCCGCTTATAGCCATCAGAAGATTCTAGCCATACACTACCATCAGAAAATTATTGTCCCACTTCCCCCATCCGAAAATTACTGCCCCTCTCCCCCATCAAAAGATTATATCGCCCCTTCACCATTAAAAGAATGTAATCTACTTCACCATTAGGAAATTCTCGCCTCCACCTATCAGAATATTCTGGCCCTTCCGAAAGAGTTTCCTCATAACTTACCTCGTCCTCTCTCATCCAGACGAGGTCTGGGGGAGGCTCCCCGCCAGCGACGCTGCAGCTGATGGCTAGTGAAGCTTCCTCTTGAAAGGGTCCCAGTACCTCGTTTGTGACTCGCTGGCCAGCCATCCTTAAGACGGGCTGACCGGGCGGCACCACCACCTGCAGACTCAGGTAGGTTCTTCTTGACGACGCTGAGGAGAGAGCAGACAGTGAGAGTGAGATGCTGAAGACTGATAGAGTGTGAGTTTGAAGCAGATGTTGTGGTAGAGAGGTTTGTAGAAACTGAATGAGGTTTACTCTGTAGTGTGTAGTTGTTGTGGTGGTGAATGTTGAGATATATGGCGATGGTGTGGTTATGAGGGAGAAAGAAAAGCGTAGTAGAGTTACTTAGTAAGCTTTTAAGAAATGCGTAAAAAAGGTTGTAGAATGGAAAAAAAGTTGATATACGAAAAATTTCAATATTTTATGTTACGGATAAACAGTGATATCGTAAGACACAGCATGAATAATGTTAATGACCAAGTCAGTTTTTAATTACATTTAAAAACTCTCATTTTATATATAATTATTAAGCACGGAAATATTATTATTAAGTCGTATGAATAGATAGCATTAACAATAAATCTGTTAACAGAGAAATCATATTTTTTTTAACTCGGGAGCCATCACCCACCCAGGCTGAGTGACCCAAGAAGAAATTACATCCACCATTATTCATTCAATCGCCGTCTTTCTAGAAGTGTATAGATATTATAAGCACAATAGCCTCCAGAAGAAACATCCCTGCCCCTCCTTCAAAGTGCAGACACTGTCCCTCCTTCAACGTGCAGACACTGCCCCTCCTTCAAAGTGCAGACACTGCCCCTCCTTCAAAGTACAGACACTGTCCCTCCTTCAAAGGGCAGACACTGCCCCTCCTTCAAAGTACAGACACTGTCCCTCCTTCAAAGTGCAGACACTGCCCCTCCTTCAAAGTGCAGACACTGTCCCTCCTTCAAGGTGCAGACACTGTCCCTCCTTCAAAGTGCAGACACTGACCCTCCTTCAACGTGCAGACACTGACCCTCCTTCAAAGTACAGACACTGTCCCTCCTTCAAGGTGCAGACACTGTCCCTCCTTCAAAGTGCAGACACTGACCCTCCTTCAACGTGCAGACACTGCCCCTCCTTCAAAGTACAGACACTGTACCTCCTTCAAAGTGCAGACACTGCCCCTCCTTCAAAGTGCAGACACTGTCCCTCCTTCAAAGGGCAGACACTGCCCCTCCTTCAAAGTGCAGACACTGTCCCTCCTTCAAAGTGAAGACACTGCCCCTCCTTCAAAGTGCAGACACTGTCCCTCCTTCAAAGTGCAGACACTGCCCCTCCTTCAAAGTGCAGACACTGTCCCTCCTTCAAGGTGCAGACACTGTCCCTCCTTCAAAGTGCAGACACTGACCCTCCTTCAACGTGCAGACACTGCCCCTCCTTCAAAGTACAGACACTGTCCCTCCTTCAAAGTGAAGACACTGCCCCTCCTTCAAAGTGCAGACACTGTCCCTCCTTCAAAGTGCAGACACTGCCCCTCCTTCAAAGTGCAGACACTGTCCCTCCTTCAAAGTGCAGACACTGTCCCTCCTTCAAAGTACAGACACTGTCCCTCCTTCAAAGTACAGACACTGCCCCTCCAACGTGCAGACACTGCCCCTCCTTCAAAGTGCAGACACTGCCCCTCCTTCAACGTGCAGACACTGTCCCTCCTTCAAAGTACAGACACTGTCCCTCCTTCAAAGTGCAGACACTGCCCCTCCTTCAAAGTGCAGACACTGCCCCTCCTTCAAAGTGCAGACAATGTCCCTCCTTCAAGGTGCAGACACTGTCCCTCCTTCAAAGTGCAGACACTGCCCCTCCTTCAACGTGCAGACACTGCCCCTCCTTCAAAGTACAGACACTGTACCTCCTTCAAAGTGCAGACACTGCCCCTCCTTCAAAGTGCAGACACTGTCCCTCCTTCAAAGTGCAGACACTGTCCCTCCTTCAAAGTACAGACACTGCCCCTCCAACGTGCAGACACTGCCCCTCCTTCAAAGTGCAGACACTGCCCTCCTTCAACGTGCAGACACTGTCCCTCCTTCAAAGTACAGACACTGTCCCTCCTTCAAAGTGCAGACACTGCCCCTCCTTCAAAGTGCAGACACTGTCCCTCCTTCAAGTACAGACACTGTCCTCCTTCAAAGTACAGACACTGCCCCTCCAACGTGCAGACACTGCCCCTCCTTCAAAGTGCAGACACTGCCCCTCCTTCAACGTGCAGACACTGCCCCTCCTTAAAAGTACAGACACTGTCCCTCCTTCAAAGTGCAGACACTGCCCCTCCTTCAAAGTGCAGACACTGTCCCTCCTTCAAAGTGCAGACACTGTCCCTCCTTCAAAGTACAGACACTGTCCCTCCTTCAAAGTACAGACACTGCCCCTCCTTCAAAGTGCAGACACTGCCCCTCCTTCAACGTACAGACACTGCCCCTCCTTCAAAGTACAGACACTGTCCCTCCTTCAAAGTGCAGACACTGCCCCTCCTTCAAAGTGCAGACACTGTCCCTCCTTCAAAGTGCAGACACTGTCCCTCCTTCAAAGTGCAGACACTGTCCCTCCTTCAAAGTGCAGACACTGCCCCTCCTTCAAAGTGCAGACACTGCCCCTTCATCCTCCAAGACTCGTGTCCAACTAAAGGGTTTTTCTCTGTTACATTCACTTCTGTTTAACATGTTCACACACCCCTGATGAAGGATCAAGTCCATATAAATCAAAGCTATTTCTGTCCCCTCCTTCCAAACATCCATGAGATGATCCATACTCATCCTACTTCCCAACCCACTTATGCCTCTCCATCCTCCCTACATTTCCAAAAGAACATCAATAACTCCTTAGTCGTCTGAATTATATACCCTTAGTGACCCAACAGCGCCATTTTAAATCTCTCAAAATTCTCTGCATATTATTCACATCACACACTACTCTCAAACATGGCGTCTTAGCTGCCTCTTCCCTCCTTCTAGCTGCATCACTTTTTATACTCTGATAAACTCTGTTTTTTTTTCCTTCAACACACCACCCACTTTTACGACTCATGTATTCTGTGACTCCCCTTATCATTCATAGACCAGAATGCTGACATATCCACTGCCGAATATCTGAAAATATCTACTTCCTTCATATTCCTTCCTCCTAGTCTTATACTCCATGTACTGCAAAACAACCACAGAGGGAGTTGAATAATAGCTCTAGGACTTTCGAGTTGCAATCAACACATCATCAGGAGCTTGCAAAGTTGCAGAAATGAATAAGAAGTCTCAGTAAATTCGTTCCGAGGGACGCCTTGCTAAGACTGAGGGTGGTGGAGGGAAAACATTTAGTACTCCAGGCACGAGTGCTTAGGGATATCATTTTTTTCACATATGTTCAACCTTTTCATTAAAACATACAATATATTTTTTAAAACCATACCATGGGTGGGGTTCGAACCCGCGGTCAGAGAATCTCAAAACTTCAGACCGTCGCGTAAGCCACTGGGCCAGCTAGCTTCAATAAGATTCATCCTAGTTGAAGCTAGCTGGCCCAGTGGCTTACGCGACGGTCTGAGTTTTGAGATTCTCTGACCGCGGGTTTGAACCCCACCCGTGGTATGGCTTGTTTGCAATCGTGTCATTACGATTTCGTGAGTCAAGTTATTTTTTAAATGATTTGGATGAAATAAAATATTGAATAAGATGGATACAAAATCATGGGCAACAAGTAGTTAGAAATTAAGTCATCAGCAAGTGAAACAATGATTAGTGGAGCAGTTATGTATATGGAATGTTTGTGTCGCCTGGTTATACTCTACTGAATATAATGAAATAAACATATTGATTGATAGATTTTACTTCTGTCACCAATATTACTGCTAGTACTACTGTTACCAATATTACTGCTAGTACTACTGTTACCAATATTACTGCTAGTACTACTGTTACCAATATTACTGCTAGTACTACTGTTACCTATATTACTGCTAGTACTACTGTTACCTATATTACTGCTAGTACTACTGTTACCAATATTACTGCTAGTACTACTGTTACCAATATTACTGCTAGTACTACTGTTACCAATATTACTGCTAGTACTACTGTTACCTATATTACTGCTAGTACTACTGTTACCTATATTACAGCTAGTACAACTGTCACCAATATTACTGCTAGTACTACTGTTACTAGTATTTTTTTGCTATTACTACTCTTAGTACTTCTAATACTACTACTTTTGTTACTACTTATACTACTGTTAGCACTATTGCTACTTATACTACTGCTAGCACTATTACTACTTATACTACTGCTAGCACTATTACTACTTATACTACTGCTAGCACTATTACTACTTATACTACTGCTAGCACTATTACTACTTATACTACTGCTAGCACTATTACTACTTATACTACTGCTAGCACTATTACTACTACTACTACTACCACTAATACTATTACTACTAACATTATTATTGGTATTACTACTACTACTACTAGTGACTTTGCTTCTACTGCTACTACTACCACTAATACAGTTATTGGTATTACTACTACTACCACCATTACTACTACTGCTTCTGCTTCTACTACAAAGCAACTACTACTTCTTTTACTACTACTACTACTACTAACTACTACTACTACCACCACTACTACTAACTACTACTACTACTACTACTACTACTAATAATAATAATAATAATAATAATAATAATAATATGGAATAGCAGACATAATAAAGATCTCATATACATACTTTTACAATTCTTCTAATTTAATGAGCAAGCAATTGCTCTCAGTCGATTCTTCAGTCAGTCTTTCAAAAGTATTTATAACTTAGTTTCCATTATTTAAAATTACTAAACTGAATCGTTTACCCACAGTTAAAACAATTAAGACGAGACTTCTTATTCCGTTACTTCATTAAACTGTCATGAAGTATTTAATAACGTTACATACAATCATTTTTTTGTGACGTCGCTCTGCATGGCTAAATATATTAAGTTTATCTACAAGAGTATCATAAGATTTACATCATAGCCTAGGTTTAGTTTTCGTTTTAAATAAAGCTGTTTCTTACTGCCTCAGATCACTTTCCTACTTAATACAAGGTGCGGCGCTAGTGAAGTGGGGCGGGTCATGGTGAGGTCTTCCTATAGCATATGCCATCCCGTTTTCAGTTACTCTCATGGCCTGATCTTTTCGCCTCTCAATCAACGAGATCATATGCCTTCCCGTTTTCAGTTACTCTCATGGCTTGATCTCGCTACGCGGTGACGATGGGTGGCCTGCACGTTCCGATATTGTTCCTTGTGACTTTTTTTGGGGGGACCATCTGCAAGCTGTGGTCCACAAACATCGACACGGAACCACTGATGAACTGAAGGTTGATGTACGCCAAGAAACTGCATCGATAACGCCAGAAATGACCCGCTGGGTGATGCGAAACTTCAGAAATCGACTACAAATATGCATCGCGAATGATGGCCACCATCTGGACGATATCATATTCAAAACCAATAGATGGTAAACTACATTAAATGCACTTTTACATTATGTACTAAAATTCTGAAAAGCATTTACCATGCCTTTTTTTGTTAATCTTTACATAAAATCTGGATTTTTTTTGCCGCACCCTGTATTTTTCTATAATCTCATAATTTTTAATGTGTTTTTAAGAGAGTTATTGGCTGCTCATTCATTTTTGGTTAGCAGTAAGGATGGTTAATTGAGTTTAAGGTCAGTACGTGATTGCGTTTTAATGTTGTATTTAACCTTTTCATCACCAGACAATAATAATTTAATCTATAAATAGGAATTAAATTCTCATTGTAAATTCAGTGTATATATCCTGTGTTTATTTTATTATTTTTTTTAATAACACATCGGCCGTCTCCTAAAGGCAGGGTGGCCCGAAGAAGAAAAACTTTCATCATCATTCACTCCATCACTGTCTTGCCAGATGTGCGATTACACTACAGTTATAAAACTGCAACATTAACACCCCTCCTTCAGAGTGCAGACACTGTACTTCCCATCTCCAGGACTCAAGTCCGGTCTGCCGGTTTCCCTGAATCCCTTCAACACACTCACGCACGCTTGCTGGAAGTCCAAGCTCCTCGCACACAAGACCTCCTTTATACCCCCCTCCGTCTTCCCTCCAATACAGATTTATACACTCTCCTCAGCCCTCTGGATAATAGTTTTGGTAATCCCACACCTCTTCCTAATCTCCAAACTACGGATTCTCTGCATTATATTCACACAACACATCGACCTCAAACATGACATCTCCACTGCCTCCAGCCTTCTCCTTGTTGCAACATTCACAACCCATGCCTCACACCCATACAAAAGCGTTGTTATAACTATACTCTCATACATTCCCCTCTTTGCTTCCATGGACAAAGTTCATTGTCTCCTACGACTCCTAAGTGCACCACTCACCTTTTCCCCTCATTAATTCTATGATTCACTTCATCTTTCATAGACCCATCTGCTGACATGTCCACTCCAAAATATCTGAATGCGTTCACCTCCTCCATACTCTCTCCCTCCAATATGATATCCAGTCTTTAGTCACCTAAGTTTTTTGTTATCCTCATCACCTTACTCTTTCCTATATTTACTTTTAATTTTCTTCTTTTACATACCCTACCAAACTCATGCACCAACCTCTGCAACTTCACTTGCGAATCTCCCAAAAGCACAGTGTCATCAGCAAAGAGCAACTGTGACAACTCCCACTTTGTGTTAGATTCTTTATCTTTTAACCCCACACCTCTTGCCAACACCTGAGCATTCACTTCTCTTACAACTCCATCTATAAATATATTTAACAACCATGGTGACATCACATATCCTTGTCCTGTGTATATATCCTGCGCCTCTAGTTCAATATTATCTGCGAAATTTAATATTGAACATAAACCAATAATAATATAATTTATATATTTGATAAACACAATTAAGAATGGAGGATTTGTTTGGATGTTTCTTTATGGACTATTCCAGCACTAAAGTAATAATTTCAGAGGTGGACTGAGGCATGAGAAAGTGCCATGAAGTTCCCTCTAATACACAATGCAGACATCACCCAGAATTAAGGTGGTTTTCAACTAACTGGACCCCTGGATCACATGCTACACAGGAAACTACTGGACCCAGCCTCAGGGATGTGACCTGCACCTCTCCACATAACTTTGCCTTGACAACACAAGTACATTCTTTCCCATTCTCTTTAGACTTGAAGAATTTTGGTCGCCAAACAAAAGGAGCTTCTTAGTTATTAGTGTCTTATGCAACATTGTCATATTTACAAGGTGTTGGCATTTCGTTCCTTATAATTACAATTCATCACCTGTTTAAATAAGAAAGGCTAAATAGAGCTTACCTATCCTAAAGTCAACTCTACAGGTGTAGTTAGCTTGGTCAGAAGTCATTACACGTTGGATGTGGAGAGCGGGCATCTGGCCAGGCCTAAATGTCACTCTCCCTTGCAAAAGTTCACTATTGACGGTGTGTCTCTGCTCTGGCGGCTGGAGGCGACCCGGCCGGTTGTCGTAACTGAGAAAAAGAGAGAGAGACTGGTCAGGGATCCATATGTCTTGTGTTTTTTTAGCCAAATCTGTAGACTTGGCTTAATCAGCAAGCATCGTTCTGACAAACAAAGAAAACGTAAATGTGTTGTTGTAAAACTCATCGAATATCAGTCTGGATATTACTGAATTTATTTTGTTTTGTTATAAATAATATTTAAATATTATTGATTGACTACCAATAGATTAAGTCTCATTTAAGGAGGAGGAGGTGTTGATTCACCGGGAATTCTCCCGCCCCGTGTCTTTACCAGATGGCGACCCGGCTCCAGCTCCCTGGCGTGGGAGTATCAGAGACCTATGTCTCCCATGGGAGGGGGCACCCCTCATCGGCGGGACCAACTGGCCCCAGGCCTAGCCACATTCCCCACCAGCACGAGGCAGGTGGTAGATAGATAGATGCTAGGCCTCTCTGGTCTGCCACCTTCCCCGCCCCAAGGAGGCTGACAGGAAGTGCAGGCTTGCGAGCCGCAGATGGTAGCAAGCTCCAGCCTTGGCACCTACCCTGCCCTAGAAGGGCTTGGCATGGTGATCGACCTCTTATTTAAGTATATTCTGTTTCGTATACATAAGCAACGTTTGATTAAGCTGTTAAAAAGAGTTAGTTATGCAATTATTTTATCTACATAAAACAATAATAGGAATAAAAATATATAATAATAAATAAATACAATAATAATAATAATAATAATAATAATAATAATAATAATAATAATAATAATAATAATAATAATAATATAATAATAATAATGTGAAGAAGAAGACATGGAACGGGTGAGGCTCGAACCCGAGACAAGTGAGTCTTATAACTCGCAGATCATATAACAGTTTTCGAGATAAAGGCGATCATAGTATATTTTTAAGTTTTATAGGCACAGTCATCAACCTTTATTAAGGAAACATTTCATTTTCTTACTAGATTTGCAATGAGGAAATCGAAAATATTTAAAAATTAAAAACTTATTATTTTGACCAGTTTTAAACTCATCATTTAATTTTGAGAGGTAAGAACTCGGTCTTGGTTATTTCTTAAATAATTCCAAAAACATATATTTCTTTTAAGATTACTGAAGTTAACCATTTGATTGGATAACAGCACCAAGTCTCAGTGTTCTTCGTTCGTCGAGTGAATTCCTCTATTTACCCTCCAAACTACAAATTAATTGAGTTGTTTTCTTTGAGAATATAGTGTTTGGTTGATTGTAATTCAGTAGTGTTATTACCCGGTTGCAGTTTTAATAGTGCATAACTGATGATTTGGGTTACTTTTACAAGTACTGTATATTCCCTTCAACTCATCAACCTGATCGATCATCACGCAAACAATTCATCTTACGCTTGAGGCTCATTCACAACTAAAGCACAACGGCAGACCATCGCGATAAATCTTCAGAAAATTTACTGGAAATATTTCACCTGTGAATTAGTCGACCAAGATATGAAAGAGGCGCAGTCTGTAATTTTTACCACTTCTTCAAATGGGTTACGTGATTGGGTGAGCCACAGGAAAACGTCGATGCCTTTCGCTATACCTATGATATGGAGATAACAAAAAAGGCACAATAACGTGACTGGAACAATACACACACAACCCGCACATATAAAAAAAGAGGAGCTTACGACGACGTTTCGGTCCGACTTGGACCATTTACAAAGTCACACTAACACGAAGGACAGGTGGAAGGGGTATTTATAGGCAGGCAGACAGGGGAGGGCACAAGAAAGTGGTGGAGGGGTAATGGAGGAAGTAGTGATAGTGGTAGTGGTAGTGGAGTCAGTCATAAACTAGGAAAGGAGCACTGCAAAGACGCTGGCGGCCCGCAAGGGTAAGAACAAGAACACAGTGGGGAAAAATTAAAATAGAGGACAAATACAAGGCAAAAGAAAAGAAAAGAAAGAGAACCCAGAGGAGAAAGAAGAAGGGGGAAGAGAAAGAAGGGGAAGGAATCAGGTTAAGTCACGGGTGTTCTGAAGTTTGGAGCATTTAACAATGTAATGGGAGAGGAAAGCATCAACAGAGACAAAGCCAGGGCTAAGATTCATACAGGGAAAGTTGTGTATAAGGGAGGATTCAACCAGACGGCGACTGTGAAAGTTGGACGTAGGGTAGACAGTTTTAGCAGAAGACCAATCAATAGGATGACTGTGATCTCTGACATGACAGAAAAGAGCACTATTAGTGTCGGCCTAACACTATTTTTGTGCTCCCTAAGTCTGTCAGAAAGAGATCGGCCAGTTTCTCCGAAGTACTGAAGAGGACAGGAGGAGCAAGAAATAGAGTAAACACCAGGAGAATCTATAGAGGGAGGGGAGGTATGAACTAGATTAGTGCGAAGAGTGTTAGTCTGGCGAAATGTAAGGAACGGAGAGAGTTGTTGAGATTAGAGAGACCAGTGATGTAGGGAAGGCAGAGGACAGGAGAGTTCTCAGGAGTAGAGGGTTTAGGAGAGAAGAAAGTCCGTTTGGCACGAGAGAAAGCAGAGTCTATGAAATGGGAAGGGTAACCAAGACGGGAAAAGGAATTATGAAGAGTGGAAATTTCTGCAACAAGGAACTGAGGATCACAAATACGGAGAGCTCGGAGAAAGAGGGAGATAAGAACACTTTTCTTGACAGAGGAGGCATGATAAGAAAAGTAGTGAATGTACATGGCACTGTGCATAGGCTTGCAGTACACGGAGAAGGCAAAACCTGTAACTGAGCGGAGGACATGAACATCAAGGAAAGGAAGCAAGGAATTAGATTCCCAATCAGCTTTAAACTTAATGGAAGGGGCAAGATTATTAAAAGCATCAAGAAAAGGTTGGAAGAGACTTGAGTCATGAGGCCAAAGAGCAAAGATGTCATCTACATAGCGGAGCTATGTAGGCTCTTGGTCTGAGGAATTAGACATTTTAGTCTCCTTCCTCAGACCAAACCTAATTACCCCTCATTTCCCCCTTCCCTATCTCATCCTCCCCATCCCCCCCTTTTTCTCTTTCCTCCTCCTCTGCCCATTCCTTCCCTATTTTCAGCTTTTGGGTTTCTTCTCACAGGCACTCTTGTTCCTAGGTAGGGGAAAGGGTACCGTGGTCCATCCATTCAGTTGAGGTCCATGATGGTGGTGTAGTTTGCCGTGGAATCTGGATCGCCTGGGGATGTCCCACTCCCTCTCCGGTCTCCTGGGGGGGTGCCTTTGGGTATCTTTCAGGTGATGGAAGCTGTCTTTCGGATTCCGGGGGGTGGTGGCCGAAGGAGGTATGCTTTTGTCCACCAAGGTGGCTTGGTAGATGTGAGGTTGCTATCCCAGATTGCTGGTTTACTGGCATGATGGGTAGGGTATGGCACGGGTTTCATTCTGCATCCGCACTACTGGCGGTGCTGGAGTCCTCTTGGGTACAGAGGGGGATTTACGGCCCTTTCATTTCTCCTAGGAGCTATCCCTCCACGTTCCCCCCTTTTTTTAAAAAAAAAAAAAAAGAAGGAAGTGACAACCGTGGAGTCCCAAATCCATGAAACAGCTCCCCCCGGGCCCCTCTCTGCTACCGCACCTTGTTCCAACCCTACCTCGTTATTTGACCACTCTTTGGACAATTCTAAAGCCCCTGTACCTCCTGCTGGTGCCATTTCGTCACCCGCCCCAGGTACCAAGGTTCTGCCTGACTCATTTAATACATCTGACCTCCGCACTTCTTTGACCATGCTTCCGGTTTCTCCCTCTACGGTGCGGCAGAATTTACCTCCAACGTCGTCACCACTCTACTGCCCTTACTTTACCTTCCCTTCATGCTGATGGACCCTCCTTTACCCCAGACTCTCCCATTGATTTTTTGACAGCAACTGATTTACTACACAAACTCTGATGATCATCCCTCTAGCACTCCTCACAGCCCTTTCTACCTCAATCTCTTGCTACCCTCTACCCCTGCACTATTTCCTGCCCCGCTGCACTCCATGACCTAATAATAATCCTTCTCCCTCTTGCTACCCAATAACCCTGCACCCTTCCCTGCCCTGCTGCGCTGTATAATAATAATAATAATAATAATAATAATAATAATAATAATAATAATAATAATAATAATAATAATAATAATAATAATAATAATAATAATAATAATAATAATAATAATAATAATAATAATAATAATAATAATAATAATAATATCCCATTAATTTTGGTTTAATGAAAACGTGAAAAAATTTGCTAATACTACGGGAAAGACGACTTTCATAAATGTTCAGAAATTTCCAAGTTAGCCCTGAAATTAAAGAAGGATTCTTTTTAGTAAGGTGGCTTTTGAAGATAGCCTCATTATATTAGGACCAGCAGAATAGGAAGGTTTATAATAGACTAGTGGAAATATTTGGGGAAACTGTGGAAAATGTCTACCAAGGTTAGTGGAACGAAAGTTTGATGGCATTTTACTTCTTGATGTTGTTGCGAGAAAACCCAAACTGGTTAGGTTACAACTTATATATTCGACTGATGACGCCTACTGTGTTGGCGAAACGAAAAAAAACAAAAGTCAAAGGATATATACTCTGATAAGCGTTCATCTTTGACTTTACATAAAGTGAGAGTCAACTTTGTTCACTTTTATTAGAGAAGTATTCTTGACTGGTGGTAAACAGGTGATAGGCAGCTTTATTGACCCGTAGAATAAAAAACTTTATACCTAATTATCCAACCAACCCGAGAAGCACAAGGAAAAACAATATCAAACTTGAACAGAATTATTGCAGACCGGAGGGTGGGACTGATGAGGCTCTTAGTTGGGTAGAGATTAGCATGCGTTTTGAAGAGTAAAGTGAGTATTGTCGGGAAGGGGATGGAAGATAGGGAAGTGGGATATTGTGTTGAAAAGGATGAAATTGGTGTACTCACCTACCTAATTGTGGTTGCAGGGGTCGAGACTCAGCTCCTGGCCCCCGTGTGTTGTTATGGTAGTGGTAGTATGGTTGTGTGGTGTGTTGCGATGTTGGTGAGGTTTGTTGCCGTAGTGCTGGGAATAATGGGGCCATTTTTTGTATTGTGAGTATAATGTAAGTGGTGTAGAACATGGTAGTAGGTGAAAAAAGCAGGAGGATGGCTGAGCCTTGATGACATTAGGTGTTTGGGGGGGTTAAACAACATACAGCGAGTATTCGAATTTTAGTCCTTAGTCCTTCTGCTTAATCAGTAGTCTACCGTAAAGACTAGTTTTATTGATCCCTATACACGTTGTTTGTATATTTACAATATTTCTTTACCTCGATTCTGGTGGTAACTTGTTCAGGAGGATAAACGTCTGACCAAGTCAGCGCTAAAACAAACAAAGAAGGAACACGCAGTAGTTTTACTGGCCAGTGCTTGACAGGTCCATCACACCCACCAACGCCCACTCATGTATCTCTATAACCTAGGGTTTAAAGCTATCCAAGGGTTTCTCTTCCGCAAATCTGATTCTAAACCAATGCTTTCCTATATACTTATTAAACTTAAATTTGTCCAATTTGAATCTATTAATGATGCTCCTACTCATCTATTTGTAAACAGTTACCGAGGAGACAGTATACTAGTACTAAAAACACACTTATAGTAGAAAACTTTTATTTATATAATGTTTCACACTGAAGGATTTTATTAAGTACGTACAGGGAACATAGAGAATCACCAGTACATGAAACACAAAGGAACAGTGAAGAGTAATTTACACCTAGTGAATTTAACGTCCGTAACTGAAGGTTAGGTAAAACAGAGTGAGGTCGGGGTAACTTGAGTATTCTGCTGATGGAATGACATGGTATAAAGTACAGACACGATAGGAAACGAGACATATATGCAGTTTATAAGATTCTTTATTGGCAACGCCTACTTTGTGGGCGAAACTAATGTGACAGTATATTGTTGCAACGTTTCGCTCTTCATGACCTTTGTCAAGCCAATGCAAACAATATAAGGACACAGATGGTATATATACGTAAAAACATGGTAGTAGTAGTAGTAGTTGTAGTAGTAGTAATAGTAGTAGTAGTAGTAGTAGTAGTAGTAGTAGTAGTAGTAGTAGTAGTAGTAGTAGTAGTAGTAGTAGAAATAGTAGAAGTGGAGGTAACTCTTGGTTATATGAAGGCGAGGTTTATTGTTTTCAGAACTCTTGCTAATACTTTGGAAATTATGAAGCTGCCGTTTTTCTGTTTAACTGTGTCTGAAATGGCGACCAGATGATTCAAGGCATTTACGTCTGTGGATATTTAGTGTTTTGATCACTAGGAGGGCGTCACTGAATCTCATTAAATGCTTAATGGAATTCTTTTTTTTTTTTTGAGCACATACGTTGTGTAAGTTAACGTTTGTGCATTTACTGATATATTCACTGATATGTGTTTCTTGGCGAATACGTCGCCACAGCCTCCTTTGTATTGGTCAGGTCTTGTACTGGTTGTGAAGACTCTAGTGTTGGCTAGTACAAGTACTTTAGAGACGTTCTGTGCTACCTAGCTGTTGGGAAGTCTTAATACGTGGACAGCTGATGACTTGGAGGGCTCTTTTCTCATAGTCCATGATGAAAAGGCAGAAAACCGTAGCTCCGAAGGTTTGTTATATGTATACACATCCCTCATTAAGAAACTCGGCTGGAAATTCGGTATGCTCTTAGAAAAAAATCCGACGCTGATGCCTCATTTGACCTCAGTATCTTGCCTGGAATAGAAGTGTGTGATCGTTATTGTTTAAAGGCTTCCCGTAAGCTTGGAATTTTAGGGTATTTTCTACTTAATGAATTATGACGTCGAGAAATGTTAACCAGTGATAAATGGTTTTGAAAACCGACAAGGTGAAGATTGAGGCACTTATGCAACATATGGGAATCTTTATTGAAGAGATTCCCATATGTTGCATAAGCGTCTCAATCGTCAATTGGTAAACTGTCACTGGACTCATCTTCAAGTGAGAATTGGAAAGCCACTTCAACAGCGTTTGGGAGTCATGAGGAAGTCGTCCACATAGTATAACCATATGATGTTGGTGGGGATATTAGCGAAGAGTTCAGCTTCTTGGAGCTCCATGTGCAAATTTGCTAATACGACGTTGATGGCTGAGCCTATTTCAACGTCAAATGTTTTTAGTAGAGCCTTCTGTTGACAAAAAAAATTGTTGAAGTTAAAACAATGTTCAATCAAATCAACAAAATATTCTTGAGGTTGTGGAAGTTTAAGTTCCGGAGTGAATTTACTTCGGTGAAGGTCATTGACTTGTGTAGTGGGTACCTTTCTGAAGAGTTAAGTGACATTCAAACTACGTACTTTCTTGTTTTGGATAGAGAGGTCTCTGATGCGGTTAAGATGGTTACCTAAATGCTTTAGATTTTAGAAGAGCGGGGCTGATATTTTACAAGAAGCGGGGAAGATGTTTGGCAAGAACTCCGGCTAGTTTGTGTGGTCCACTATCTATATCTGAAATGACTGTACTAAGAGGTACATTGTATTAATGTACCTCCTAGGTACATTAGTACGCCTGGTTATTTATCTGGTTATGAATAGGAAGACTTTGGTGAGTGTTTCACTGATAGGATAGAATATATTGCTGTTTTGGTCACTTGTGTTGAGTATGACGACTCCATCTCCTATGTCGGTTGTACTGCTGATAATATCCTAAAGGGCAGAAATATACCATCTGAGAAGATTAGCAGAAGACTCACACGGGACTATACGAGTATATAACCTTACTGAAATTACCGTCACTGGTTTCTCGTAACTAATTCTAATTGATAGTTTGGTTTACGCAGGTTTGAGGTAAATTTGTGTCCTACGTTATTACGAAAGGAGGAAGCAGCTCCAAGGCCTGTTTTACCTAGCCACAACTTAAGTTTCCAGGCAAGGAAAAACCCAGACAATCAAAGGCAAAGAGAAGCAAACACAGAGGGCAGTTTTTTCCTTTCCGTATATTACCTTTCCCAAGATATGTACAATATTTACAGAATTAAATAAGGAAAATAACAATAATAAGCCAGAGACCAAAGAGCTATTCATAACAACAGATTTTTATACCTCAAAATAGACAAGAGATTATGAGTGTTCAAGACTACCTTGAGTGAAGGTCTGAGTCACAGCTGAGTGGTTAAACCTAACCTTACCTTAGCTGAGAGGCCAGCCCTCACGCTAGGCTCTGTGAAGGCAGAGGCCAGCCCTCACGCTAGGCTCTGTGAAGGCAGAGGCCAGCCCTCACGCTAGGCTCTGTGATGGCAGAGGCCAGCCCTCACGCTAGGCTCTGTGAAGGCAGAGGCCAGCCCTCACGCTAGGCTCTGTGAAGGCAGAGACCAGCCCTAACGCTAGGCTCTGTGAAGGCAGAGGCCAGCCCTCACGCTAGGCTCTGTGAAGGTAGAGGCCAGCCCTCACGCTAGGCTCTGTGAAGGTAGAGGCCAGCCCTCACGCTACGCTCTGTGAAGGCAGAGGCCAGCCCTCACGCTAGGATCTGTGAAGGCAGAGACCAGCCCTAACGCTAGGCTCTGTGAAGGCAGAGGCCAGCCCTCACGCTAGGCTCTGTGAAGGCAGAGGCCAGCCCTCACGCTAGGCTCTGTGAAGGCAGAGGCCAGCCCTCACGCTAGGCTCTGTGAAGGCAGAGGCCAGCCCTCACGCTAGGCTCTGTGAAGGCAGAGGCCAGCCCTCAAGCTAGGATCTGTGAAGGCAGAGGCCAGCCCTCACGCTAGGCTCTGTGAAGGTAGAGGCCAGCCCTCACGCTAGGCTCTGTGAAGGCAGAGGCCAGCCCTCACGCTAGGATCTGTGAAGGCAGAGGCCAGCCCTCACGCTAGGCTCTGTGAAGGTAGAGGCCAGCCCTCACGCTAGGCTCTGTGAAGGCAGAGGCCAGCCCTCACGCTAGGATCTGTGAAGGCAGAGGCCAGCCCTCACGCTAGGCTCTGTGAAGGCAGAGGCCAGCCCTCACGCTAGGCTCTGTGAAGGCAGAGGCCAGCCCTCACGCTAGGCTCTGTGAAGGCAGAGGCCAGCCCTCACGCTAGGCTCTGTGAAGGCAGAGGCCAGCCCTCACGCTAGGCTCTGTGAAGGCAGAGGCCAGCCCTCACGCTAGGCTCTGTGAAGGCAGAGGCCAGCCCTCACGCTAGGATCGGAAGGCAGAGGCCAGCCCTCACGCTAGGTCTGTGAAGGCAGAGGCCAGCCCTCACGCTAGGCTCTGTGAAGGCAGAGGCCAGCCCTCACGCTAGGCTCTGTGAAGGCAGAGGCCAGCCCTCACGCTAGGCTCTGTGAAGGCAGAGGCCAGCCCTCACGCTAGGCTCTGTGAAGGCAGAGGCCAGCCCTCACGCTAGGCTCTGTGAAGGCAGAGGCCAGCCCTCACGCTAGGCTCTGTGAAGGCAGAGGCCAGCCCTCACGCTAGGCTCTGTGAAGGCAGAGGCCAGCCCTCACGCTAGGCTCTGTGAAGGTAGTTCAGACAGTACAAAGACACTGAGGATATATATAGGTAACAACGTGAGGCGAAATGACATTAAGTAGTAATGCTAGTAGTAGTACTAGTAGTAGCAGTAGTAAAACTAGTAGTGGTAGTACTAGTAGTATCAGTATTAATACTAGTAGCAGTGGCCCGGTGGTCTGGTGGCTAGAGCTCTCGCTTCACACATGGAGGGCCCGGGTTCGATTCCCGGCGGGTGGAAACATTTCGACGTGTTTCCTTACACCTGTTGTCATGTTCACCTAGCAGCAAATAGGTACCTGAGTTGTTAGTCGACTGGGGTAGGTCGCATCCTGGGGGACAAGATTAAGGACCCGAATGGAAATAAGACAGACAGTCCTCGATGACGCACTGACTTTCTTGGGTTATCATGGGTGGCTAACCCTCCGGGGTTAAAAATTCGAAGAAATCTTATCTTATCTTATCTTACCAGTAGCAGCAGTAGTAATACTAGTAGTAGCAGTAGTATTAGTGGTAATACTACTACTAGTAGTAGCAGTAGTAATACTACTACTAGTAGTAGTAGTAGTAGAAATTGTTGGTTGCTATGTGATGGTGGTGGTTATTCTTTTAAGAACTCTCGCTAACGCAAAATACCGATTAAAGATGATTCAAGGCATTTATGGTTGCATAAATTTGCTTCATATATCACTAGGCGGGTGTCACATAATATCATTAAATTATTATGTAGTTCCTGTGCTGTTCACATGCTTTCTCAAGCTGTCGTTTATGCATTCATTGACGTGTTCCCTGAGACCCGTTTATAGTCTTCGTTCTATTTCACCAACGTATACCTTGTCACAGCCTTTAGCAAGGGATTGTAAATCACCTGCATTAAATGGGTCAAGGTTCTTCATTTTAGTCTTGGTCAGGTGCTCGATGGATGTGCTGGTTGTAATAGCGACAATAGTGTTGGCTTGTGCAAGTATTTTGGAGACGATCAAGCCAAGTTATTTTGGCTACTGGGAAGGATTATGACTTTGTTTACTGTGTTAGTGTGTGGGTAATTGATGATCTGGAGGAGTCTTGTCTTACAGTTTTTGATGAAAAATGAAGGATAATGTAGTTCGGTGAAAGTCTGGTTTATAAATCTGTTGACCATTACTCTTTGTATTCGATTGGTTAGTAAGTTGAAGATCCATCTACCCACTTTGCCAGTTATCCCTCAACACGCATTTTGTGCGCTATTACACCATGATCACACTTATCAAAGGTTTCTGCAAAATCTGTGTATATTACATCCGCATTCTGTTTTTCTTCCTGTGCATCCAATAGTTGCGAGAGACAGGATCGACCTGCACTAAACCCAGGTTACTCTGGATTGTGCAGTATTTGGGAATCCAAGTGATTTGCAATCATGCTTCTTAGATTTTTATTATGTGGGATGTTAAAGCTATTTGTCTATAGTTATTTGCTGCGACCTTCATTGAGTGGGTTAATATCAGTTGTTTTTAGAGACTATGGGATTACCCCCGTGTCTATGCCTCAAGTCTGGGCCTGGGGCTAAGTGTATGGCGTGGTGTCAATGGCCTTTTCAAAGTCTGGTGAGGTGAGGGTTATGCAAAAAGTTTGGTATAGAGTGACAGGGTTTTGAGACATGAAAACATCATTTAGAGTGTCGATCTTTTGACAGATTAATGACTCGCTAAACATAGAGTCGTACTGAGAATTCAGTATGTCAGTCATTTATTTGTTGTCATCCGTGTAAGTTACAACTTCTCTGAGCAAGGGTCCAATACTAAATGCGGTTTTTGCCTTGTTTTTGGTATATAAAAATAAATATTTTTAATTTCTTTCAATTTCATAATTTTTTTTTTAAATCCTCCTGTCTATCTTGTGTGAATCATTTAACTTAGCTCAATAATTTTCTCTTCCCTAGTCAGTGGTTCCTTCCGTGTTTCAGATAATCTAGCTCCTTGAGAAGCTCAGTGATTCTTCGCCTTCTCCTGATGGGGGAGCGTCTCTCTTTCCTTCTCTCTCTCCAGTGTACTTACCATTTTTCTTAGGGAAATATGCTTTGAGCATATTTCATCTTCCAGAAAATTGATGTTTCAAGGTACTGGTTTGGATCCAAGTTATTTTATATATCTTTCCAACATGTTTCCTTTAGTACATGGTTTATCTGATACTAATTGATGTTCCTCTTGGTGAAGTTAAATTTGATGAAGTCACCCTCATAATATATGAATTTTGCTGGTCAGGACCCCTGTGCATTTAAGTCTGGACTTCGATTAGACTGTGATCGGAATTAGTTGTTTTTGTAATATTACGTTTCTTACCAGGTCATCACTATTTGTGAAAATAAGGTCAAGTGTGCTTTCCAGACTTGTTAGCTCCACTATCTGTTGGCTTAGGATGTGTTTATTGTAGAGATTCAGCGACTCATGTGGGTGTGACTTTTCATCTGAGCTGCCTCCAGGGATTATCTTTGCTAAAACATTATTTGCTGCAGTATTCTATTTTGTATGTCATAGACTGAAATCTCCAAGCATCAAGATGTTTTGGGTTGGAGGGTTTTCCAGGCAGCAATCAATTTTCAATTACTGTTCCTTGAAGTGATGGAAAGTTGCATCTGGCGACTTATATATAACCACAATGATTAGATTTGGTTCTCGACCTTCATTGTTAAAGCTATTCTTTCTGTCGCATTTAAAAAAGTTGTATCCTGTTATGTATAATTCACTGCCAAAGTGGTCTTTTGTGTGCGTCTCTGTGATGGCTGCAATCATCGCATTTGACATTTTTAGAAATCCACTACAAGTTCTCTAGAAGTTTACCCATCCAACCAACCATTCATCCATTAAACTAACCATCAGCCAATCCAACCAACCATCCGTCCATATATCCATCCAGCCAACCATCCATTCATCCATCCAGCTAACCATCTACCAATCCAATCACCCATACATTAAACCAATCATCTATCCATCCAAGCAACCATCCACCCACCCATCCAAAGAACCATCCATCCATACACCCAACCAACCATCCATCGATCTATCCATCCATCTATTCATCCTTTCTTCCATCCTCCTTACTACTGATCATGCATCTTACCTTTTCTACTTCATTTCCTTCGTTTCTTCTTTTACCCCTCTCGAATTCCTTTCTTCCTTTCCTTCCTCCTCCTTCACTTTTAACACAGCTTGAGAGTGTAAGTGGGCCTCGTACAGAATTTTATAGCCTTTACTGTCGAGCAGGTACGAAATGCGCCTTAGTCCTGGTAGCCTCATGAATGCCTGGCTTCCAAGATTTACCACATAGTTCTTCATAGACAGTTTGAAGTCACATTTCAGCCCCAGGACATCCATCTTAAACCAGGGATCCAACATTCCCCCAAATTCATTCTTACAACTGTTGCAGCATTAACATCATTGCACCTTCTCGTCTTCCTTTTCTCTTCTTTCACTCCTTTCATTCATCTGTCTCTTCATCCCACCCTCCTTCCCACACTTGTTCCTTCTCTCTCTCTTAATCCTAAAGCTTTCCTTAATTCATTTCTTACTCCTTTTATATCTGTGTTGTCTCTCTTCTTCTCTTCTTCTCTTTTCTCTCTCTCTCTCTTTCTCTCTCTCTCTCTCTCTCTCTCTCTCTCTCTCTCTCTCTCTCCTCTCTCTCTCTCTCTCTCTCTCTCTCTCTCTCTCTCTCTCTCTCTCTCTCTCTCTCTCTCTCTCTCTCTCTCTCTCTCTCTCTCTCTCTCTTCTCTCTCTCTCTCTCTCTCTCTCTCTCTCTCTTCTCTTCTCTCTCTCTCTCCTTCTCTCTCTCTCTCTCTCTCCTTTTCCCACCTTAGTTTCTCTGTCTGTTTGTCCCAAAGTTGTTCCCCATTCCTTCCTCCCTGTCTCCCTTCCATCCTCATTCCTTTCCTTACTCCCCACCATCTCACTCTCTCTCCCTCCCTCCCTCTCTCCCTCACTCACTACCAAGATTAAAATCACACACAGGTCCATTGAGCTTTGTGGACTTGCATCTCCAATTGAACTCGTCTTGATTTATGTTCGTTCTAGTTTACAAATTACTTCGAGGTGACTTTTTTATTTTCGCTGAAGCTGATCTGAGGCTCAAAGAAAAATGAAAATCCGAGGTAACTCCCTAGTTGAAGCTTTTGTTAAGTCTGCAGTTGTTAGCAAATTGAAAAGAGAGAGAGAGAGAGAGAGAGAGAGAAGAGAGAGAGAGAGAGAGAGAGAGAGAGAAGAGAGAAGAAGAAGAGAGAGAGAGAGAGAGAGAGAGAGAGAAGAGAGAGAGAGAGAGAGAGAGAGAGAGAGAGAGTACGTGGAAAAGAATGATATCAGAGGACTTGAAATTGAAACCCGAGGCTATCTGCTGATAACTATCTTCCTGTGCCTAAATTTGAGACTATCGTGTGTCAAAGACAAACAGAATATGCTCTCTTCCCTTCACTCCTTCTAGCCATTGCTGGCATAAAAACAGTTTGAAAAATATACCACATCATTCTATAAAAAAAATAGCATATAAGGAGAAATGGAACTGGGTGGAAGACGTGGTCTATAACTACCTCTTCTAAATTAGTACTGCTTTTCTCATGAAATGCTCCAGTTGTTCCACTGCCATTCACAAAGTTGTGTGTTCCAGGGGTTCTACTTCTGGGTTCCATCATTTCTGCTCTGAACATCACAAAACTCAATTTCTACGACTAATACTATTATTGACTCGGTTGTCTCTTTGTCAAGTTATCGTCCTGGCGAATTCCATGAAGAAACAGAATAAATCTGTTGATTTCATATTATCCCATCTATTAAATTTATATGACGGTCTGGATGGTTTTAGTGGGGTATTAGTGAGTGGTTTAGTGAGGCACCAAGAATACTAGGCAACATCTCACTCCAGTCCTTCCTTACCTTAGTGATCACTATTACTTATCATAATTTCTGACATAAATTTGGGCTGACCGACCTACATTACCTGATAGATTTATTCTGAACATGTAAGTCCGGACCATTCTAGCAACTCGCCCTACTAGAGCACGATGTATCTAGATGAATCCTACATTACAAAGTGCATGTTGAGGTGGTTCTTGAGTTACTGTTGTTGTCTTCACGCCTAGATTCGCAGGTAGTTCTATTTATTTAGCCATAAATCCGTTTGCAAGAAACCTTGCCATGTTATCGTCTCGCTCCTTCTGCCTCACAGTTTCATTCCATTGTTTCAGAACAGCCAGCCTTTCAAGTGGTTCTTCAGGTTTGAGTGTATCAAAGGCATTCAGTATATTTAATGACTGAATGAGATCTCGTTGTTTCAGTTTCCTTACAGAGAAGTAAAAGGTTGAGTTGTGTGTCTCTTTCTCCATAACGAAGGTTTCTGAATGATGGTACGAGTCTGGCAGCTCTTATTTTTACATTCTTTAGGGTATCGACGCTTTTTTTGTGTAATCTAGAGCGGAAAACTGCAAGGCTTTTTCGAGATGCTTTGAAAAGTGCATAATATCTAGTCAGTAAGATACATGGAACTTTGTTGTTAAACCTCAAATTGTGTAATCTTATGATATTCGAACATTTATTCATTGTGCTTGATACTTTGAGACATTTCTTATGAATTTTTCAATGTCATTTTTCTTCTCTTAAGCCATTACATATCCATTTTCAAAATAATCTTCAACGTCTGTGACCACTGTGCTATTCTGTCCACATCACTTTAAATACCCAGATACAGTGGATGCTACGCTTTTTTTCAGATTTAGTATATGTAAATTTTGCTTCCTCGTTATTACCCTACATCGAAATTATTTATGAAAAAAAAAATTACATTGAGTACTACTAAATATAGGTTTGATAACACTAGTCAACAACCAAAATGCTTCCTAGACTACAGTAGCAACTTCAAACTAATTTTAGGTCACTGATAATGAATATCATGGTTAAAATTGTTTGTTAGGTCTACTTTTCAATATAGACCTACGTGTCACAACAGGTTGCAACAGGCTTGCGGCAGTGTGTTTCTTACCAACACTCACAGTCTCACTGACCTTCATTATTGTTCCAGCAGTCATACAAGGTGGTTGTGCTGTCCAAGTTTATATTTTGAGGTGATAGGTAGGTGATTTTCTTAGCCAAACACTTTTTAAACTTATAATAAATATTCACTGAGCAAGTTATTGATATGTATGTGAGGCCAGAGGCATGAGGTGGCCAGTCTCGAGAGACTGGCCACCTCGTCAATCATTGGAGTCTGGGATGAACAATGTTCAACATCCACCTCTCATTGAACCAAACAAAATGTTGCTAACACCACTACACATAAAACTGTGGCTCATGGAAAACTTTGTAAAAGCTATGGATAAATCCGGTCAGGGATTCAAGTATTTAACATCAAAATTCCCCTCACTGAGCGACGCTAAAATAAGAGAGGGAGTCTTCAATGGTCCTCAGATTCGAGAGCTTCTTAAAGATGGTGACTATGAATCAGACCTTAATAGGGAGGAAAAAGCTGCTTGGGAAGCATTCAAGTTAGTGGCGAAGGGATTTCTCGGAAACAGAAGGGAAGACAACTATGAAGAATTGGTGGAAAACCTCATCAAGGCTTACAAGAACATGGGATGTAACATGTCACTTAAAATCCACTTTTTGGACTCACATTTTGACTTTTTTCCAGAGAACTGTGGGGCAGTTAGTGGCGAACATGGTGAAAGGCTTCACAAAGATATTTCAACTATGGAAAAATGGTACCAGGGCAAATGAGGCACAAGAATGCTTGCAGACTATTGCTGGACATTGGCAAGAGATGATTCTTCAGCCCGCTATAATCGTCAAGCAAAAAGACAGAGAGTAGGTACGGATTAGAGTTTAAAACATACTGATACATATTGTACGTTATAATCAAATAATCAAATATTACATGTCTCGTATCTTTAAACCTACAGCCAATAAGCATTTCTCAAGGTGATATCTGGATTCAGGACATGAAAATGCATAAGAATTAACTAATCTCATTTAAGAAGGTGTGAGGCATGGGTTATGAATGTTGCAACGAGGAGAAGGCTGGAGGCAGTGGAGATGTCATGTCTGAGGGCAATGTGGGGTGTGAATATAATGCAGAGTATTCGTAGTTTTGAGATTAGGAGATGTGGAATTACCAAAACTATTATCCAGAGGGCTGAGGAGGGATTATAAGATGGTTTGGACATGTGAAGAGGATGGAAGGAAATAGAATGACTTCGAGAGTGCATAAATCTGTCGTAGAGGGAAGGCGGGGTAGGGGTCGGCCTAGGAAAGTTTGGTGGGAGGGGGTAAAGGAGGTTGTGTGTGCGAGGGGCTTGAACTTAAATGTACTTCCATGAACTTCCACTGTACTTCCCATCTCCAGGACTTGAGTCCTGGAGATGGGAAGTACAGTGCCGGCATTGTGAAGGAGGGGTGTTAATGTTGCAGTTTTATAACTGTAGTGTAAGCACGCCTCTGGCAAGACAGTGATTAAGTGAATGATGATGAAAGTTTTTCTTTTTCGGGCCACCCTGCCTTGGTGGGAAACTGCCGATGTGTTAATAAAAAAAAATATTTAATAAGCATACAACTTTTCAAAGATTGTTGACCAGTGTTATATATGTCGTGCCTAATAAGATGAACTGGCCGAATAGGCCGAACTCCCTTAAAAATTGTACATTCCCTACCCTTCCTGAAGCCTCCTTGTTCATCTGCGATCCTGCCCTCCATCTTATCCTTAATTCTTTCAATAATAATTCTACCATGCACCTTGCAAGGTATACTCAATGCACTTATTCCTCTATAATTCTTGCATTTTTTTGTCCACTTTGCCTTTATACAAAGGAATTGTGCATGCTCTCTGCCAAACCCTAGGTACCTTCCCCATTCAATTATATATATATATATATATATATATATATATATATATATATATATATATATATATATATATATATATATATATATATATATATATATATATATATATATATATATATATATATATATATATATATATCACATGAAAACTAGAAACTCGGTGAAAAGCAGAGAACAAAGTGAAGACTGACTTGAATACTAAGGCCGGCCTTACATCAATCAATTTGGCCGAAGCTCTGTCTGGTGTCTGTGTCGTTGTCTTTTGTGGAATTTGTATTCTGTTGGAGCTTTGTGGAGGAGTCGATATGTGGTTGTGGTTGATAGTGGTGGTGTTGTGGGTTATTTTGGGGAGTTATAGTGGAGTGGGTGTTTTCTGTTGTTGATATTGTTGAGAGGATGGTGTGAATATCGTTAGGTGTTATCGAGGAGTGGAGAATCATGGTTATGGTAGTGTGAGTCTCACTGGTGTCTTCTGTCGTAACGGATGTTTATAGAGTGCTTGTGGCTCTGGTGGCAATGGATTCCATGTTTGCAGTAATGAATGTATTACAGGTATGAGTGATGGTAGTGTGTGTATTAGTGGGAGTCGACGGGATGTTCGTGCGAGTGTTAATGAGTATAGTAGTGTGAGTTAGGCTTTTTTTTGTTGCCTTGGGGCCTTATAAAGTCTGTTTGTTGGGGTTATTATTGGGTTGCTAGTGTTGATAGTGGTGAATGAGTAGGAGTTTTGACTGAGTGGACTGTAATTGTAGTTGTGCAGCAGAAGTGGAGATGATTGTGTGTTGGTAGAAGCTATGGTAATTGTACATTGTTTTGCAGCAGTGGAGATGATGATTGTTGGAAGTGTAGTAGGGTTTCCAGTAATAAGGATTGTGTTGATAATTTAGGTGAGTCTGTAAGGCGATGTGGGGTTGTCAGAAATTGTTTTTTGTATTTTATTTAAGAACAATACAGGAGTACAAACATGGAACCAGAAACATAGCAAATAATATCTTATGACATCCCTACTAACAACATATAGCACCTCATTCTTCGTACAATATATACTATGTACCTTATAACAAGATACCTTATTCGAATTATACATAAGTCACTAATGAACAGACAAATACAAGTGACCATTAACATTTCCTACACCATTACAGACTATTGAAACTAAGTAAAATCAAAACTATCCCAAAACCCCGCACCCCCTCCTTAGTTATTATTTTTTTTAATATTTCATTGAAATGACTTACAAATGCCTATGAACATTATACAGAGTACAAACTTCCAACTAAAAAACAAAACCCCATGACTGGGGTACAGTAGACTGATACATGAATATACATTAAAATTGGTCCAACAAAGTCCTACATAGAATAAATATTTTATTGTCAACTAACTGAAATTCATGACCCGAAAGAATTATAAGGATTATAAGGATATGCTAAATACGGCAATGAGACTCATTTCCAACAACCCCGGATACCACGGCACCACAAAAGGCAAAAACAACAACCCTATAAACATGAGGCCTAATAGGCACCCACGCATTCCATCATATTACAATTAACCACGTCCCATATATACGACACGTTTCAATACCTCTCCAAATAGTAAGTTAAACATGGACACAAAAACACACACCGGCAGACGGAGTTTCATTACCCCCCTCCTAAGGAAGCATCTGCCCCACCTCATGAGTACTAAAGGGTAGGGAATACAAAAAGAACCCTGACATAGCCCACCTGAAGATATACGCGTCACACAAGGGATACAATAACCCTAACCACGTGACTCAAACCCAAAACTGATTTTGAGTTCCAAGTGAGACAAAAGAACAAAAGATACCCATGTCTATACTGACATACATGTCAGCAAAAGTACAATATGCTACTAATCACCCACATCTCTGGGTAACTATCCACAAAGATCACAGACATAACATCCTCCAAAACCCACCAGAAGGAAAAATGGCTTCCAAAATGTATTTCCATCCACAAAGATATATGAATCTCACAGGTACAGCTATATTTATAAAGCACAGTATTGTACCTAAGCACATGACAAGAAAATAATTACCGCACATGAAATCTCAAAAAAATATATAATATAACCCTGCCTGAGAACAGTTCCTACACAACGTGGAACAGGGAACCCTGACCACCACCCTAACCTCATAACTGAAGCAGAGAGGGTTAACCCACAATCATATCAGGAAGAAAAAAAACCAACCCAAAGTCCAAAGTCCACGTCAAAACAGCGCTACCATACACTCACCTGTCAAAGTCTTAAACAAAAATTCCCCCCCTAATGCCCCTACAATATAAAAGTCATAAGTCAAAAAACAGATACACAACTCTCTCCAACCTATCCCCACCCACACCTACCACTCCCCACCCAACCCCAAACCAAAATCGCACACACCTACCACACCCACACACACACACACAAACCCCCCTCGGAAACTAGCCCCTTTTGGTTTTCTCACCCTCTCCCCCCAACAAAAGACCCATCGTGAGCAGTCGATACCCCTCTGGGAAAAAACGCGACCACGCGCTCCCGTACAAGCATTGGTTTCTACACCTCGTTCTATAGAAACAGGCCGCCAGAGCCCTGATCCTTACCTCACTCCTAACCTCCCTCATACCCCACGACACATGCAAACAATCTAAAACATGACCACACGTCGTCAGTACAATACTCTGTACACCGTGTACGTCACGTCCATACTGGAGTATGCAGCACCAGTTTGGAACCAACACCTGGTCAAGCACGTCAAGAAATTAGAGAAAGTGCAAAGCTTTGCAACAAGGCTAGTTCCAGAGCTAAGGGAAATGTTCGACGAAGAAAGGTTAAGGGAAATCGGCCTGACGACACTGGAGGACAGGAGGATTAGAGGAGACATGATAACGACATACAAAATACTGCTGTGAATAGATAAGGTGGAGAAAGACATGATGTTCCTGAGATGGGACACAGAAACAAAGGGTCACAATTGGAAGTTGAAGACACAGATGAGTCAAAGGGATGTTAGGAAGTATTTCTTCAGTCACAGAGTTGTCAGGAAGTGGAATAGTCTGGCGAGTGAAGTAGTGGAGGCAGGAACCATACATAGTTTTATGACGAGGTATGATAAACCTCATGGAGCAAGGAGAGAGAGAACCTAGTAGCGACCAGTGAGGAGGCGGGGCCTGGAGCTGAGTCTCGACCCCTGCAACCACAAATAGGTGTGCACAAATAGGTGAGTACACACACACACCTAGTAGCGACCAGTGAAGAGGCGGGGCCAGGAGCTGAGTCTCCACCCCTGGAACCACAAATAGGTGAGTACACACACACACACGTACACACACTTCCGAGTATATCACTTTAGTTGTTACTAATGTAATAGCTGTCCCCATATATGCGACCTCAACCTATCAAATAGGTGCGTCATGGGATTGATTCATCTTTCTGCTCATGACCAGAACATCCACTTATTAGAATGTTATGTGCAACCAGGCTCATTACGTTAACAGCCTTCAGTTATTGAGATTAAGTGCGCTACTCCTCAATATTTATCGTAGGGAATTGAAACTTCTCGCCCTTTACAATCCATGAGTGTGACGTATAAAGAAAGATTTTAGGCCTTTTTTCAAGAAATAATTCATTGAAGCAGCCATCCAGGTAGACAGTAAATTAAAGGACACTGTTATAAGCAAAATAAAGCTTGAAGCAAAGTAATGGCGTTAATAATTTCCAGGATTATACTCTGAAGATTATAAGTAGTCAACATTAGAGTCTCTGAGGCTACTTATTAGCGATTATTCTGCTCCATGACAAAGAAATTAAATTCAACTGACTTTTATACAGGAATCACATGCAGAAAGGATTTTCTAAAAAAGTTTTAATATGAAAAAAATAGTGTTATTATTTATAATAATAATAATAATAATAATTATAATAATAATAATAAAAATGCTAAGTATTATTATTATTAATATTTATGTTATCATTATTATTATTATTATTATTATTATTATTATTATTATTATTATTTATTATTATTATTATTATTATTATTATTATTATTATTATTATTATTATTATTATTATTATTGTCGTTATTTTTATTATTAGTATAACAGCATGAACAGCAGAAGCAGCTATAGTAGAAGCAGCAGCAGTAGTAGTTATAATAGTAGTAGTAGTAGTAGTCGTCGTAATATAGTAGTTGTAGTAGTAATAGTAGTAGTAGTAATATAGTATTAGTATAGTAGTAGTAATATAGTAGTAGTAGTATAGTAGTAGTAGTAGTAATATAGTAGTAGTATAGTAGTAGTAGTAGTTATATAGTAGCAGTAGTAATATAGTAGTAGTAGTAATATAGTAGTAATAGTAATATAGTAGTAGTAATATAGTATTAGTAATATAGTAGTAGTAGTATAGTAGTAGTAGTAGTAGTATAGTAGTAGTAGTAATATAGTAGTAGTAGTAATATAGTAGTAGTAGTAATATAGTAGTAGTAGTAGTAGTAAAATAGTAGTAGTAATATAGTAGTAGTAGTAGTAGTAATATAGTAGTAGTAGTAGTAGTAGTAGTAGTAATATAGTAGTAGTAGTAGTAGTAATATAGTAGTAGTAGTAGTAGTAATATAGTAGTAGTAGTAGTAGTAGTAATATAGTAGTAGTAGTAGTAGTAATATAGTAGTAGTAGTAATATAGTAGTAGTAGTAGTAGTAGTAATATAGTAGTAGTAGTAATATAGTAGTAGTAGTAGTAATATAGTAGTAGTAGTAATATAGTAGTAGTAGTAGTAATATAGTAGTAGTAGTAATATAGTAGTAGTAGTAGTAGTAATATAGTAGTAGTAGTAATATAGTAGTAGTAGTAGTAATATAGTAGTAGTAGTAATATAGTAGTAGTAGTAATATAGTAGTAGTAGTAATATAGTAGTAGTAATATAGAAGTAGTAGTAATATAGTAGTAGTAATATAGTAGTAGTAGTAATATAGTAGTAGTAGTAGTAGTAGTAGTAATATAGTAGTAGTAGTAATATAGTAGTAGTAGTAATATAGTAGTAGTAGTAATATAGTAGTAGTAGTAATATAGTAGTAGTAATATAGTAGTAGTAGTAATATAGTAGTAGTAGTAATATAGTAGTAGTAATATAGTAGTAGTAGTAATATAGTAGTAGTAATATAGTAGTAGTAGTAATATAGTAGTAGTAGTAGTAGTAATATAGTAGTAGTAGTAATATAGTTGTAGTAGTAATATAGTAGTAGTAGTAATATAGTAGTAGTAATATAGTAGTAGTAGTAATATAGTAGTAGTAGTAATATAGTAGTAGTAGTAATATAGTAGTAGTAGTAATATAGTAGTAGTAGTAATATAGTAGTAGTAATATAGTAGTAGTAATATAGTAGTAATATAGTAGTAGTAGTAGTAATATAGTAGTAGTAGTAGTAATATAGTAGTAGTATTAATATAGTAGTAGTAGTAGTAGTATAGTAGTAGTAATATAGTAGTAATAGTAATATAGTAGTAGTAGTAATATAGTAGTAGTAGTAATATAGTATTTGTAATATAGTAGTAGTAGTAATATAGTAGTAGTAATATAGTAGTAGTAGTATTAGTATAGTAATAGTAATATAGTAGTAGTAGTAGTATAGTAGTAGTAGTAGTAATATAGTAGTAGTAATATTGTAGTATTAATATAGTAGTAGTAATATAGTAGTAGTAGTAATATAGTAGTAGTAATATAGTAGTAGTAGTAATATAGTAGTAGTAGTAATATAGTAGTAGTAATATAGTAGTAGTAATATAGTAGTAGTAGTAATATAGTAGTAGTAGTAATATAGTAATAGTAATATAGTAGTAGTAGTAATATAGTAGTAGTAATATAGTAGTAGTAGTAATATAGTAGTAGTAGTAATATAGTAGTAGTAGTAGTAATATAGTAGTAGTAATATAGTAGTAGTAGTAATATAGTAGTAGTAGTAGTTATATAGTAGTAGTAATATAGTAGTAGTAATATAGTAGTAGTAATATAGTAGTAGTAATATAGTAGTAGTAATATAGTAGTAGTAATATAGTAGTAGTAATATAGTAGTAGTAATATAGTAGTAGTAATATAGTAGTAGTAATATAGTAGTAGTTATATAGTAGTAGTAATATAGTAGTAGTAATATAGTAGTAGTAATATAGTAGTAGTAATATAGTAGTAGTAATATAGTAGTAGTAATATAGTAGTAGTAATATAGTAGTAGTAATATAGTAGTAGTAATATAGTAGTAGTAATATAGTAGTAGTAATATAGTAGTAGTAATATAGTAGTAGTAATATAGTAGTAGTTATATAGTAGTAGTAATATAGTAGTAGTAATATAGTAGTAGTAGTAATATAGTAGTACTAGTAGTAATATAGTAGTAGTAGTAATATAGTAGTAGTAGTAATATAGTAGTAGTAATATAGTAGTAGTAATATAGTAGTAGTAATATAGTAGTAGTAGTAATATAGTAGTAGTAATATAGTAGTAATAGTAATATAGTAGTAGTAATATAGCAATAGTAATATAGTAGTAGTAATATAGTAGTAGTAATATAGTAGTAGTAATATAGTAGTAATAGTAATATAGTAGTAGTAATATAGTAGTAGTAATATAGTAGTAGTAATATAGTAGTAATAGTAATATAGTAGTAGTAATATAGTAGTAGTAATATAGTAGTAGTAATATAGTAGTAGTAATATAGTAGTAGTAATATAGTAGTAGTAATATAGTAGTAGTAATATAGTAGTAATAGTAATATAGTAGTAGTAATATAGTAGTAGTAATATAGTAGTAGTAATATAGTAGTAGTTATATAGTAGTAGTAATATAGTAGTAGTAATATAGTAGTAGTGATATAGTAGTAGTAGTAATATAGTAGTAGTAGTAATATAGTAGTAGTAATATAGTAGTAGTAATATAGTAGTAGTAGTAATATAGTAGTAGTAATATAGTAGTAGTAATATAGTAGTAATAGTAATATAGTAGTAATAGTAATATAGTAGTAGTAATATAGTAGTAGTAATATAGTAGTAGTAATATAGTAGTAATAGTAATATAGTAGTAGTAATATAGTAGTAGTAATATAGTAGTAGTAATATAGTAGTAGTAATATAGTAGTAGTTATATAGTAGTAGTAATATAGTAGTAGTAATATAGTAGTAGTAATATAGTAGTAGTAATATAGTAGTAGTAATATAGTAGTAGTAGTAATATAGTAGTAGTAATATAGTAGTAGTAATATAGTAGTAGTCATATAGTAGTAGCAGTAGTAATAATAATATAGTAGTAGCAGTAGTAATAATAATATAGTAGTAGTAGTAGTAATAATAATATAGTAGTAGCAGTAGTAATAATAATATAGTAGTAGCAGTAGTAATAATAATATAGTAGTAGCAGTAGTAATAATAATATAGTAGTAGTAGCAGTAGTAATAATAATATAGTAGTAGTAGCAGTAGTAATAGTAGTTCATGAAGTCAGGTTAAAGACAAAAAATGTTGACATTTAATATTTAATATTATACTATTTTCATTATTCATTTTTATTCAGTATTATTTTTATTATATTACTTATATTATATTACTTTTATTAATATTATTATTATTATTATTGTTGTTGTTGTTATTTTGATAGGTCGATCACCATGCCCAGCCCTTCTAGGGCAGGGCAGGTACCAAGGCTGGAGCTTGTTACCATCTGCGGCTCGCAAGCCTGTCCTTCCCGTCAGCCTCCTTGGGGCGGGGAAGGCGGCAGACCAGAGAGGCCTAGCATCTATCTACCTCCATGCCTCGTGCTGGTGGGGAATGTGGCTAGGCCTGGGGCCAGTTGGTCCCGCCGATGAGGGGTATCCCCTCCCAGGGGAGACATAGGTCTCTGACACTCCCACGCCAGGGAGCCGGAGCCGGGTCGCCATCTGGTAACGACCCGAGCCGGGAGAATTCCCGGTGAATCAACACCTCCTGTTGTTATTTTCAGGTATTCCCGAAGGGGAACAGTAAGAGTTTGACTCACTTTTTCCCCTCCAGTTTCTCGATAATATTTCTCTCATAGTTCCTCATGCAGGACTTCTATTATGTCCCTCTATTAGAGCTTTTGTTCATCTGACCGAGTCCTTCCAATGGCTTACCAATCCACCCTTTAACAATTAATATTAGTATACCACAGAATGCCTTTCCTGATGGGCTTTAAACTTTTACTTTTGGTAAGATTAATAAAATGCAGTTTGATTCACACTTTCAGATGTGTAACTTTCACTCTGTTAAGTTCATTATGCATATTGTGACTCCTGTAAACACTAGGATATGTTTCTCATAATTAACTTCAATACTAATGTAACTTAATTATCTTCAATACTAATATAACTTAATTAGCTTCAATACTAATATAACTTAATTATCTTCAATACTAATATAACTTAAGAGGAAATGTTTTCGTATTAATTTTGGGCTGTGCCAGTTAGGATTTAAAAAAGCAAAAACCAATATTTTTTTCATATAGAATTGAAGAATTTGTTTAATAGAATGCAAATGAAAGAATTCTGGGGATAAAAAATTATATCCTTTGTTTCATATTGTTTTCAACTTATTGGAAGGTAGACTTCCTATTTTATTAAAATTCTCGGCATTATTTTCGTTTGATTTCTCAGAAATATTCGCTTATTACGCGAGATCGTCTTATTCGACCGGTTTCAGATTTTCAACGCTTGTGTAATATATATTTTCCAATTTGTTTGTTTTTTGGAAGGAATTTGAAAAAAAATTAATACTGCTTTTCGTGTGATAGTTTCTTAATTTCTGGATGTCGAATCAGATTAACTTCAACCTTTCCATGTTGATAACTAGATAATACAACTTTTCAGCTACTTTAAGTTTATTATGTTTGGATATGTAATGGGATTTTTTTTTAAGTTAGAATTTCATTTTGGGTTCTTATGTCCAAATTTATCAATTTTGTTGAAAAAATGAATAAGAGTTTCCATATGATTATTTGTAAATACCTCTAACATTAACCTATGTCTCACTCTGCACTATTCATATCTCATGCACTAAGGCACAGGGGACTGTGGTTATGGAAGACAGAGTAACCTTTCTCGGAATGCGCTGTGATTTTCCTCCAGTCACTTTAAATTGTCATATTCACGTGTCCTATGATCGAATTTGTTGAACCAATTCCTGGCATCCTGGACTGACTCCGAATTTTGACAACTGCGCAAGTTTGTAGGCACAGATTTAGCCTTTTTTGTGTAAAATAATATGAAATAATTTTTCCCATTAAATTATTTAAATGCAGATGCATCTTACGGCCAGGATAATACCCATTAATCTTAGCTTATGTACAGGCAAATTTATTGATGTAGTTAAATATTTAAAAAAAATGGAATTGTAGGAATCCATTCTACAGCTGGAGAATGACTCATTTGATAGGCTTCAAATTTTCACCACTGTTTTTTTTTTTATAAAGAACTGCTCACTCTGGTACGGGGTGACAAAAGTCACTGTTTTCTAATTTGATTGCATAAATAGTGATAAGTATTTGTATTTAATAACAAAAGATGCTTCTTCTGTTTACCTTCACAATATTATTGACGATGGCTTCTACAATTATAATAATACCTCATACGTTTAGTCAAAGAAAGTATAAGTTAGAAATTTTACTGAACTAATTAATAACTTGGTATCGTTGGAAGCGTCTCAATTACTGGAAGATGTTTTTTTTTTTTTATTCCTTGAATCTTTTATCATTGGTAGGATTTACTAAGCCTAAGCTCGTTAATTTTATCCATGTATATTTCAATTTTTGCCAGTAAAAATCTTTTCCATGTAATAACTAGAGAATGCCTCATATGATTGACATCAAACTCTAAATGCTGATGTATCTTAAATGGTATTATTTTGTATTAATTATGGGCTATTTGTGTGTCAATTAGCCAATTGATGTCCAGTTTCATCAAACTGGATTTTATAAACAATTCAGAATAAAATATATTCTCTTGTAGGATTTTTCAAAATTTATAATGGAATGTAAATAAGAAAAGTGAAATAAATATACAAAATGGTTAATTTGGCATTTCCAAATTTAACCACGGGAGATTTTCCCATTTTTCGTAATATTCTCAGCATCATTCATGTTTCCTTTCTCACAATTTGTAGATATTTAATAATCCCAAAATTAAAAAAAAAAAAAAACATGGGACTATTAACATGTGTGAGTATCCTATAGACGATGTCTCAATCGTAATTCCCAAATTTTGTTACCGGAAGTTAACATAATACATCCTCGTCTGCTCACCTTCAAAATTTCAACACTCTTGTATCTTACTAAGAAACTTGGCATATTTAATGGAGTATTTTTCAAATTTACAATATTATTTAATTGTACAGTATTATCTAACATCATTGCATTATTTTACCTGACTCTGGTGAGGGACTCTTGATCCAACGAACTAGATTTTTCTTCCCATTCCACTGGTCCTATATGACCACTACTGGTTTAGCGCTTTCCATTGACTAAAATAAAAACAATTCAGAATGACATCAGTCTTCAATATCTGACACATTGGATGGAACATTTCATGGGTTAAAGATTTGTAACCACAAATTTTGTTGGATTCTGAGCAATATCTTGAAAATGCTTCTTCCGGTCAGCTTTAAACTTTTAGTGCTAATGTGTTTTCCTCAAAGGAAACAATCTCTCATTTATTTTGGCCTACATAAATTAGAATTTGCTTTTTGGAAGAAAATGCTGGAAAAAAAATAAAAATTAATTTCCATGGGATAATTTCTGAGTATCACATCTGATTATCTTAAACACTTCCATGTTGATAACAGGTTCAAGCTTAATCCTCTGGTGTATTTCAGGATATTAGTCTCTTTGGTCTCTTTGATAAGTTTGAAATAAATTTAGCCTACGTTTTTCTAAATATATATATTTTTTTAATTCAAGAAATTCATGTATTTGTTTCCATATGATGATCCGTTAAAGCCTCTTCTAATTATTTTTAAATCTTTACTACTAATATTTAACTGCATTACCAACCTGCGCCGCACGATGCCCTATTCCTATTATTACGTGCATAGGAATAAGTGGATATCCATCTCAGATTGCGCAGCGCCCATAATACATCTAGTTTATTTGAAATCTTAGCATGACCAATGCACCAGTATAGATTACAGGGATGTAGATCAGCGGCTTACCTGTATATGGGTTCCTTGTTGCCGTCCCTGTACCACAGGACAACATACACCATGTCGGAGGGTTCAAATGTCCCCACCTCGCAGGGCAACACAGCGTCCCTTCCCGACACCGCCTCCACCCGGCGCCACACTCCTGAAGAAAAAAAAGGAGTACGTCAAGTCTTTGTGGATTAAGTATCTAATCGTAAAAGTGTTTTTTTTAAAGGCTTTATTGACTTGATAATAATGTCTTGTGCAGGTAAAGAACGGTAAAATTTATAAATGTAAGAATGGTAAAATTTATAAATGTAAGAATGGTAAAATTTATAAATGTAAGAATGGTAAAATTTATAAATGTAAGAATGGTAAAATTTATAAATGTAAGAATGGTAAAATTTATAAATGTAAGAATGGTAAAATTTATAAATGTAAGAATGGTAAAATTTATAAATGTAAGAATGGTAAAATTTATAAATGTAAGAATGGTAGAATTTATAAATGTAAGAATGGTTAAATTTATAAATGTAAGAATGGTAGAATTTATAAATGTAAGAATGGTAGAATTTATAAATGTAAGAATGGTAGAATGGTAAAATTGAAAAATGGTAAACACCAAGTTTTGGTAGTAAGAACGATTTCAGATGTGCCCTGTGACAACTGTCTTTACTTTGGGCTACATTGAAAATAGTTTAGTCAAATACATATGGGAGAGTTGTTGAGCAAGAATAGGGCCTCCTGTGCTTGAGACAATAGGCCTACTACACAAATAACCCTCATATAGGAGATAGGAGCTTACGACGACGTTTCGGTATTGTGTATTGTTCCAGTGATGGTATTGTGTCTTTTTTATATTTTTAGAAGGCCTACTGAGATGCGCCTCTTTTTTCGAGCTTTCAGGTTCTGCCCAAAAGGCTAAGAAGGTTGTATCTAGCAAGTCCATGGTCGATAGAAATACAATAGAATCAAGTTTCATAAAAAAAAGTTTTGAAATTATTATGAATATTGCTTTAGGATTATACAAAGTGGATTCATTTATAATTAATTAATCTTGGGAAGAAATTAAGATACATTAGACAAGTTAAAATCTTAAAGCTTGGGTAGAATATAAGCTGTGTTAGACAGGTCCTTGACTACCTTGACTATCACTTGGCTTTGGCCTCTTTACACCTCCAGTTAAACCATGGGCTCACTCTGGTCTCACTATTTTTTTCTGTTACCCTTTGGTATGAACTTCTCTGCCTCCCTGCACTTAGTGGTCACTAGTTCCATCATTTCATTTACTATATTTCCCTCTAGTTCTCTTTCCCACTGCACTTCATGCACGAAACTTCTCATTCCTATGTAGTCCCCTTTTTTGAAGTTCGGCTTCTCTCGTTGTTCTCGCACTGCTGCATTCTCCATTGTTAACTCTACATGGTATTCAAAACTCAGGACATCATGATCACTAGCGCCAAGGGGTCTTTCGTGTGTGATATCCCCTATGTCTGAGCTATTCAAGGTGAATATGAGATCCAGCCTCGCTGCAACATCCTCTCTCTCTCTGGTTGTATCCCTAACATGTTGGTGCATGAAGTTCTCCAATACACTCTCCAACATCTTAGCCCTCCATGTTTCTGGACCCCCATGTGGCTCTAGGTTTTCCCAGTCAATATCTTTATGATTGAAATCCCCCATTATGAGTAATTTTGTCCTACCCATATGAGCCCTCCTGGCCACTTTTTTTTTGTGATAAGTGTTTACAGCTGGAAACTGATAATGCAGATCAATTACGGGAGTGATAGAAAGTGTTTCTTCAGTCATAAAATTGTCAGGAAGTGGAAGTCTGGCGAGTGATGTAGTGGAGGCAAGACATAGCTTTAATAAGAGGTTTGTCAGGTTCTTGTCAGGACCTATGACAAGAACCCTGTAACCACGAATGGTTGAATAGGTGAGTACACACACACACAAACACACACACACACACAGAGTAGTCAGGAAGTGGAATAGTTTAGCAAACGATATAGTGGAGGCGGGAACCATACATAGTTTTAAGACAAGGTATGATAAAGCTCATGGAGCAGGGAGAGCAGAGACCCAGTAGCGGACAGGGAAGAGGCGGGCCCAGGAGCTTAGTCTCGACCCCTGCAACCACAATTAGGTGAGTACAATTAGGTGAGTACACACACACACACACACACAGGTATTCTTTGATCCATTGCAGTGCATTTCCTGTTATTCGTGCCTGATTCTCTAGCTTCTGCACTAATCTCTTGTGAGGAACTGTATCGAAGGCCTTCTTGCAGTCCAAGAAAATGCAGTCAACCCACCCTTCTCTCTAGTGTCTTACCTCTGTTACCTTGTCATAAAGCTCTATAGTTTAGTGCCTCGTTTCTGTTTTCTTTAAGAAAGGAAACAGAAACGAGGCATAAACTATAGACCAGTGTTACTGACATGTATATTATGCAAAGTCATTGAGAAGAATATCAGGAGGAGAGTGGTGGAGCACCTGGAACGGAACAAGATTATAAATGACAACCAGCACGGATTCAGGGAAGGCAAATCCTGTGTCTCAAACCTCCTGGAGTTTTATGACAAGGTAACAGAGATAAGACACGAGAGAGAAGGGTGGGTTGACTGCATTTTCTTGAACTGCAAGAAGGCCTTCGATACAGTTCCTCACAAGAAATTAGTGCAGAAGCTAGAGGATCAGGCACGTATAACAGGAAGGGCACTGCAATGGATCAGAGAATACCTGACAGGGAGGCAACGAGTCATGGTACGTGATGAGGTATCACAGTGGGCGCTTTTGACGAGCGGGGTCCCACAAGGGTCAGTCTTAGGACCAGTGCTATTTTTGGTATATGATCGATGGAAGGGCTAGACTCAGAAGTGTCCCTGTTCGCAGATGATGTGAAGTTAATGAGGAGAATTAAATCAGATGAGGATCAGGCAGGACTACAAAGAGACTTGGACAGGCTGGACACCTGGTCCAGCAACTGGCTTCTCGAGTTTAATCATGCTAAATGCAAAGTCATGAAGATCGGGGAAGAGCAAAGAAGACCGCAGACAAAGTATAGGCTAGGTGGCAAAAGACTGTAAACCTCACTCAAGGAGAAAGATCTTGGGGTGAGTATAACACCGAGCACGTCTCCGGAAGCACACATCAACCAGATAACTGGTGCAGCATATGGGCGACTGGCAAACCTGAGAATAGCGTTCCGATATCTTAGTAAGGAATCGTTCAAGACACTGTACACTGTGTACGTCAGGCCCATATTGGAGTATGCAGCTCCAATTTGGAACCCACAACTGGTCAAGCACGTCAAGAAATTAGAGAAAGTGCAAAGGTTTGCAACAAGGTTAGTTTCGGAGCTAAGGGGAATGTCCTATGAAGAAAGGTTAAGGGAAATCGGCCTGACGACACTGGAGGGCAGGAGGGTTAGGGAAGACATGATAAAGACATACAAAATACTGTGTGGAATAGATAGGGTGGAAAAAGACAGGATGTTCCAGAGAGGGGACATAGAAACAAGGGGTCACAATTGGAAGTTGAAGACTCAGACAAGTCAAAGGGATGTTAGGAAGTATTTCTTCAGTCATAGAGTTGACAGGAAGTGGAATAGTCTAGCAAGTGATGTAGTGGAGGCAGGAACCATACATAGCTTTAAGATGAGGTATGATAAAGCTCATGGAGCAGGGAGAGAGAGGACCTAGTAGCGGTCAGTGAAGAGGCGGGGCCAGGAGCTAAGTCTCGACCCCTGCAACCACAATTAGGTGAGTACAATTAGGTGAGTACACACACATACACACTCACACACACACCCTCACACCCATACACACGCACAGGAGCTATGACTCGACCCCTGCAACCACAACTGAGTACACACACACACATACATACACACACACACAGTGCTCTGTGAATTTAAATGTTTCGTGGACTACCCAAGGATACTACAGGGATCATTAAATTTGTCAGGGTCATTGAACAACCCCTGAAGTGAATTACAAGTTGCCCTGAGTCAGATAAGGGTGGTAGGAGCCAAAATTTTGCAAGTGAATTTGAAAGTGATATATGTGGCATAAGACGAGGCAGCAGGCCTAGTGTGGTATAGGCCGTGTTGTCACATGAAATCAGTGTGTAACTTGTGAAAGAAGCACAGTAATCAGGAATAAATTATATATAGTAAAGAAACAGAGGTGGAAGTACGCCAAGTTATCACTACATATTGGATAATCTACAGGTTGCTTTGCTAGTATTCACCTATGCATTGTTTGGGGAGTCAGGTGTGGGCTCCAGGTACCACCAACTGTTTTTGAGTGGTCTACTCTGACTTAGTATGAAAAGGAATAGGCTAACAAGTAGTTAGTAACGAACAGTAACTGGTAACTTAAGACAGAAGTCAGGGCGGACAGACAGGCGTCTGTTAGACAAGAGCCTCTAGGAAGAAGGATAAGCGTGGAAGGTACTAGCTAGTAGGAGGCTGATGGGTCAGCGTCAGGTCAGGAGAGAACAGCAGCACCACCTGTAACTTTTCACACTCACACTCACATAGACTTACACACACATACCCACACTCATACACCCAAACTCATCCTCCTGCATTCACACACCCATGCTCATACACCCACAATTATACACCCACACTCATACATACACATGCACTCATACATCCCCACACACTCCCACACTCATGCACCCACAATCATTCATACACCCACAATCATTCATACACCCACAATCATTCATACACACTCATACATCCACACACACTATCACACTCACACACCCACACCCATAAAAACACACTCATACACCCACAATCCCATCCACACACACCCACATTCATACACCCACACTTATACACCCATAATCACATCCACACATCCACATTCACACACCCACACTCATACACAAGTACACAAGATGTCATCTTTCCAACTGAATATCAGATCCTGAGGAAAGACAGAAGGAACAGAGGAGGTGAAGGAGTGTCACTGCTCGAGAGAGGAGACAGAAGAGAAGCAAGAGACTACGTAATAATAGGAACACTTCAGTCTGGAGGTCCCAAGGTGGTAATTGTAGCAATGTATAACCCACCACAAAATAGCAGGAGGCCAAGACAAGACTATGATGAGAGTAACAGAGCAATGGTTGACACACTGGATTAAGTGGCAAGAAGGGCCCATATGGGCAGTGCAAAGCTATTGGTTGTGGGTAACTTCAATCACCAAGAAATCGGCAGGGAAAACCTGGAGCTGCATGAGGGCCCAGAAACGTGGAGGGCAAAGATGTTAGAGGTGGTACTGGAAAACCTCATGCATGAGCATGTTAGGGACACTACCAGAGAGAAAGGAGAAGATGGACCAGCAGGACTGGACCTAGTATTCACCTTAAGTAGTGCAGATACTGAGGACATCAAATATGAAAGACCCTCGGAGCTAGTGGTCATGTTGTTCTGAGCTTCGAATACATAGAGTTACGAGGGGAGAGGGAAGCAGGAAGGGCAGAGTGGAAGAAGCCAAACTACAAGAGAGAGGACTACGCAGGTTTGAGGAACTTCCTGCATCAGGTTCAGTGGGAGAAAGAACTGGCAGGAGAATCAGTCAATGAGATGATGTAATGTGTGACGACAATATGCAAGGCAGCAGAGGAGAGGTTTGTGCCCAAGGGTAACAGAAATAACGAGAAAGCCAGGATGAGAGGCCAAACCCAAGTGTGCTAGAGAATAGAAGAAGTATAGAAGGCACAGGTAAGGAGGGAGGCCCAACGACAATGTGAAAATGACATAGCAACGAAAGCCAGATCTGACCCGAAGCGACCAGTGAAGAGACGGGGCCAGGAGCTATGACTCGACCCCTGCAACCACAATTAGGTGAGTACACACACACACACAAGCGAGGAAGATTATATCTGGGCACACATGAACGTAAATGCAAACACACGCACACACATACACAAGCACCGACACACACACGCACAAAGATACACGCAAGTTTTCACAAATTTTGAAAACTGAACATACACGTCCTCCCCCCCCCCTCTCACTCCTACACACACATACACAGACACAGGTCTCACCTCCTCCCTCCCCTACTTGCCCCTCCACACGGCCCCCCCTCCAACCCCTCAGGCATTCCCCCTCACCCCCTATCCTCTTTTCACCTGCCTACCACTCTCTCTACCTCTCTCTGCCTCTCTCTCTACCTCCTTTTCTCCACCTCCTTCTCTATATCCCACTCTCTACCTCTATCGACACCATGCAACCAAAATTAGGCAAGTACACTGCACACAGTACACACTCAACACTCACACACACACACACACACACACACACACACAAACATACAAACACACACAGCACTCACACAAACAGTACACACACATATGGTACACACACACACACCCAGCACTTACATAAACACACAAACAACACTCACACACATACACACACACACACACACACACACACACACACAAACATCTAAACCACACACCTTGACCATACAACAAGTCAAGTGTCTATCGACAAGTGCCTTTGATACGTGGTAACTACCTATAAACACCGTCGAAAACACAAAAAAACACAAACACGTACACACATTATCATACACATCCTCATACACACTCCCACAGGGCGAATAGGGGAGGCCAGGAGCTGTGACTCTCTCCCTGCTTCCACATATATGTGAAATCGAGTGCACACCCTCACACGAGTCAATTTCGTGGTTCCCAAACAGTAGTTTAGAAGTTCCAGTATAACACGACTGGATGAAGGGAGAGAGATAAGGGAAGTGTCTTGAAACTGGATATAGAACAACATCCTTTCTGAGTAAGATAAATACATTAGCCAAGTCCAATTTAATAAGGGATATTTGATATGACCTGCTATTAATATATACCCGTGCTTAATGGGCAGATGTTTCACAGCTGTGAATACAGTTGTGAATACAGCTGTGAATACAGCTGTGAATACAGCTGTGAATACAGCTGTATTCTTTTCAAGATTTTTGGAGTGATTACATCAACTCCAGGCTAAGGGGACTGATTACTTCAAACTCTTTCTGATCTTCACTATTCTTTTTTGTTTAGGACTGATGAAGCCATTGCGTGGCGAAGCGTTTCCTCAATAAAGATACCCAAGTGTTGCACATGTGTATAATACATAAACTTGTCTGTTCTATAAATCATTTATCTACATTCCTGTCAGACACAGCAACATCTTGGGATCTTGATACAGGGAATTCTTCACTTGCTAAACCTACAGGCATCACCTACTTCTACATGTGGATTTGTCCAATGTGATATCGCCTACGACAGCTTCACCTAACCTGTCTACAGTATATAAGCCACTTCACGCATTTGCTGTATTCTTTTCAAGACTGATGGACTGATTACGTCGACTCCAGGTTGAGGGACTGATTACCTCAAACTCCTTCTGATTTTTACAATTCTTTTTTCTTTAGGACTGAAGAAGCCACTGCGTCGCGAAACGTTTCCTCAGTAAAGATACCCAAGTGTTGTAGATGTGTCTAAATCAGGAATCAGTTGTTGGACCAGGGTTGCAGTTTGTCCAGATCCCTTTGTAGTTCAACATGAGCCTCATCCACTTGAATTCTCCGCATTAGTTTCAGGTCGTCTGCAAACAGGGACATCTGAATGTTTTGCTTTTGTCATGTCATTCACATATACCAGAAACAGCACCGGCTCTAGGACTGACCCTTGTGGAACCCCGCTCGTCACAAGCGCCCATTCTGACACTGCGCCACTTGCCATCACTCATTGTTTCCTTCCTGTTAGGTACTCTCTGATCCATTGCAGTGCTTTTCATGTTATTCACGCCTGCTCCTCTAGCTTTTGCGCTAATCTCTTGTACAGAACTGAGTCGAAAGCCTTCTTACAATACAGAAAGTGCTATCTACCCATCCCTCTTTCTCCTGCCTTACTTCTGTCACCTTGTCGTAAAACTCCAGTAGGTTTTTGATACAGGATTTCTCCTTCATGAAACCGTGCTGCTTATCGTGTATAAGCTCTGCAAGGATTTTCCTGATAATCTTCTCCATGACTTTGCATATTGTACATGTCAGTAACACTGGTCTGTAGTTTAATGCTGCGTGTGTCTCTCCTTTCTTAAAGATATGGACTACATTTGCTGTCTTCCACTCCTCAAGTAGTTGCCCTTTTTCGACAGATGTGTTAAAGAATTTTGTTAGTGGTACACACAACTCCTCTGCTTCTTCTTCTCTCAGGACCCACGGAGAGATGGGTGGTCCCACCTCCTTTGAGGTATCTAGTTCACTTGGCAACCTCTTCACCTCTTCCTCGGTTATGTGTATTGTGTCCACAACTTATAGGTTTACCCTGGCACTCCGGACTATTGTATTAAAGTCTGTCTCCACTGAAAATACTTCCTTAAATTTCTTGTTGAGCTATTCAAATATAGCAAGTCTTACTGCTTTAGCGTACAAACAAACTGACTGATCTTCATGACGCTAATAAAACTTAACTTGCTAGATAAGGGGTTAGGTAAGATTATCTTACTTTTAGATATGTAAATCGAAGTATTACTAATGCTTATTATTCTTATTTTCTTAGCATTTAATAATAATAATAATATCTTTATTTACTACAAGTACATGTACATGTTATAAAGACCACAGCTGACATCAATGACATACTACTATATAGAAAGCCGCTTGTTATGCTGAGCATTTCCCGCAAATTAGGTCAGTTTTGTCCCAGGATGCGACCAACACCAGTCGACTAACACCCAGGTACCAATTTAAAACTGATGGGTGAACAGGGACAGGGACAGCAGGTGTCTTATGGAAACACGTCCCTAATATTTTCCAGCCGTAACGGAGGAGATTCGAACCCCGGACCTCAGTGTGTGACCTGAGTGCGCTAGCGATTGAGCTACGGGATAAGATTCCCATAAATATCACTAAAACGGCTCAATGGAAACGTGTAAAATATATTTGATATAGTTTTAAGGGAAATTACTAATTTATTTATTTTTCTTTAGGTTGTTCATTGGGCTTTAAAGACTATCGATCGCATTATTGTCAACCAAAGTGTACTTAACCTTTTCAACACCAAGGTAAGAATAATTAAATCCCTTATACAGGGATTAAACTCTCAGCATATATAAGTTGAGAGAAATATACATGTTGGTGATTATATTCTGTTATTTTTTAAATTTCCTTAAAAAGTAGGGAAAATTCAAAACAATAAAAAATAACATAAAAATAGTAACTGCCCTAATAATCTTTATCTAGATGATAAACTAGACACATGTGCAACACTTGGGTATCTTTATTGGGAAAACGTTTCGCCACACAGTGGCTTCATCAGTCCTATACAAAGAAGAATGGTGAAGATAAGAAGGAGTTTGAGGTAATCAGTCCCTCAACCTGGAGTCAATGTAATCAGTCCCTCAGCTGGAGTCGATGTAGTCAGTCCATCAATCTTGAAAAGAATACAGCATATGTGCGAAGAAGTGGCTTATATACTGTAGACAGGAGAGGTGAAGCAGTTGTAGGCGGTATCACAGTGGACAAATCTACATGTGGTATTAGGTCATGTCTAAAGGTTAGTCAAGTGAAGAATTCCCTGCTTCACCTCACCTGTCTACAGTATATAAGCCACTTCTTCCAACATATGCTGTATTCTCTTCAAGATTGATGGACTGTTTACATCGATTCAAGGCTGAGGGACTGATTACCTGAAACTCCTGATCTTCACCATTCTTCTTTGTATGGACTGATGAAGCCACTGTGTGGCGAAACGTTTCCCCAATAAAGATACCCAACTTGTCGGTTCTCTGAATCATTTATCTACATCTTTATCTAACCTTTCACATAATAAAGAAATCACTTAAAAATGTAACAATTAAATGCCAAGTAAATATAACCAACAAAAAACTGTTTTGAAAAAAATTTCTTGAAACATAAAATATAAATTACCAAATTCAGCGGATTTATGAAAATCTAAATAATAATAAAAAATATGAGAAAATGACAATATAAAAAATAATTAAGTTAATTTATCTGATGAATTTTTAGTAAAATATGTTAGTAATGACTACACCTCAATATATAAAATATCTAAAGTTTTTTAAAAATAAAAATATTCTCTCCTTCACGCCAAAAAAAAAAAAAAAAGAATGATGGCCTAAGATAAACATTATACAGTATAATGATTTGTAATAAAACTTCCACGGGCATCTTGTGGTGAGAGAGTGAAGTGAAGAACATGTAGCTATGTCAGTTTCATTGTAGCTATGTCAGTTTCATTGTAGCTATGTCAGTTTCATTGTAGCTATGTCAGTTTCATTGTAGCTATGTCAGTTTCATTGTAGCTATGTCAGTTTCATTGTAGCTATGTCAGTTTCATTGTAGCTATGTCAGTTTCATTGTAGCTATGTCAGTTTCATTGTAGCTATGTCAGTTTCATTGTAGCTGTGTCAGTTTCATTGTAGCTATGTCAGTTTCATTGTAGCTATGTCAGTTTCATTGAAGCTATGTCAGTTTCATTGTAGCTATGTCAGTTTCATTGTAGCTATGTCAGTTTCATTGTAGTTATGTCAGTTTCATGGTAGCTATGTCAGTTTCATTGTAGCTATGTCAGTTTCATTGTAGTTATGTCAGTTTCATGGTAGCTATGTCAGTTTCATTGTAGCTATGTCAGTTTCATTCTAGCTATGTCAGTTTCATTGTAGCTACGTCAGTTTCATTGTAGCTATGTCAGTTTCATTGTAGCTATGTCAGTTTCATTCTAGCTATGTCAGTTTCATTGTAGCTACGTCAGTTTCATTGTAGCTATGTCAGTTTCATTGTAGCTATGTCAGTTTCATTGTAGCTGTGTCAGTTTCATTGTAGTTATGTCAGTTTCATTGTAGCTGTGTCAGTTTCATTGTAGTTATGTCAGTTTCATTGTAGTTATGTCAGTTTCATTGTAGCTATGTCAGTTTCATTGTAGCTATGTCAGTTTCATTGTAGCTATGTCAGTTTCATTGTAGTTATGTCAGTTTCATGGTAGCTATGTCAGTTTCATTGTAGCTATGTCAGTTTCATTGTAGTTATGTCAGTTTCATGGTAGCTATGTCAGTTTCATTGTAGCTATGTCAGTTTCATTCTAGCTATGTCAGTTTCATTGTAGCTACGTCAGTTTCATTGTATATATGTCAGTTTCATTGTAGCTATGTCAGTTTCATTGTAGCTATGTCAGTTTCATTGTAGCTGTGTCAGTTTCATTGTAGTTATGTCAGTTTCATTGTAGCTGTGTCAGTTTTATTGTAGTTATGTCAGTTTCATTGTAGTTATGTCAGTTTCATTGTAGCTATGTCAGTTTCATTGTAGCTATGTCAGTTTCATTGTAGCTATGTCAGTTTCATGGTAGCTCTGTCAGTTTCATTGTAGCTATGTCAATTTCATTGTAGTTATGTCAGTTTCATGGTATCTCTGTCAACTTCATTGTATTTATGTTAGTTTCATTGTAGCTATGTCAGTTTCATTGTAGGTATGTCGATTTCATTGTAGGTATGTTAGTTTCATTGTAGCTATGTCAGTTTCATTGTAGGTATGTCGATTTCATTGTAGTTATGTCAGTTTCATTGTAGCTATGTCAGTTTCATTGTAGCTATGTCAGTTTCATTGTAGCTATGTCAGTTTCATTGTAGCTATGTCAGTTTCATTTAGTATGTCAGTTGCATTGTAGCTATGTCAGTTTCATTGTAGCTATGTCAGTTTCATTGTAGCTATGTCGGTTTCGTTGTAGCTATGTCGGTTTCATTGTAGTTATGTTAGTTTCATTGTAGCTATGTCAGTTTCATTGTAGCTATGTCAGTTTCTTTGTAGCTATGTCAGTTTCATTGTAGCTATGTCAGTTTCATTGCAGTTATGTCAGTTTCATGGTAGCTATGTCAGTTTCATTGTAGCTATGTCAGTTTCATTCTAGCAATGTCAGTTTCATTGTAGCTACGTCAGTTTCATTGTAGCTATGTCAGTTTCATTGTAGCTATGTCAGTTTCATTGTAGCTATGTCAGTTTCATTGTAGCTGTGTCAGTTTCATTGTAGTTATGTCATTTTAATTATAGCTGTGTAAGTTTCATTGTAGTTATGTCAGTTTCATTGTAGCTATGTCAGTTTCATTGTAGCTATGTCAGTTTTATTTATTGTAGCTATGTCAGTTTCATGGTAGCTCTGTCAGTTTCATTGTAGCTATGTCAATTTCATTGTAGTATATCAGTTTCATTGTAGTTATGTCAGTTTCATTGTAGCTATGTCAGTTTCATTCGGTAGTCGTTCATTGTCAGTATGTTAGTTTCATTGTAGCTATGTCAGTTTCATTGTAGGTATGTCGATTTCATTGTAGTTATGTCAGTTTCATTGTAGCTATGTCAGTTTCATTGTAGCTATGTCAGTTTCATTCTAGCTATGCCAGTTTCATTGTAGCTATGTCAGTTTCATTGTAGCTATGTCAGTTTCATTGTAGCTATGTCGGTTTCATAGTAGCTATGTCGGTTTCATTGTAGCTATGTCGGTTTCATTGTAGCTATGTCGGTTTCATTGTAGCTATGTCAGTTTCATTGTAGCTATGTCAGTTTCATTGTAGCTATGTCGGTTTCATTGTAGCTATGTCGGTTTCATTGTAGCTATGTCAGTTTCATTGTAGCTATGTCAGTTTCATTGTAGCTATGTCAGTTTCATTGTAGCTATGTCAGTTTCATTGTAGTTATGTGAGTTTCATTGTAGCTATGTCAGTTTCATTGTAGCTATGTGAGTTTCATTGTAGCTATGTCAGTTTCATTGTAGCTATGTGAGTTTCATTGTAGCTATGTCAGTTTCATTGTAGCTATGTCAGTTTCATTGTAGCTATGTCAGTTTCATTGTAGCTATGTCAGTTTCATTGTAGCTATGTCAGTATCATTGTAGCTATGTGAGTTTCATTGTAGCTATGTCAGTTTCATTGTAGCTATGTTAGTTTCATTGTAGCTATGTCAGTTTCATTGTAGCTATGTCAGTTTCATTGTAGCTATGTCAGTTTTATTGTAGCTATGTCAGTTTCATGGGAGCTATGTCAGTTTTATTGTAGCTATGTCAGTTTCATGGGAGCTCTGTCAGTTTCATTGTAGCTATGTCAATTTCATTGTAGTTATGTCAGTTTCATGGTATCTCTGTCAGCTTCATTGTAGGTATGTTAGTTTCATTGTAGCTATGTCAGTTTTATTGTAGCTATGTCAGTTTCATGGTAGCTCTGTCAGTTTCATTGTAGCTATGTCAATTTCATTGTAATTATGTCAGTTTCATGGTATATCTGTCAGCTTCATTGTAGGTATGTTAGTTTCAGTGTAGCTATGTCAGTTTCATTGTAGGTATGTCGATTTCATTGTAGCTATGTCGGTTTCATTGTAGCTATGTCAGTTTCATTGTAACTATGTCAGTTTCATTGTAGCTATGTCAGTTTCATTGTAGCTATGTCAGTTTCATTGTAGTTATGTGAGTTTCATTGTAGCTATGTCAGTTTCATTGTAGCTATGTGAGTTTCATTGTAGCTATGTCAGTTTCATTGTAGCTATGTCAGTTTCATTGTAGTTATGTGAGTTTCATTGTAGCTATGTCAGTTTCATTGTAGCTATTTGAGTTTCATTGTAGCTATGTCAGTTTCATTGTAGCTATGTGAGTTTCATTGTAGCTATGTCAGTTTCATTGTAGCTATGTCAGTTTCATTGTAGCTATGTCAGTTTCATTGTAGCTATGTCAGTTTCATTGTAGCTATGTCAGTTTCATTGTAGCTATGTCAGTTTAATTGCAGCTATGTCAGTTACATTGCAGCTATGTCAGTTTCATTGTATCTATGTCAGTTTCATTGTAGCTATGTCAGTTTCATTGTACCTATGTGAGTTTCATTGTAGCTATGTCAGTTTCATTGTAGCTATGTCAGTTTCATTGTTGCTATGTGAGTTTCATTGTAGCTATGTCAGTTTCATTGTAGCTATGTCAGTTTCATTGTAGCTATACCAGTTTCATTGTAGCTATGTCAGTTACATTGTAGCTATGTCAGTTTCATTGTAGCTATGTTAGTTTCATTGTAGCTATGTCAGTTTCATTGTAGCTATGTGAGTTTCATTGTAGCTATGTCAGTTTCATTGTAGCTATGTCAGTTTCATTGTAGCTAGGTCAGTTTCATTGTAGCTATGTCAGTTTCATTGTAGCTATGTCAGTTTTATTGTAGCTATGTCAGTTTCATTGTAGCTATGTCAGTTTCATTGTAGCTATGTCAGTTTCATTGTAGCTATGTCAGTTTCATTGTAGCTATGTCAGTTTCATTGTACCTATGTGAGTTTCATTGTAGCTATGTCAGTTTCATTGTAGCTATGTCAGTTTCATTGTAGCTATGTCAGTTTCATTGTAGCTATGTCAGTCTTACATTGTAGCTATGTCAGTTTCATTGTAGCTATGTCAGTTTCATTGTAGTATGTGAGTTTCATTGTAGCTATGTCAGTTTCATTGTAGCTATGTCAGTTTCATTGTAGCTATGTCAGTTTCATTGTAGCTATGTCAGTTTCATTGTAGCTATGTCGGTTTCATTGTAGCTATGTCAGTTTCATTGTAGCTATGTGTTTCATTGTAGCTATGTCAGTTTCATTGTAGCTATGTCAGTTTCATTGTAGCTTCTGTCAGCTTCATTGCAGTATGTCAGTTTCATTGTATCTATGTCAGTTTCATTGTAGCTATGTCAGTTTATTGTACTATGTCAGTTTCATTGTAGCTATGTCATTTCATTGTATTATGTCAGTTTCATTGTAGTATTCATTTAGCTTCATTTTGTAGCTATGTAGTTTCATTGTAGCTATACAGTTTCATTGTAGCTATGTCAGTTCATTGTGCATGTGTTTCATTGTAGCTATGTAGTTTCATTGTAGCTATGTCAGTTTCATTGTAGCTATGTCAGTTTCATTGTAGCTATGTCAGTTTCATTGTAGCTATGTCAGTTTCATTGTAGCTAGGAGTTTCATTGTAGCTATGTCAGTTTCATTGTAGCTATGTCAGTTTTATTGTAGCTATGTCAGTTTCATTGTAGCTATGTCAGTTTCATTGTAGCTATGTCAGTTTCATTGTAGCTATGTCAGTTTCATTGTAGCTATGTCAGTTTCATTGTAGCTATGTCAGTTCATTGTAGCTATGTCAGTTCATTGTAGCTATGTCAGTTCATTGTGCTATGTCAGTTCATTGTAGCTATGTAGTTCATTGTAGCTATGTCAGTTTCATTGTAGCTATGTCAGTTCTTTGTTTGCTATGTCAGTTTATTGTAGCTATGTCAGTTTCATTGTAGCTATGTCAGTTTCATTGTAGCTATGTCAGTTTCATGTAGCTTGTCAGTTCATTGTAGCTATGCCAGTTTCATTGTAGCTATGTCAGTTTCATTGTAGCTATGTCAGTTTCATTGTTCCTAGAGAGAGTTGGGGGGGGGGGGGGGGGGGGGGGCAGTTTCATTGTAGCTTGTCGCTTCATTGTAGCTATGTCAGTTTATTGCAGCTACGTCGATACATTGCAGCTATGTTAGTTTCATTGTAGCTATGTCAGTTTCATTGTAGCTATGTCAGTTTCATTGTACTTATGTCAGTTTCATTGTAGCTATGTCAGTTTCATTGTAGCTATGTCAGTTTCATTGTTAGCTATGTGAGTTTCATTGTAGCTATGTCAGTTTCATTGTAGCTATGTCAGTTTCATTGTAGCTATACCAGTTTCATGTAGCTATGTTCTTAGAAGTTTCATTGTAGCTATGTTAGTTTCATTGTAGCTATGTCGTTTCATTGTAGCTATGTGAGTTTCATTGTAGCTATGTCAGTTTCATTGTAGCTATGTTTTAGTTTCATTGTAGCTATGTCAGTTTCATTGTAGTTATGTCAGTTTCATTGTAGCTATGTCAGTTTCATTGTAGCTATGTCTGTTTCATTGTAGCTATGTCAGTTTCATTGTAGCTATGTCAGTTTCATTGTAGCTATGTCAGTTTCATTGTAGCTATGTCAGTTTCATTGTAGTTATGTCAGTTACATTGTAGCTATGTCAGTTACATTGTAGCTATGTCAGTTACATTGTGGCTATGTCAGTTACATTGTAGCTATGTCAGTTACATTGTAGCTGTGTCAGTTTCATTGTAGCTATGTCAGTTACATTGTAGCTATGTCAGTTTGATTATAGCTATGTCAGTTTCATTGTAGCTATGTCAGTTTCATTGTAGCTATGTCAGTTTCATTGTAGCTATGCCAGTTTCATTGTAGCTTGTCAGTTTCATTGTAGCTATGCCAGTTTCATTGTAGCTATGTCAGTATCATTGTAGCTATGTCAGTTTCATTGTTCCTGAGAAGAGATTGAATGATACTTCCCTAGACCAAATCCACCCCAGAAAAAAAAAAAATTGAAATTTCTTAAAGAGGGAGTCACAATGCCCAACAACGCCAGTGACAATAAAGAAAAAAACACAACAGAAAAAGGAAGAAAGATTAGAAAAGGAAAATGAGAAGAAGAAAAAGGAAAATAGTAAAGTAGGACAATCACTTTAATTGTCGTAATTTTAGAAGAGACTGTGAGAGACATTGAGAGAAGAGAAAACTCCTGGAAATCCAAATACAAAGCTATGAAGAAAGATCCACCTGAGAAGAAAACGAGGGTATCACGATTTTCGGAGTTACAAAAGAAGTAAATTGAACCGCCGAGTGTCCTATTGTGACGATAGTATTAAGAGTGTTGATGGAATGTGTGTAGACTTGGGACTGTGTCTGTAAGTTATTTGTGGGAGTTTGTGTTGGCTTTTGAGAGTGTATTGTAGTCACACTCTCGGAAGTGTTAGTTGGTTGTGCTTTGGTTCGTGGGTAAGTTAGATTGTTAAAGTTAGTTGTGAGACTAATTGATGTAATTTGAGAGTCTATACTTGCTTGTGGGAGTGTGTTGTGGAACTGTGTCCTGGGTTGTGGGAGTGTACGTTGTGGGAGTGTTACCTTATAAAGGATATTATGGGAGTGTGTGTGTTGGCATGTGAAAGTACGTTATAGGAGTGTGGGTTCCCTGTGAGAGTGTGTTGTACAAGAGTGCGTGTGTTCTCTTGAGTGTTGGGAGAGTGTGCTTTAATTTGTTTTCATGTTTCCCAGAGAGTCTGCACAGATTCGCATACGTTTCTTCCTTTAAAACTCTGCTGCTTCTTGGAGACCATTGGTTTCAGCCACTTGCCCACAAAAGAATGAATATCTTGAGCTGTCTTGCCTCTGTACTTGACTGTTTGCTGGGTAAGTTAAAGGGCTTGTGAATTAGTGTTGTGGGAGCTTGGTTTAATGTTAATGAGTTTGTTAGCATTAGAATATTTCCAGGAAATGTTGGTTTGTGATTTTTTTTTGTTTTAAAGAGTGTGTGTATAACTGCGCATTCCATTTTATCACTACATTCACTCATGATTAAACTCATTTAAATATTCGCATTTCATTATTAAGCTCATTTCCATATTCACATATTCTCTTGCTATAAGTTCAGTTCCCTGCATTCCACTCCCTCATTCGCTCTTTTTTTTTACCTAAAACCTTCACTTTCATCTCATAAAGATATATTTTCGTTTAACAAATTATACAAAAAAAAATTCGATTATTAGAAAAAAAAAGTAGACCGATATATTAAACACAGTATATTAAAATATATGTCAGGGGGAAAAAGAGAAGACAAGATAAAAATGTGTAGGAAATAAAATAATTGAAAATAAATCTCCGGTCTGGTTCCTCCACCAAAGCTCCCCATAATTACTTGGCTCACTGACACAATAAGAATAGAATTACGTACTGAACGAAAACTAACGTCGTTGGGAGTTAATTAAACCGGTCGGTTATAGGAACATGCTTATTGTCCAGAAAAAAAATAAATGAATTTATATTTTTTATGCAACTCTCTTTTAAGTGAAACCCATAGTGACTACACTTCAGTATTCTTTCTGAAATGTTTCAGTGACAGTATGTGTGTGTTTCAGCGCTTGGATGACTGGGTGATTGACTACTTTGACTATTCGTTTGTATACTTTAGTGGTCAATTGACTGTTTATCTGAGGTGTTTTACAAACTGGTGGTTGGTCTCATTCAGTTATTGAATCAGTGATTTGATGATTATTGTATGGATAAATAGTGATGTAATTCATTTGTGTTTAAATTACTGATTACCCATGTTAGTAAATGAAGGATTATTTGATAAGTTATATTGATGAATGATGAATAAATAACTCATTCGTTGACTGACTTGTTTAAAGATTGTTTATTGGTTAAATTATTGTTGCATGACTTGCTTTATACTTCTTGTGATTGTCAGCTTATTCAGTGAATGAGTTATTTAATAAATGAGTTGCTTATGAGTTTTATTAGTTACGTGAACAAATAATGTAATAATTATATTGGTTATGCAATTTTTTTCTGATTAGTCTTACAACTGACTGTTCATTAAATAGTAAAAATATTTTTAAATAGATTAGCTGATTTCTTTCAATTTCCTTAATGAATAACCGAATAAATTATACATATATAAAAAAAAGTTAATTATTTTTTTCAAAATATAATAAGTTGATCTTTCATTGTTTGAATAATTGATAAATTATATCAGCTAAAAAAATTGGAATTAGATAGTTGACTAGTTGATTAATGATTGACAAATTTAAGTCTGTACTGTGGTTGTTGTGGCATGAGTCCTCCCTGAGGAGGACCTCCTCTCAAGATGTGAGCAGGAGCGCTCATGAGTCCTCCCTGAGGAGGACCTCCTCTCAAGATGTGAGCAGGAGCGCTTATGAGTCCTCCCTGAGGAGGACCTCCTCTCAAGATGTGAGCAGGAGCGCTCATGAGTCCTCCCTGAGGAGGACCGCCTCTCAAGATGTGAGCAGGAGCGCTCATGAGTCCTCCCTGAGGAGGACCGCCTCTCAAGATATGAGCAGGATATGAAAGATAAATGTCTACAAAATTTTGAATTAATAACTCATCTTTCTAGAGACGATGTATGCTTATACAACGTGAGGTGATTATGATTGTATTTACCAAATATGTCGTGCCGAATAGGTAAAACTTGCGATTTTTGGCTTAAATAGCAAAACTTTTCTTCCCGAATAAGGCAAGCGAAAATTTGTGTATGCAGTAATTTCGCAAAAAACATTCTGAACCTAACGAAAAAATATATTTCATTGTGTTTATTACTAAATAATTGCTAACTTATCTAAAATATATTTAGTTGGATTAGGCCAATCTAAATTGTGCTTGTTATAATAAGGTTAGGTAAGTTTTTTAAGGTTCTTTTGATACAAAATTATTAATTTTTACATTAATATAAATGAAAAAAATATATCTTTAAAGGGCTTAATTTTAAATGAGTTGTTGCTAATTGACCAGTTTTACCTATTTGGCACGACACACACAAACACACACACACACACACACACACACACACACACACACACAAACACACACACACACACAAACACACACACACACACAGATAACTGGTGCAGCATACGGGCGGCTGGCAAACCTAAGAATAGCGTTCCAATACCTCTCTAAGGAATCGTTCAAGACTCTGTACACCATATACGTCAGGCCCATACTGGAGTATGCAGCACCAGTTTGGAACCCACACCTGGTCAAGCACGTCAAGAAACTAGAGAAAGTGCAAAGGTTTGCAATAAGACTAGTCCCAGAGCTAAGGGGATTGTCCTACGAAGAAAGGTTAATGGAAATCGGCCTGACGACACTAGGTGGACAGAGACAAGATGTTCCAGAGAGGGGACACAGAAACAAGGGGTCACAGTTGGAAGTTGAAGACTCCTATGAGTCAAAGGGATGTTAGGAAGTATTTCTTCAGTCATAGAGTTGTCAGGAAGTTGAATAGCCTAGAAAGTGACATAGTGGAGGCAGGAACCATACATAGTTTTAAGACGAGGTTTGATAAAGCTCATGGAGCAGGGAGAGAGATGACCTAGTAGCAATCAGTGAAGAGGCGGGGTCAGGAGATATGAATCGACCCCTGCAACCAAAAATAGATGAGTACACACACACACACACACACACACACACACACACACACACACATAATATATATATATATATATATATATATATATATATATATATATATATATATATATATTGGTTCTTTTCTGTCTCATAAACACGCTGGATAACAGGTATATCTAGCTACTTCTACTTACACTTTAGGTCACACTACACTGGCATACACATGCATATATATACATACACACATCTAGGTTTTTCTTCTTTTTCTTAATAGCTCTTGTTCTTTTATTTTCTCTATTGTCCATGGGGAAGTGGAAAGAATCTTTCCTCCGTAAGCCATGCGTGTCGTATGAGGCGACTAAGATGCCGGGAGCAATGGGCTAGTAACCCCTTCTCCTGTACAAATCTACTAAAAACGAGAAGAAGAAAAACTTTATAAAATTGGGTTGTCTGAATGTGCGTGGATGTAGTGCGGATGATAAGAAAGAGATGATTGCCGATGTTATGAATGAAAAGAAGTTGGATGTCCTGGCACTAAGCGAAACAAAGCTGAAGGGGTAGGCGAGTTTCAGTGGGGAGAAATAAATGGGATTAAGTCAGGAGTATCTGAGAGAGTTAGAGCTAAGGAAGGGGTAGCAATAATGTTGAAGGATCAGTTATGGAAGGAAAAGAGGGAATATAAATGTGTAAATTCAAGGATTATGTGGATTAAAATAAGGGTCGGATGCGAAAAGTGGGTCATAATAAGCGTGTATGCACCTGGAGAAGAGAGGAGTGTAGAGGAGAGAGAGAGATTTTGGGAGATGTTAAGCGAATGTATAGGAACTTTTGAACCAAATGAGAGAGTAATTGTGGTAGGGGACCTAAATGCTAAAGTGGGAGAAACATGCAGAGAGGGTGTAGTAGGTAAGTTTGGGGTGCCAGGTGTAAATGATAATGGGAGCCCTTTGATTGAACTTTGTATAGAAAGGGTTTAGTTATAGGTAATACATATTTTAAGAAAAGAGGATAAATAAGTATACAAGATATGATGTAGGGCGTAATGACAGTAGTTTGTTGGACTATGTATTGGTAGATAAAAGACTGTTGAGTAGACTTCAGGATGTGCATGTTTATAGAGGGGCTACAGATATATCAGATCACTTTTTAGTTATAGCTACAGTGGGAGTAAAAGGTAGATGGGATACAAGGAAAATAGAATCAGTAAGTAAAAGAGAGGTGAAGGTTTATAAACTAAAAGAGGAGGCAGTTAGGGTAAGATATAAACAACTATTGGAGGATAGATGGGCTAGTGAGAGTGTAGGCAATGGGGTCGAAAATGTATGGGGTAGATTTAAAATGTAGTGTTAGAGTGTTCAGCAGAAGTTTGTGGTTACAGGCGAGTGGGTGCAGGAGGGAAGAGGAGCGATTGGTGGAATGATGATGTAAAGAGAGTAGTAAGGAGAAAAGTTAGCATATGAGAGGTTTTTACAAAGTAGAAGTGATGCAAGGAGGGAAGAGTATATGGAGAGAAAAGAGAGGTTAAAGAGTGGTGAAGCAATGTAAAAAGAGAGCAGATGAGAGAGTGGGTGAGATGTTATCAGCAAATTTTGTTGAAAATAAAAAAGTTTTGGAATGAGATTAATAAGTTGAGGAAGCCTAGAGAACAAATGGATTTGACAGTTAAAAATAGGAGAGGAGAGTTATTAAATGGAGAGTTAGAGGTATCGGAAGATGGAGAGAATATTTTGAGGATTTGTTAAATGTTGATGAAGACAGGGAAGCTGTGATTTCGTGTGTAGGGCAGGAGGAATAACATCTTGTAGGAGTGTGGAAGAGCCAGTTGTGGGTGTAGGGAAGTTCGTGAGGCAGTGGGTAGAATGAAAGGGGTAAGGCAGCTGGGATTGATGGGATAAAGATAGAAATGTTAAAAGCAGGTGGGGATATAATTTTGGAGTGGTTGGTGCTATTATTTAATAAATGTATGGAAGAGGGTAAGGTACCTAGGGATTGGCAGAGAGCGTGTATTGTTCCTTTGTATAAAGGCAAAGGGACAAAAGAGAGTGCAAAAATTATAGGGAATAAGTCTGTTGAGTGTACCTGGTAAAGTGTATGGTAGAGTTATTATTGAAAGAATTAAGAGTAAAACAGAAAGCAGGATAGCAGATGAACAAGGGGCTTTAGGAAAGGTAGGGGTGTGTAGACCAAGTGTTTACAGTGAAACATATAGGTGAACAGTATTTGGATAAGGGTAAAGATGTTTTGTGGCATTTATGGATTGGAAAAGGCGTATGATAGGGTAGATAGGGGGCAATGTGGCAGATGTTGCAGGTGTATGGAATAGGAGGAAGGTTACTGAAAGCAGTGAAGAGTTTTTATGAGGATAGTGAGGCTCAGGTTAGAGTGTGTAGGAGGGAAGGGACTATTTCCCAGTAAAAGTGGGCCTTAGACAAGGATGTGTGATGTCACCGTGGTTGTTCAATATATTTATAGATGGGGTTGTAAGAGAAGTGAATGCGAGGGTCTTGGCAAGAGGTGTTGGGCTAAAAGATAAAGAAGCAAATACAAAGTGGGAGTTGTCACAGTTGCTTTTGCTGATGACACTGTGCTTTTGGGAGATTCTGAAGAGAAGCTGCAGAGGTTGGTGGATGAATTTGGTAGGGTGTGTAAAAGAAGAAAATTGAAAGTGAATATAGGAAAGAGTAAGGTGATGAGGATAACAAAAAGAATAGGTGACGAAAGATTGGATATCAGATTGGAGGGAGAGAGTATGGAGGAGGTGAATGTATTCAGATATTTGGGAGTGGACATGTCGGCGGATGGGTCTATGAAGGATGAGGTGAATCATAGAATTGATGAGGGGAAAAGGTGAGTGGAGCACTTCGGAGTCTGTGGAGACAAAGAACCTTGTCTATGGAAGTAAAGAGGGAATGTATGAGAGTATAGTTATACCAACGCTCTTATATGGGTGTGAAGCATGGGTGATGAATGTTGCAACGAGGAGAAGGCTGGAGGCAGTGGAGATGTCATGTCTGAGGTCAATGTGTGGTGTGAATATAATGCAGAGAATTCGGAGTTTGGAAATTAGGAGGAGGTGCGGGATTACCAAAACGATTGTCCAGAGAGCTGAGGAGGGGTTGTTGAGGTGGTTTGGACATGTAGAGAGAATGGAACGAGACAGAGTGACTTCGAGAGTGTATAAATCTGTAGTGGAGGGAAGGCGGGGTAGGGGTCGGCCTAGGAAAGGTTGGAGGGAGGGGTACAGGAAGTTTTGTGTGCGAGGGCGGGCTTGGACTTCCAGCAAGCATGTGTGAGCGTATTTGATAGGAGTGAATGGAGGCATATGGTTTTAATACTTGACGTGCTGTTGGAGTGTGAGCAAAGTAACATTTATGAAGGGATTCAGGAAACCGGCAGGCCGGACTTGAGTTCTGGAGATGGGAAGTACAGTGCCGGCACTCTGAAGGAGGGTGTTAATGTTGCAGTTTTATAACTGTAGTGTAAAGCACCCTTCTGGCAAGACAGTGATGGAGTGAATGATGATGAAAGTTTTTCTTTTCGGGCCACCCTGCCTTGGTGGGAATCGGCCGATGTGTTAATAAAAAAAAAAAATAATATATATATATATATATATATATATATATATATATATATATATATATATATATATATATATACATATTACTTAATTTGCTAATATAAAACATAAAATACAGCATTAATCGTTAATAAAAATAAATGGAAAATTTAAGTATAAAGGTCATGTAATATATATGCAAAACTCTTGAATAAAACGGCCAGCAGGAAACGAGAACCACGTATGCAGATCAAAATGGAATATATTTACATGATATGGATAATACAAGAATATTCAGCGAAAAATACCAAGAAGTATTAGAGTTAAATAAATAATTAGTTGTCCTAGAAGGAGTAACTTCTTGTGGCAGCCACATTTTTTTTCTCTTTTCTTGCTTTCCTTTAAAGTTTCATTTTATTTCGTTCGTAATTAGAGAATGTCTCATTCGATGTGCTTCAAACTGTGTATCCTGTTAGAATGTGCAGGAGTCCTTTGATCAACACTATATAACACATTCCAATTCTCGTTTAAAGTGGCCAATAATTTCCAAAAGACTCTTCAATTTGGTATATTATAGTTTGACAAAGGTGGATAGTGCATTTCTGTCAATTTTAGGTGTAAAATAATTTGAAAATTTTCCAATTAAGTCTCGTTAAATATATGTGAGTGTAACTCTTTTGAATAGTTTCAATCTATAATGGCTGTTACATCTTACTGAGAGGATAGTTCAGTATGTGGAGCTGCATCTTTCAGTGTACTAACAAAGTCAAAAACTAGTGATCGTTTGAATCTATGGTTCGTCCTTGTTGCTGCTGGCTGGCAAATGTCCCAGTCTGTCCATTTTAATATATTGATTGGTGAGGTTGGTTAGTAAGGTTTAAAGCCTGTCGACTACACCAGGATCGTTAAGGAACCTCTTCACAACAAGATAAGAATATTTTAATGCGTAAAATAAGCACTAAAATAATTTTAGGCATGAATAGGATGAGAGAAATACGTCTCTCCGTGTATATATACTGTCAACCAAACTCTGTTTATTTTCTTTCGTTAACTAAGGTATTTTTTTGTTAACTTCCAACCAATAACATTTGACTTAAAGGACAATATACGACTGTGTAGTTACAAGTCTGCCCATTTACAAATATATGTCATATAACCTGAGACTCTTTGGAGAACCGTGTGTTTGATCGACTTTAACCTTTGAAAGTCAAATTTATTATTTAGAAGGAGACGTGTCACCTTAATGTGTTTTGAAAGGTCTTTTTTTTTTGTTACAAAATTAATTAATTAATAATTTGAATGGAGGTATTATACTTATGATTTTATAAAATTATAAAATTAAGCTATCAAACTTAAAAATAGAATAGTCAAAACTTAAGAAATATTTTTTTTTCTTAAGCCCACGCTACTACATACGCACGTATGCACATGCATACATAGGTACATGTGTACATTTAATGTGTATACATCTGCACATGTATACACTTTTTTACATTTTTTCATACGTGTGCACTATAATGCATCCATACATGCATTTCCATGCTCACATATTAATAAGCACACACATACACACATATCTGTGTGTATTTCAGTGCATGAACTTATGCTCATGCACTGAAAGCAGATATATAAACATACACATAAGCCCACACATTCATACGCAGTTACCCTGGCACCTTCCTCTGGCTATAATGTTACGCCCTCCTGCCCTATGTATATCATTCATGTATGAGGCTTCAACGTGAAGGAGAGGCTTCTACAAGCAGGAGACAGGATCTAAGGTCGTCCTGATAATGCACCACGGTGAACCAGTGCATCTAGCTAGCAACAGCCTCAGCAATTACAATTAAATCATAGGAAAGTGTGCCATTAGTAGTGCCTAGTTAGGCCTAACATGGCTGGGTGTGCGAGGGTGGATTGCCAGTTCTCACCAGTACGTCAGCAGTGGCTATATTAAGGTGAAATAATCGTTTCTGCCTTCCCTTTAGAGCAAGCTGTCCTATTTCTCACTCTTTGAAACTTTAAGGGGTAGTGAGAACTACTCACTTCAGCTACCACCCTGGACACAGTGTGGCCTCATGCAGTGCTTAATTTTTGCCTTCTGTTCTCTTTCATCGCCTACCAGCCACAATTTACTACACAAAAATTGCGTGCAGAGAAGGTTATTGCTTCTAGACGAGACAGAACAAGTGAAGAGAGAAGTTCCTTCTAGAGTGCCCACCTATGAAAGATCTAATTCTAGTCGGGACAACCGATGGCGCTGACTTCAGAGTAAACATGACTCAGCTGATTGCCCTGACACTAGTAACTTCTCTCTCATCTCATCGATGTTTCCTGGACATTATTAGGCGTAGTGATGCTATATTTACAGTTGTTTTTATCAATTTCATTCAGTTTTACCGTAGAAGTAATAATGTACTAACCATGTCTCCTCGCTATGCGCTTTTCATCCCAACAGAGCTAGTTAGGACTACTTTTATTAATTTTTTAATTTAATACGTCTGCTAATGTTGTTTCACTATAAAAGCGTCTTTAGTACTGCTACAGCAATGTTCTTAACTAAGCTTATTGGTGCTAATAAGTCTGTTTGTTACCTCCTTTGTGCTGTTAACTCAATCCATAAAACTGGAAGTGTTCCATTTTCATTTAAGTAAGTTAAATGCACAAACTACCATGTTCAGTTTCTTTTATTAATTTATCTAGTCCACAATTCTAAGTTCATATTGCATACTTGCAATCCTTGTTTAGTAACTCTTATATTGCCTGTTAGCTCATATGCTCATTACTAATTAGATTTATTTTGCAGCCCGTGATGTATGCGATGTATTTATGTGGATATTATTGATTCCTTTCTGTACCTGTAGTACTTGTGTCTAGTTTATTTAATTGGGACTTAAATAATTTTGCTAATTTTTTTATTAACTTTATTTTATACACGTGTATATGTGTATGATTGTGTATGTGTGTGTGCAAATACGTGTGTGTCAGTGCATGTATTACCTGTATGCAAGCACTGTTATATATGTATTTTTATTGTTTGTATTCTCTGTAAGTTGTGCTTAGGTGCTTGTATTTACCTTCCATTAGGTTGGCTACTGCTTATCCAATAAAGTATTAGCCAGAGTTAAGTGCAGTGCAAGCATTCCTTTAACATCAATTCCTTTGTGTCCTGCGTTGTATCTTAGAATTCAAACTTGAGAGTCCATTTTACTTCTTGCGTTAGTAATAGACAACCTAAGACTTTCATCTCGAATTTAAAGTTATTTTTGTGTATCTATTCTTTTGATTTATGTTCTGAAGGTTACTTAGTGGAGCCTCACTAAATCAATTGTTTATTAATAACCACATGTGCAGGTATGACTGCTGTGCTACTCAGTTTTTTTCCAGTCTAGTAAGAGAGTTCCCATAATTATCTACCCCCTGTTGTATGTCAGAATAGTTTGTGGTTACCAGTGGTATTTTGTGACAGTCACATTATTGTCCCAATTATTGAAATCATATTTGTGCTTTGTACTAACTTTTAATTTATATCTGTGGTTATTTGAACACACTATGCTTCATTGAAATTGTTACTATCTGAAGAGATTACGCTTTTTAGTGTACTTGTGTTTTATCGTAAAACTAGTGGGATGCTTCCTACCCATCTCCCCTCCTCTCTCTCTTTTTCTCTCTCTCTCACCAAGGCAGGGTGGCCCGAAAAAGAAACACTTTCATTGCATATATGCGATTTTTAAATCCATATATACAATGAAAATTTCCCTAAATTTATCTAAATACTGTTCGCATATATGATTCAAGGTAAACACTTGATCCACACATCCCCTACCCATTCTAAAGCCTCATTGTTCATCTGTAATCCTGCCCTTTGTCTTACCTCTTATTCTTCCAATAATAACCTTACCATACACTTTACCTGGTATACTCAGTAAACTTATTCCCTTATAATTTTTACAATCTCCTTTGTCCCCCTTCATTTTATGTAAAATAATTATACACGCTCTCTGCCAATCCCTAGGTACTTTCCCCTCTTTCATACATTTATTAATTTTAAACAAAAATACCAACCACTTGAACACTATATGCCCCTCCCCCTGCTTTTAAAATTTCTGTCATAATCACATCAGTTCCAGCTGCTTTACCCCCTTTCATTCTACATAATCCCTCACGCACCTCCCTTTCACTCACATCCTGCTCTTCTTCACTCCTAAAAGATGTTGTACCTCCCTGGCCAGTGCATGAAATTATTGCCTCCCTTTCTTCAACAACATTTAAAAGTTCCTCAAAATATTCCCGCCATCTTCCCAATACCTCCAGCTTCCCGTCTACCAACTCCTACTCTGTTTTTAACTGACAAATCCATTCGTTCCCTAGGCTTTCTTAACCTGTTTATCTCACATATCTGATATATATATATATATATATATATATATATATATATATATATATATATATATATATAAAAATATATATATATATATATATATATATATATATATATATATATATATATATATATATATATATATATATATATATATATATATATATATGATATATATATATATATATATATATATATATATATATTATATATATATATATATATATATATATATATATATATATATATATATATATATATATATATATATATATATATATATATATATATATATATATATATATATATATATATATATATATATATAATAAAAAACACTGCGAGGACTCGAACCCATGTCGTTTAGGCCCGCCTCATGGTGAGCGAAAATCACACGACGCTCTAACCCACAGGACCACCCAATCCTAAAAAGATCACACTCCCAGCAGAGCTAGGTGTTTTACCGTGATCCGAGGACATACGATGGTGTGGGTGCCTCAGATCTAATTTCATTCTACTCCCCGTTAGGTGTACTAGCCTAAACGAGCAGTATATATATATTATTGTAACCACGAACGAGTGGTATTTAATCAATAACAACACTGCGGTATTAGAAAGTTTGCGTATGCCGGGCATATGAGTACAGTTATACAAACGTATACGAGTACAGTTATACAAGTTTATGCGACTACAACTTACATACTGCGTATATGTGAGTTTCTTAGCATAGCCTATGGTCTCATAGTGTGAAGAAACAGTGCAACTGTCATGGAGCAGGATAGGTAATAATAGGTAAATATAATAGGTAAACATGTTGGCACCTTCTTGAACATTCTGATGTAGGATAATATACGTTGCCATCTAGTTAATCTGATTCGTTTAATAATGCGATGCCACATAAACTTGAGTTTGGTGGTGCATCAACCACTTAGGTAAAATGTTATCGATTAGATGCGGTTTCAGGGCTGACTGCTGCTTTCCCTTAATATTTTATAACTTGCTTTCTGTGACCCTCTGGCGCCCCTCCACCTCCCCTTACCCTGGAACGGTGTGAGGGGAAGGGGAAAAGGAAGGTGTGAGGGCCGGTGGTGGCTCAGTCACTCTGTGATATGGGTTGCCATTGACACGATCTGCCTCGCCTCAGAGAATTTCCCCTTCTACCCGTCGCTGTCTTGCAACATTGCATAGCTCCTGACGATCCACAAGACTGTGTCGCCGTGCGACGTGCCCTATGCTACACTTAATTGCCGTCAACAGGTTATGTGACATGAGAGATTAAGTTCCACTAGTGGATAATAAACATACTAAATAATGATATTATGAACACCTTCTAATTAATAATAGGCTGAATGCGTTTATTTGTCATCTTACACTACCGTAGGTCAACGGAGGTCCTAGAATGCTCTAGGTAATGCTTGGAAGAATCTCATCATACATTTTAGATACTGCCTTCCGATATCCTTAGTCTCAATTATCTATGACCTAATATTCAGACAATTCATCAATTTTCCGAATGTCCTTTATCACCACCTAAGAGCCTAACTCGTTGGGTTGTATTCCACTAAGTTAGTTGCAATCACCATGCTGCAATCACTGACTGCAGTAACTTAACCATGTGTACTATAACCGTACTACACCTACCTACCTAAATTATTATACCGACGGGCAGGTTGGCAAAACGTGCAGGATAGGCGCAGAGAGCACGGGTCTAACGTTACCAAATCTTCATGAGGCCCAGTGGTATAATGAACAATCGTGTTATTTTCTATAGCACTATTGCTTAAGGTTATGCACAACAGACTCCACTAGATAACTATCGAGTTTGTACAACCCATAACTCGAATTATATAATATGTATCCAACGAAACTGTTGGATACAATGATCTGGGCAGTAGCAGCCACTCCGGTGGGTGACTACAAGAACTGATATGGTTAGTGATAGCATTTGACTTCTGGCCCAACCTGACTGAGTACTGATGTTGGGCTAATCTTGTAAGATGACAAGTGATTGCATTCGACCATTTATTAATTAGAAGGTTTACAGATATCATTATTTTGTATGTGTATTATGCATTAGTGGAACATAATATCTTATGCTACATGATTTGTTGACGACGACTAGATGTAGTTTAGGGCTGGGAAGGGATGTGAGGGGGCGGGATGCCTAGGTGAATAACAGTGCCTCTCATCACATCTGAGTGAAGCTGGCTGTTGTTACCCCGCTCCGCTACGCGGACAAAACTACCCCTCATTCCTCTTGTTACATTTGCAACATTGCAACACTCACTACAGTCACCAGTGTTTGTTTGGCTGTTGTTCTAGCTGGTTGCATCATCCTTGAACTATTTGAGAATCTACTCTTTACGTATCCCCTTATTTATTTAGAAGCATCGTTATTTTGCAGATATACCTGATATATGTTTCATCTACTAATGGCTGCGAGAAAAATAATAATTACAATCAGTATTAGAAGGGATTATCAAATATATTAGCGATTTTATATAATTTCCTGAAATTTTGATGGGAACAACGTTGTGTATTTAATAAATTATGTGAAATAAGGACTAAAGTATAATTGTATTATTTATTTTTCAAAATTACATGAAAAATTCAGCATGATGCAGTCAGACCACAACAAATGAACAGTAAAATTTTGAAATATATTGGGCAATTTAGCCCCTCCTTGCGTCATGCAGTGGAAAATATATATAGCAGACACAAATACCTATACCACAAACCCAGATATTTTTTGGCTTAATTTTACTTTTTTTTCTACCTAATATTATTTGCTTTAGACTGTTTACATGAAAATTAATAAACGAAGTTTTTTTTGCTAGTTGAATCTTCAAATTTGTTTACTGTGTTAAATGAGACGGACTTGCGCAAAAAAAAAATTTGTTTATCTTCTTTGCAAAGACTTTGTTTCTGGTACTCTGGCTCTTCCACATCTGAGAGGGAGAAAACTTTGGCAATAATAGAAAAAGTTGAGCAACATCGTGTGGTGTTGCATGGGGGTTTATAGCAAGCACACACACACATACACACACACACACACACACACACACACACACACACACACACACACACACACACACACATACATACAACAGGCCTAGTGTCTAATCGACATGTGCCTAGGCCAAAATAGTAACTAACACACACACACACACACACACACACGTAGGAATAAACTATAGACTGGTGACACATGCATGGTATGTAAAACTATGGATTATCAGGATAAGAGTGTTTTAGCACACATAAAGCCATGGATTATCAGGATAAGAGTGGTTTAGCACACATAAAACCATGGTTTATCAGGATAAGAGTGGTTTAGCACACATAAAACCATGGATTATCAGGATAAAAGTGGTTTAGCACACATAAAACCATGGTTTATCAGGATAAGAGTGGTTTAGCACACAGAAAATCATGGATTATCAGGATAAAAGTGGTTTAGCACACATAAAGCCATGGTTTATCAGGATAAGAGTGGTTTAGCACACAGAAAACCATGGATTATCAGGATAATAGTGGTTTAGCACACAGAAAGGAATGGGTTCAAAGGTTCATAACCCAAATAATCAGTTCAGCTCCAAAGAGGGAAAATTTTGTCAAAGGAACTTGTTAGAAATCTGTGAAAACTTAACAGAAGTGAGACAGGAGAGAGACGGATGGACAGATTGCATATTTTTGGACTAAAGGAAGGTTTTTCATGTAAAACTGCACAAGAAACTGGAACAGACAGGGATAATTTGGAAGGCACTTATATTGGTCAAAAAATACGTTACTGGAAAGAATCATCGTGATTGTTCGTGAAGAGGTGTCAGAATGGGAGAGTTTGACCCGAGGGATACAAGGACCACTACTATTTCATATTTACGTGTATGATATGGAGGAATGAATAGAGTCAGAGGTATCCCTATTCGTAGATGATGGGAAACTAATGAGAATGCAAATAGGTGAGGACCTGGATGGGCTGCAGGTTTTGTCTGACGAGTGAGTAGCTACTAGTTATTAACTCCATTAATTACAAAGTAATGAAGATTAGGGACTGGTAAAGAAGATCGTTAATGGAACACAGAACTGAGAGGGAGGGGGACAGGGCATAGGTTGACAACCTCACTCAAGGAGAAAGACCTCGGTGCGAGCGTTGTACTGATCAAATCACCTGTGGAACACATCAACCAAATAACTGCTGCAGCAAACACATCTGGAAAATCTAACATTAGCTTCCTGGAACTTAAACAAGGAGTCATTCAAGATATTTTAAAAGGCATACATCAAAATATGCAGCATCACTAGGGAATCCACACCTGATGAAGCATGTGTAAAAACTCCAGAAAGTACAGTATTTGCAGTGAGGTAAGATTGAGGGAGCTAAACACAATGGCATAGATAAAAGAACTAGGCACGATATTAACAAACAAAATACTGAGAGGAATTGAAAAGGTTGACAAGTACAAAATGTTTGAGAGAAGGGAACCAAACTAATGACACAGTTGGAAGTTCAAAACACTTCATTAGTACGGGATGATAAGGAGGTTAGGAAGGGGACTGACGTCGACTGGTTCTCGATGCCAGTCCCCTTCAAAGAAGAGCGTGACCCTGGCGAGGCGAACAGGCTCTTGATCCTTGAAATCAGTCTTCTTGTTTCCTTCCTCTGATTGAATCTAAATAATCCGATTTAGGAGGTGTTATCTATGCAGTATTACCAAACTGACCTTTGATTGCCAGGAGCGTGAATCATCTTGCATTTACAATTGCAAGCATTATTGCTTACCTTGCAACATTGCAGAAATTGCTTGTGATTTAGCAACCAGGCCAAGTATTGTAGATCTTGAGATTGCCTGGTCTGCAGCTCAGCTCACCATAATAATCCATACTGCAGCCTGCCACCTTTCCTTCCTTGTCTTAACTCTGGAGTTGCTCAACCTACATATTCCTGTCGTTGCCCAGTTTTCTTGCGAGAAAACGAAATCAGTTGTCCTATAGAAAAGAAGCTCCTCTTATGTTATGGCATTGTCTCACCTCCACTTTCAAGAGAGACTTTCATGGTTCTCGTACTCTTGATTTGATCGGAGCCCTCATATCCCTGTTGAATCCTAGGCCACAGTTACTACTGTGTCTACCTCGCCTTCTCCCTTACTTCCTCCTTCGTCTTCTATTCCACGTGTTTATCTATCCACACAGCCTTCTCTGGCTTAGCCCTTATCTCTCACTTCAACATATCCAAGGGTCAAAACTTCCCCAGTCACCAAAACTCCTTACCAACCTATTTTTCCTCTGCTCTGAACTTTTGATGTCTCCCAGTATTGCCCCTAGCCACCTCCTGCGTCCGTGATAGATGTGGACGTCCATCCAATCCCATGGTCTGCCATTATTTTTCCTATCCCAGTTCAGCCCATAATCTTAACCACAGACGTAATGGCACTGTTATAAAAACAGTCAAATGGGTGACTGTTGACGTTGCCATGACAGTTGAAATATGACATAGTTACAAAAGGTGAGCGCAGTGGGTGCCAGTTTTGTTTCTGTGGCAGATAACTTTTATAGTCTTTTATCTTTTATTTACGGTTTTTCTATTGTAGCCTAACCTAACACAACATAACCAAACCAACCCTAACCTAACCTATCCTAACCTAAACAAACTGAAGCTAATTTTGAAATGGGGTGCAAACCCTATGTGAAAGTGTGACTCAGTTATTAGGTGGATGGATTGCCCAATTCAAATGCCTTTCTCCCAGGATACTTCATCCCTCTATCTCTCTCTTCCTCCTTTGCTATCTACCAATGTCTGATTATTCCACTTAGCTCTTCTGCCTCTTGTATCATGTTTCCCACTGCTTCCTTGTCTTCAGAAACTTCTGAGGCCATGTTGGGTTTTATTACGGAGACCAAACTGACGTTGGACATTGACCTCTCCCATACTCTGTGTTGTCACCCTCCTTAATTCTCTACTCCTGCTTAACATCATTTTTTCCATTTTTAGCCACACTTATTTCTAACTTACCACTACAGCCTCTAATCGACTTGACTGACTATCCTAGCACATAGCTTCTGCCTAGTTTCTGTTGCCATCATCTTACTGTTTACTGTTAATGGCTTTATTACAGTGGAATATCAAAATAAACTGGAAAAATGTGGGTAGTTCCAGGCGTTGGTCTCGTAGATTTTCCTCATTTTTTCTTGTAATCAGAGCCGAAATTACCTTCAACTGCAGGACTTCCCATCTCTGGCTGCGTTTTATTGCCATCATTTCACCCCTTTCCGGTTAAGACATTTAACGAGTGTTCACTGCTACTGCGCATTTTCAGTTTTCCCATTGTACTCCTCTTCTTTATACTGTAGCAAGTGTTTTTGGGGGTCAAGTGGTGTATGGTCTCGTGTTTGTACTTTTCCCCTCCACGCTCATTTTTTATCCACGACATTCACTTTCTGATTTTTTCTTTACCTCCCCCACGCTATTTATTAGGTAATTTTAATGCTAATCATTTCCTCTGGGAAGGGTGTCACTGAGACTCGTATAGACCAGTTGGGAGGCTTTTCTCACCTCTCTCCCTTTTCATGCTTTAATTCAGGCACCCAAACATATTTTGATCCTCGCATTCGCATTCTTTCCTGTATTGATCTCTCTATATACTTTTCTTCTATAGCGCTGGAATTTTATTGGTCTATGGTACCTGATCTTCATGACAGCGATCATTGCCCTATCACCGTCTCATTCTTACATCCTACTCGTTTTATTTTTTTTCTCCCGTTGGCAGTTTGAAGCGGCAGACTAGATACTTTATTCACGTCATACCTCGGGTATGCATTGTCGAAAATGTGTCCTCTGGTTGTCCCATGTGGGAATAAAACCTGCTTTGTGAGTTGCAGATCCTATTGAGGTTGCCACAGTAATTTGGCATCATCTTATCTGAATTTTTCTAGGTCTCCATCTATTCCCTTGATTTCTTTTCTAAAATTTTAGATGGGAGTAAGAACCCCTAGAATTTACTTCTCGCATTGAGGAACTATATAAGTTGCCCTTCCCAGTACGTGAACTCGAGTCAACACTTTCCATTTGTCACTCGATGCCTGTTGGGACTAATGCAATCCATGCTTGTGTAGTTCTACACTGAGTCCCTACAGCGTTCATCGTCCCGAAAATCGTTTGGTTTCAAGGGGTCCCTTTTCTAAAGCCAAATAGTTCAGGTCAGAACCTCTCACTACAGACCATTTGATCTTTCAAGTGCAATCTATAAGTTGATAGAACCCTTGGGTAATAAACGTTTAGTATATCATTCGGAAACCGGTAACCTTCTCTTCACTCTTCAATTTTATTTTCGTAAGGGCTCTTGTACTTCGACCCTGTAATTCTGTTTGCATCTCTTTTCCTAAAAATCACTAGGTTATTGCAATCATTTTGGTAGCTTAAAAAAGCTTGTGACACCACCTGGGGTTACCACATCTTAGCCTAGGCTCCTTCCTGGCGCCCTCGAGCAAATCTACAACGTTTTCTCAAGAATTTCCTGAAAGAAAAATACTTCTGAGTCTGAGTTAATAATGTCTTTTCCAACATGACTTCATCCAGGCTGAAAGCATACTCTTCAGAGTTGAGTTCTTGATAAAACCTTTTTCTTGCTTGATATTAATGACTGTCATCTTGAACCAGCCTCTCTCCAGAATGCTTTTACAAGTCTCTCTTCTTATTGTTGTTGATAGTGCTTCCTACTAAGCTATCTCTCTCAGAGGCAAAAACTAGGTGTGCTAGAGAATGGAAAAAGTACAGAAGACAAAGGACCCAGGAAAATAAAGAGATTAGTCGAAGAGGCAGAAACGAGTATGCACAGATAAGGAGGGAGGCCCAGCGACAGTACGAAAACAACAAAGCATCGAAAATCAAGTTTAACCCGAAGCTGTTGTATAGTTACATCAGCAGAAAGACAACAGTCAAGGACCAGGTAATCAGGCTGAGGAAAGAAGGTGGGGAGCTCAAAAGAAATGACCAAGAAGTATGTGAGAAGCTCAACATAAGATTTAAGGAAGTACTTACAGTGGAGAGAAAGAAAGGACTCTGGGAGGCCAGAACAAAGGGGTACGCCAACAAGGGTATACCAACAAGTGTTGGATGAAATACACACAACCGAGTAGGAGGTGAAGAAGCTGCTAAGAGACCTTGATACCTCAAAGGCGATGGGACCGGACAACATCTTCCCGTGGGTCCTTAGAGAGGGAGCAGAGACGCTGTGTGCGCCACTAACCACAATTTTCAACACATCCAATAAAACTGGGCAACTACCTGAGGTATGGAAGACTGCAAATGCATTTCTAAGAATGGAGACAGAAACGAGGCACTAAACTATAGACCAGTGTCACTGACGTGTATAGTATGCAAAGTCATTGAGAAGATTATCAGGAGGAGAGTGGTGGAGCACCTAGAACGGAACAAGCTTATAAACGACAACCAGCACGGATTCATGGAAGGTAAATCCTGTGTCATAAACCTACTGGAGTTTTATGACAAGGTAACGGAAGTAAGACACGAGAGAGAGGGGTGGGTAAATTACATTTTCTTGGATTGCAAGAAGGCCTTCCACACAGTTCCTTTCAAGAGATTAGTGCAAAAGCTAGAGGATCAGAGAATACCTGAGGGAGGCAACAACGAGTCATGGTACGTGACGAGGTATCACAGTGACGAGCGGGGTTCCACAGGGGTCAGTCCTAGGACCAGTGCTATTTTTTGTATATGTAAATGACATGACGGAAGGGATAGACTCAGAAGTGTCCCTGTTTTCAGATGATGTTAAGTTAATGAGAAGAATTAATTCAGATGAGGATCAGGCTGAACTACAAAGAGACCTGGACAGGCTGGAAGCCTGGTCTAGCAACTGGCTCCTCGACTTTAACCCCGCCAAATGCAAATTCATGAAGATCGGGGAATTGCAAAGAAGACCGCAGACAGAGTATAGGCTAGGTGGCCAAAGACTGTAAACCTCACTCAAGGAAAAGGATCTTGGGGTGAGTATAATACCCAGCACATCTCCTGAAGCACACATCAACCAGATAATTGCTGCAGCATATGGGCGCCTGGCAAACCTGAGAATAGCGTTCCGATACCTCAAGACTCTGTACACCGTGTACAGTATGCAGCACCAGTTTGGAATCCACACCTGGTCAAGCACATCAAGAAATAAAAGAAACTGCAAAGGTTTTGCAACAAGGCTAATTCCATAGCTTAGAGGAATGCCCTACAAAGAAAGGTTAAGGGAAATCGGCCTGACGACACTGGAGGACAGGAGGATTAGGGGAGACATGATAACGACATACAAAATACTGCGAGGAATTGACAAGGTGGACAGAGACAGGATGTTCCAGAGATGGGACACAGAAACAAGGGGTCACAATTGGAAGTTGAAGACTCACATTAGTCAAAGAGATGTTAGGAAGTATTTCTTTAGTCATAGAGTTGTCAGGAAGTGGAATAGTCTGGCAAGTGACGTAGAAGAGGCAGGAACCATACATAGTTTTAAGGCAAGGTATGATAAAGCTCATGGACCAGGGAGAGAGAGCACCTAGTAGCGATCAGTGAAGAGGCGGGGCCAGGACCTATGTCGCGACCCCTGCAACCACAAATAGGTGAGTACACACGGTGTGGTCTCTCAACAAAGGTTCCCCACATTATTATTCACTATACAAACTTCTCTTGAATGGGTCACCTCATTGTCCCTCGCTTAGCTGTTTGGGTTCGCCAGTAACAAGGATTATATTTGCACCGGTGCACTTGCCCACCCCAATAAATGTATTTTTTACACTTTCATTCTGATATCCGTATTATATTTTTCTGTTTTCCGGACTAAATCTCATTTTTATTTCTCTTGGATTACAGAACCCAAAGAAGTCTTTTTATAAATGAAATGTATCCATATTACATAACCCCAACTGGAAGTACCTGAGCGTATGCGACAGGAATAGTGCAGAGTGAGGCATAGGTTTCTAGTGTAGTTAATTATTATCACTGAATATTTGAAGTGACTCAGAAAAGACATTCACTAGTTATCAAAGGAACACTAAAGTCACAATTACAGGAAGGCCCTGCTTATACAGCAGGTTAGGTTCTGGGCTATTACTCTGAAGCGCAAATCGCTGTAAAGTGAATCATAGTTTTTGGGGTGGGCTTTATTTTTCTTTCAAATATAAAAGCCTGATAACATATTTACACTACACACATCACATACTTTATAAACTTTTTTACAGTACACAAATTACTCACCTTAAAATATTTTCTGCCTTAGCTTATGGTGACTGTTGAATATACGTATTTATTGTAGGAAGTCTGAATAAATGAAGAATTGGTATAATTCAAAACCATTGTATTAGCGAAACGCTGCAAAGCAAAGCACTTTAAAGCGGAACCTGTCTGTACTTTGATAAGTATAGCAAATTAGAACATTCACAGTCCTAAACTAGTTTAAATTCTCAAGTAAGAATCATCAGCTATGTCAGTACAATAAAGAGCCATTTTCGTGTTATCTGAGAAAGCCCAATATCCCTAAATACATTAGTACATTAAATATTAAGCCTCTCAGAATTTGCATTTCCACATTATCTGCGCTGATGGTTAAAACCAATTAACTGAGGCACTCAGAAATTATCGACGAAATCCAATGCTTTATTTTTTCTCATTTTTTTCATAAAACAGAAAAATCATCAGCCCTAACTTTCTTCTAGATATTAGTGACTAACCTTTAAGTCTTAGATAAGTAGCATTGTAGATTTAATTTTAAAAAAACCTTACAAAATCCATCATTCTGACTTATTTCTAATCAGGAGAAACATTCTCTAGCTTTTATTAACGGAAAACCATTTAATAAGTAAAATCCTAACATTATAATTTGCACTTAAAGTTTGAAACCAACCGGGAGATACATTCTCGACTAATTTTCTCAGATATAAAAAAAAGTATCATGCTAAGTTCAACATTAAAGTTTGATGTCGTTCAGAAATGTTTTATTTCAATCAGTGGAAAGTATTAACTCCGTGACTCACGAAATCGTAATGACACGATTGCAAACAAACCATACCACGGGTGGGGTTCGAACCCGCGGTTCGAATCCGTACTGGTCATATATCACCGGTGGAATGAGAGGAATATATAGGATGTTTTAAATTGATAGACCCAATTTCAAAGCAGTTTGTTATGAAATTGGGTCCATTAATTTGAAGCACCCTGTCCATTAGATCGAAGAAATCGAGAACAAGTTTCTTTGATCAAAAGGCACGCATTAGCCTTATAACACTCCCCCCCCCACTCACACCCATAAGGATAAAGCCATTTAAATAGATCCTTTTAATGAAATGTTTTGTTAAAGATTTGTCTTCATCAGGTTCACAGGAATAAACAAATGCATCGCCTTAGAAGACAAATGAGAAACACAGGTCACACGTAAGGTATTAATGTTGTTATATAATGATCCTCTTGTACCAGTGTCTTCATGTACAGTCGCATTTTAACATTGTCTGCCGGCCAGCACATGAGACATTCTATAACATTTCGAGACCGAAAGTGCCAAAATGGCTGTTATACATCCACATTAACATTTATAGAGAAAAAACATTAAAGCAGATCCGATGAGGCTTTTTAAAGAAATCACATGGCAACTATGGGATTTCTTTAAATTTAGTTTCCATGATTTAAAGAAATCACATGGAAGTTTTATTTTTAATTATTTTAAAATTATTCCAGTAACCTTCGCCTACTTGTACTTCACATGTGACAATTTTTTTTTTATAATTTTTAACCCGACATGACAAAAGAGTCGAAGGTTAGTGGAAAACAAGACCAGTTTTCCTAGTGGATATTGATATTTTGATGTTGATCAGTCGAGGATTTCTAAACGTTTTCACAATGAAACCAATTTTAGAAATAGTCCATGTAAAATTGAACAGATTCCACCTACAGTTTTCTTTTTAGTTCGTTAAACAGCAGCAATAAACAACGGCTTTCGTGGATGTTATTAAAAAATATATAAACACTATTAGAATGATGTGACTGGCTTTGCCATTTAATTGTACCAAAATAAAAATTTAAAATAAATTATTTTTTTTATTTCTTATGTTTTTCCTTGATTGTGTAAGTAAACACTGGGTATGTTAATTCTGACTTGGTATCCCTGTTCTGTAATCAGCAAGTAAGTAGGTACCTGGGTATTAGCCGAATGGTGCGGGTCGTGTTCTTCGTAGAGAACATTACAGGAACCTAAAGGAAATAGGAGAGACATTTCTAGATAATAATCTGATTGCATTAAGTGAACCTGGGATATTAACCCTCCTAGTAAACAATCCAGACTAATATGTCTTCTCCATTTATCAATTTAAAAGTCTAAGTAAGCGTTTGTATGCTGGTGTATGCCTCTCCATGTTTTCTATGTTTTTAATGATTATATTTTATTGCATGCCTTTTATGCCTTTGAAGCATTGTATGCCTTATTTTATTCACTGTATGTTTTTTTAATCAGTGTTGGCCTTTGTGTGAATTTGTATTTTTTTTTTATTCTTTACATACATTTATATGCCAATGTGTGACTGTGTATATCCTTGTATGTTTTGTATGGCTTTGAATGATTTGTTTGCCTTTGTAGTATTTTTTTATAACTGCGTTTTTATGTTCGTTTATTCCTTTTTCATCATTGCACGCCTTTGAAAGCCTTTGCGTGTCTTCTCATACAATTCTGTGCCTTTGTGTTCCATTTTACGCTTTAGTTTAACTTTGTATACCTTTTTTATACTTTGTCTTTGTATATATCTCTGTGTTTTTATGTTTTTGTCTTTGTATGAATTTTTGTGGCCTCGTATATCTCGTATGTCTTCCTCTGAATTTGAATTATTATTTTTATTTGGTATTTTTTTTGTAAGTGTGAATGCCTTTGTTTGTCTCTGTTATCTTAAATTCTGGAGATAGAACTCAAATGTTGCCCTGAACAGTGTGACAGGGTATTCCAGGTTCTGTTTCACGACTTTCTACACAAGGCCTGGTCACAGACCGGGCCGCGGGGGCGTTGACCCCCGGAACTCTCTCCAGGTAAACAATGAAAAAAACCACTTCCCATTACCCTACCCTCGACACAGTTCCACCACCTCTCTCTCTGTTTTGATCAACTTTTCCCACTAATATTAAGCAACTCAGTTCTAATAAACTATATTTTAATAGAGGGAAAATACTAGTAAGGTTTCGACATGGATGTCTCAGGTGTTCAACAGGGTCGGTGGCAATTCATTTGAGAGGTCTCTCGTGTGTAGGGTCTCGTCTGGAAGGTCTCTTTGGCAAGGCCTCTGAAATGTCAAGTATGGGTGGAGACTTTTGGCCTCAGCGAGAGTGCGCACACTGATGGCTGGATGGGAATATCACATTTCAGAGGGTCATTTGATCTGTGATGTTTGCGCAAATCTAGAAATACAAATCACGAAACATGTGAGGCCATGACAGGTCAGTTCTAAAACTCGCTATTAAATGCTTTAAAGGGATTTTTGGGGGATGGATGTCACTGAACTTCCGTGCTAAAAATAATTTACTCATATCAGTTATTTTTATTCCCACGAAAATGACCGGAAAAAAATAGATTATTCATTCTAAAATAATATTTTACACACACTTCTGTAGACCATCTCATCAATTAAATGCCCATCTTCCCGTTAAACTATTATATTCCCAAAATATATGGATACGTTTTAAACTGTCATTAACCTGTTAAACAACCACTTTATCTATCTAACGACACTCACTAAAATGACAACCTTATTAGTTAAATAACCACCTCCTCGTTGAGCGATCACCTCACTAGTTAAACGAACATATTCCGGGTTAAATGATATCCTCATTACTTAAACAAGAACCTCCATGGGTAAACAACCACGTACTACTATGCCTCTAAAATGTTTACCCTCACATTCCAACTAGTCACCATAACACATAACTGTACACTATTCTTGTTAATAATATATAACTATGCACTCTCCCTAAAAATATGTTGCCCTTACATAAAAGTAATCTCCCTTCTCCTTAAATTTATTATCCTCACATAAAACCTGGCCGAAACTAATTACGAGATTCTTAGGAGACGGCTGACCAGCATTTTCAAACTTTAGTCGAAGTATAGAAGGAAGTCGTAAATCTGTAGTAGGAGGGAGAAATAGGGACGGTTGAGGGGAAGGGAAGAAGAAAGGGTGGAAGGGAAGAAGAAAGGGTGGAAGGGAAGAAGAAAGGGTGGAAGGGAAGAAGAAAGGGTGGAAGGGAAGAAGAAAGGGTAGTATAAAATGGTAAACAATGGAAGGGAAGGAGGGAGAGTGAGACTTGAAATAAAGAGGATTTTGCAAAGTGGTAGTAGTGAAGAAGGAAAATGAGAGAGAGAATTAATAATGGAGAGTGGGAGGAATAATGGATTGGATTATAAGAGAGAGATACAGAGAGAAGGAAATATAAAAAAAAATGACGGGATTAAAATTCAGCAGAAATGGGGAGGTGGAAGAGAGATGCAAGGGAATAAAGACAAGTACGAGAGAGAGACACACACACAGAGAAAGAGAGACAGAGATAGACAGAGATGCAGCTGGAAATTGACACAAAAATGGAAACTGGTATAAGAAGTGTGGGCTCCACACCCTGCTGGTCTTTGGTCAAGGACCGACAAAAATATTCACCTGATGAAATTATTCTATTTCTAAATTGACAAGATAGATTGTCTCTAATATCAATCAAGAAAAATAGTTGACCTGCTCCCTAAACACTTTGTTGCCAAGACGCAGGATCCTTATGCAGTTAGGAGACTTTTTGATAGCTACAGGAACATAAGAAGGGAGGAACACTGCAGGAGGCCTACCGTCCCAAACGAGTTGACAAGAACTTACGGTAAATTACATCTTTTTGAATCCCTGGGCTAAGAAAAGGCTGTGATCCCAGATAAGGCGAGACCAAGAAGAATTAACAGTTTTTTTTCCTGAAATCCTTCATAAATGTTACCATCCTCACACAAGGCAGCACGTCAATTCATAAAAACCTCTCGCCTCTTCTCACTCCCATCTAACTCTCTCTAACAAACCTCTTGAACGTTCAAACACCTGTTACTCAAACCCTCGTTTACCACTTCCGTTCAACCTTTCCGAGGACGATCCCTTCACTTCCTTCCCTCCATTCCAGATTTATTATCTCTCCATTCAGTCTGTTCAAACCATATAAAAAAATCTCCTCGCCTCCACCTATTCTCCAAACTCCAAATTATTGCCCCCTAACATATCTATACTAGCGCTATCCTCATCCTCACTGCAACATTCAACACCCATACTTCACAACCATATAATTGATGCATTCCCATTTTTAACTAAATGAATAAAGTTCTTTGTCCCCACAGAAACAATGCACCACCCACCTTTATTCCTTCGCCAAATATATGCCTCACCTTATCTCTCTTGAAACCATCTGCCGACAAGTGTTTTCCCTCAATTCTCTCGTTGCCTATATTTTTTGATACTCTCATCACCTTGCTGTTTCCTATGTTTACTATATATTTTTTCCTCAGCCATAACTTCCCAAACCACATTTACCAACTTTTGCAACTTCTCTTCGGAATGTCTTTTGGAAATTCGGAAGAAATCAACTTTGACAACTTCCTCTCCTCACCAGATTCATTATAGTTTAATCCTACACCTCTTAATAGCATCCTTGCTTTCACTCCATCTATAAATATGTCAAACATACCCTAACTTGAGCTTCGCTATAAAAATAAAAGCTCATCATTGCTTAAAGTAATGTACCATTTATTCCATACAACTGTAACATCTACCACTTTGCTTCCTTTTATACCATATATCTCTTCTAAATCCATGAAAACAATAAAGAGTTCCCTACCTTTATATAAGTATTATTCGCTTATGTTCGTCATTGTAAACACTTGGTCTACACATCCCCAACCATTGGCATAACATCCTTGTACGGCATTCCTATTCTTTATCTTACTCATAATGCTTTCAATGAAAACTCTAAGGTAAAGGTTACAAGGTAAACTCAATTGCCTTATTTTCCCTCTAATTTTTCGTTTTTTTGATCCTCTTCTCCCTTATAGAAACGAATTATTCCACCTTTCAAGCATATACTTAACAAATGCACCAACAACTCTGAGCTACATTCCCACCCATTTTCGATATTTCTGTTTTAATTCCATCTATTACATCTGCTTTACTCACTTTCCTTCTTCCCTCAGTGTCTCGCACCTTTTCCACACACTCACCTTCCTCTTCGTCACTCCTTGAAGGTGTTATACCTCATTACCAAATTCCTCAAAATATTCCCTCCAGCTTCCCACTACCTTCCCATCTATCGGCTCAAATCCACATGTTCTTCACTGTTAACTTTATTTGATCCCATTCTTTCTTAAATTACTGATCTCACCCGCAAAGCTTTTATCTTACTCTCAGCAAAAATTTATTGATAAATCCTCTCTCACTCTCACATTAGCTCTTATTTTGCCCTTTCTCTCCACTCTTTTAACCTCACTTCTACTCTCCACATACTTGTCAAGTCGTACATCACCTCAACATTGTAAAACCTTTCGTATGCCGGCTTTTTCTTCCTTACCGCCTCTTTAAATCATCATTCCACCAATTTCTCCTCTTCACACTCATCATCTTATACTCAAAGCCTTCTGCTGTACACTCTAACAATGCATTCTTATATCTAGCCAATACCTCCTCTTCCCTCATTACATGTAATTCCTTTAACCAACCTTTCTCCCATTAGTTGCTCACATCTTACCCAAACTATCTCCCCTTCAATTTAAGTCTATACAATGTAATGTTAACAGTCCATACAATTCTTTTTTTTTACCTCCCAACGACATTCTCCTTGTACCCCATCTAGTTTTTATTCTCACTGTAGCTGCCATGAAATAATGATCTGATATATCTGTCGCCTCTCTGAAGGGATGAATATCACTTTAGATAACTGCTAACATCATGCCCTATATAGTATATTTATTTATCCTCGTTTTCGTATAATGTGTTGTCGACTTCTTCTTCTAATGTGAACTGGCTTTACTTGTTTCTTTCGAAAATCACCTCTTTCAGCAGACTTTTGGACTACCCATGGGTTCGCCACTTAGTGCCGTCCTGGCGAACCTATACATGGAACATCTGGAAGCCGAGCGATTTTCCTCTATTATTCCCTCTTCTGTCACCTGGCTCCGTTATGTTGACAACATTCTCATCATAACTCCCAGACGCTTCAACGGTAAAGCTCTCCAACACAAGCTCAACCAGGTCAACCCCTCAATCCAGTATATAAGTGGATGATGGGCATAAGCAAAGGAGATATTAATAAAATACTGAGGATATCGAACCAGGTAAGAACCAGAAATAACGGATTTAAGTTAGATAAATTTAGATTTAGAAAGGACATAGGTAAGTATTGGTTTTCGAACAGAGTTGTGGATGCGTGGAACAATCTTCCGAGTAGGGTGATCGAGGATAGGGCCTTGGGTAGCTTTAAAAAGATATTGGACAAATAAATGAGTGGGAGGGGCTGGGTTTGATTGGTGTCGTGGGTACGGGAGTAAATTCTTGGGTAGCTTTGATAAGGACCTGCCTTGTATGGGCCAGTAGGCCTTCTGCAGTGTTCCTCCATTCTTATGTTCTTAACCTTTTCCACCACATGTGTAACTACTAGTACTACTACCACCTCCACTAGTTCTACACCTCACTCAAAGCCTGTATATACCCTCTGTGTAAATGTATTGTTTGTAAAGGCTTGATAAAGCTCCTGGAGAGCGAAACGTTGCCACAGTAAAATGTCACATTAGTTGTATTTTTATCCTTTTACTTAACATATTGCTGAAGCTTGTTGCTCAAGGCACACACAGTGCCTCTGCTTCCCCTCTAAGAACCCATGAAGAGATATCTGTATGTTTGTGTGTGTGTGTGTCTAAAACATTTGAGCTTATCCTATATTTAACCCATAATTATTGTTCCCGTAACCACCTTGCAGCGTGTAATCTTCCCTAATCACCAGCACTGGCTCCGTGAGGACCATTCTCCTAATCGTATTTTCATTACTCACTTTGTAATTACAAGGGACCTTTAACGTTTTTTTTGGTAAAGTTTTGAGAATTTCCGAACATTTTCAAGTCATGCATAGGAAAAAAACCCTGATCAGCTATACTATATACAAGAAAATTACAATAATGAATTGTGATAAATCATAAATATCAGTGTATATAATGCGTGTCGATTACTATATTATCTTCAGCGTTAGGAAACGTTAAACGCTTTATCGCTTGTCTAAACATTGTCACCAAATTGGCGTTGGCTATGCATATATGTTGTAATTTTCATATCGTTGTCTCAAACTGACATTTGCAAAATGAGTATCCACGATACCCATGCTGTACCGAGCTTTCAGACCCAACACAGTATTAAACACACCTGGTCAAACACGATAAGAAATTGGGGAAAGTGCAAAAATTTGCAACAAGATTAGGTCCAGGTGCTAAGAGGTATGAGTCATACGGATGTTAGGAAGTATTTCTTCAGCCTTAGAGTTGTCAGGAAGTGGAACAATCTGGCTAGTGAAGTAGTGGTGTCAGGATCCATTCATAACTTTAAGAAGAGGTACGATAAGGTTCTTGGAGCAGGAAGAGACCGGATCTAGTAGCGACTAGCGAAGAGGCGGGCCAGGAGCTATGAATCGACCCTTACAACCACACGCACACATACATGGACTCAAGCCCATACACATATACATCGAAATAAATGGTATAAAATACGGACACAATGGAACTATAAACACATAAGCAGTATAATGTGATCCTTTATTGACAACGTTTCGCCAACGCAGTGGGTTTTATCAAGTCAACGCCCACTGTGTGGGCTAAACGTTGTCAATAAAGGATCACATTATACTGCTTATGTTTTTATATTTCCACACATATGCATACAAAAAACACTTATATCTTCAAAAATTTGTTCACACGTATCATACATTTCACAAAAATCACTTCACATGGAAAGTAAAATCCAAAACCAATACACGAAAAAATGTTTGAATAATTAACGAACAACACTGAGGCAAAATGAATTTGGAAAAATCCAAAAAGGATCTGCGCCTTCATATTTGAAAACTCGAAATTTCAATTACAAGAATTTCGTTTTGAACTTTGCTTTTGTTTTCAACATTGAAAACTGTTTCACTTTTATTGTACAATAAAATTTCAGGACCACACTATCATTACTATCACAACACCACTACAATGTTTTAGTTAGACCACTCCAGTACCTAAGATCATCCCAATGCCTCAGTAACACCACTATAATACCTCAGTAGCACCACTATAATGCCTCAGTAAAACCACTATAATACGTCAGTAACACTACTATAATACGTCAGTAACACCACTATAATACCTCAGTAACACCACTATAATACCTCAGTGACACCACTATAACACCTCAGTAACACCACTATAATACCTCAGTAACACCAATATTTAGCCTCAGTAACACCACTATAATACGTCAGTAGCACCACTATAATGCCTCAGTAACACCACTATAATGCCCCAGTAACACCACTATAATACCTCAGTAACACCACTATAATACGTCAGTTACACCACTATAATAGTCAGTAACACCACTATAATAATTCAGTAACACCACTATAGTGCGTCAGTAACACCACTATAGGGCGTCAGTAACACCACTATAATGTCAGTAACACCACTATAATGCGTCAGTAACACCACTATAATACGTCAGTAACACCACTATAATACCTCAGTAACACCACTATAATACGCCAGTAACACCACTATAATGCCTCAGTAACACCAATATAATACTTCAGTAACACCACTATAATACCTCAGTAACACCATTATAATGCCTCAGTAACACCACTATAATACCTCAGTAACACCACTATAATACCTCAGTAACACCACTATAATACCTCAGTAACACCACTATAATACCTCAGTAACACCATTATAATGCCTCAGTAACACCACTATAATGCCTCAGTAACACCATTATAATACCTCAGTAACACCACTATAATACCTCAGTAACACCACTATAATACCTCAGTAACACCATTATAATACGTCAGTTACACCACTATAATAGTCAGTAACACCACTATAATAATTCAGTAACACCACTATAGTGCGTCAGTAACACCACTATAGGGCGTCAGTAACACCACTATAATATGTCAGTAACACCACTATAATGCGTCAGTAACACCACTATAATACGTCAGTAACACCACTATAATACCTCAGTAACACCACTATAATACGCCAGTAACACCACTATAATGCCTCAGTAACACCAATATAATACTTCAGTAACACCACTATAATACCTCAGTAACACCATTATAATGCCTCAGTAACACCACTATAATACCTCAGTAACACCACTATAATACCTCAGTAACACCACTATAATACCTCAGTAACACCACTATAATACCTCAGTAACACCACTATAATACCTCAGTAACACCACTATAATACCTCAGTAACACCATTATAATCCTCAGTAACACCACTATAATACCTCAGTAACACCATTATAATACCTCAGTAACACCACTATAATGCCTCAGTAACACCACTATAATACCTCAGTAACACCACTATAATACGTCAGTAACACCACTATAATACCTCAGTAACACCACTATAATACTCAGTAACACCACTACTATACCATATGTCAGTAACACCACTCATACATAATGTCAGTAACACCACTAATACGTCAGTCCTAAATCTACACATTACGCAGTAACACCACTATAATGTCAGTAACACCAATATAATCGTCAGTAACACCACATAATCGTCAGTAACACCATATAATCCTCAGTAACACCACTATAATCCTCAGTAACCCACTATAATGCCTCAGTAACACCACTATAATACCTCAGTAACACCATTATAATACCTCAGTAACACCATATAATGCCTCAGTAACACCACTATAATGCCTCAGTAACACCACTATAACCTCAGTAACACCATTATAATACCTCAGTAACACCATATAATCCTCAGTAACACCATTATAATCCTCAGTAACACCACTATAATGCTCAGTAACACGCATACGTAGTAATACAACAGTAAACATTACAACTCAGTATACATATTTCATCAACACACTGAATACCTGAGAAACCCAAAAGCCTCAGTTCCAACAGTACTACTTGTTATGCTTCCCCGTCAAGTAATTGGACACAGATGTACCAGTTTAGACGCGGCATTTCCTTGTAAGTTACGTCACAGCTGACCACTGTTGTTACTATATGTTGTTAATGAGAGATATAATCGATCTCTTACAGTAGTAGGAAAATTAAGAAAATCCTACAACCTCTCTAATACCATGTTAAAGATAGCATATACAGTCGTCGAAGCCCAGACACAGCAAGAAATCAGGCATTCTGCATTTCTTTCTGTAGAAGTTTTGGCAAGCAAGGGAAACATGTTGGATCGACACTTTCTTTATGTCGGGAAGACGCCCAGGGTACGCCAGGCAGCAGTAGCGGTTTAAGTAAGTAAGTAAGTTTATTCAGGTATACACAAATACAGTTACATAAATTATCATACATAGCAGCATATGTGTAGAAAGCCTAGGATAACCCAAAAAGTCAGACAGAGTGACTTATTTCCATTGGGGTCCATTTAATACCTTAATATTAGACACTAGTAGATACTAGTTATTATACTAAAATTAAAAGGAATAAGGTAAAAAGAGTTATTTACATGTACATGTATGTTATCTAAAAAAAAATAAAAATCATTTTCCTCCCTTTCTGTCGCTACATTCATTAGGTACCTTTTGGCTCTCTTCTTGAACTGGCTGATGCTATGACTGGCTTTGACATGTGCAGGCAGTCTGTTCCATTCCTTTATTGCTGTACAATAAAAGGTGTTTGAAGCCTGGCACTGACTGTGGGAACTACAAAGTTGTGCTCTCTCCCCCTAGTACTATGACTGCTTTGGTTCCCAGCCTTGACAAAATTGGCAGCAAGATATTCTGGACCCTGTTTGTGAGCAATTTTATAAACTTGATTTAACTTAAGTTGTTTTACTCTGTCTTCAATATTCAGCATATATAATTGTTGTAATACATCCTGGCCAACATGTTCTCTTGGTCCCAGGTCCAGGATGAATCTTATCATTTTGTTCTGTGTGATTTGCAGTTTATCTTTCAGTTATTTTTGTCAAGGCAGAGTACCATGAAGAGCAAGCGTAGTCAATATGACATTGTATAAGGGCTAGACATAGTGTCCTGCGAGCCTCAGTAGGTAGACACTGTGCTTGTCTGTAGAGGAACTTCAGTCTGGCATTCGCTTTCTTTACTACACTGTTACCTATCAATTCTCCTGACATGCATGGGTCAAAGGGGATTCCCAGATATTTTACTGAGGAAGTGTGTGCAGCTTCTTGTAATGACATTACTGCAAATAGACAAATATTGAAGAAGAATGTAGTGACATTACGAGTGTAACAAAGTTCCAGACAAGGACGTGTGACATTTCTCAGCGATACTTCTTCAATCAAGACAGCATTTTCTGGGTGTCAATTAAGGGTCCGATACAAATACCCAGGTAAGTCTACTCATACATTTTAAAGTTCTATTGACTGAGCAGTTAGGAACTGATTTATGTTCTAGGCAGATTTATCATACAGCCGGTAATGTGAGGGCTTTTTAGCCTATCCCAGTGAGTATAATTCAGTATTCATTTACTGAATGTATTAGTATATGCTCCTCTGGGGCAATTATTCTTATACTCAATTTACACTCACTTATTTCCGACAGCCCTAAGGGATTGGAGTTGACAACTCCTTTAAAACGACTTCGGGGATGGCTGCGAAGACGTGGAGCCGTCAATAAGCTAAGTAGCTTAGTACAGTTCATTTATATTCTTATTCTTTACTCCAATTTCTTACAATACATCATTAATACTTCAAATTTTGCTTTAGCCGCACAGAATTTACCAGAAAAAATACTAGGAATTACGTAACTGTATTGGTTTATTAAGGGATTTCAAAGGTATAAATTTCTAGCAGCTCGGCAGCCAAGTTTTATTATCCAGATGTTTACATTTTAGATTTTTTTTTATTGGTAGATTACTAGGGATTATAACTTTTAGGCTGGGCTATTGTATGAAGAAGAGGGAACGTTGCAAGAGCATAGTGGTGACTCTGGCCTAACTTAATTACGAAAATTTAAGGGTTTAAATAAGGAATGTGTAAGCTTTGTCAGGGTGAATGTGGCAACCTAGGTCAGGGGCCCGCTCCCGAGGTCATGAGGTTGTTCTACTATCAGGCAGTACACTCATCATCAACTGGAGCATTGTTTGCTCCCTCAGGCCCAAACATCAAGTGTCTCTGTGTGGCCCAGAACACAGCTCTTACGGCATGCTGGGGGCGCCTAGGTGGGCTAATGCGGTGGCTCTGAACTTCGATCTGCGCAGCTGCAAGCCCATGAGGACAGGATCAATTGTAGCTGCCAAAAGGATAGCAAAATACCTCCGCCTCCGGGGGCTGACAAACTGATGAGGGATTCGATTCCTACAGGGCTCCTGCCCATGACATTGCTCCAGGCAGGAGGCTGCGACAGTCTGGCAGCGAACTACACGGTGCCGCCCCTTGAGCACCAGAACTGTTTGCGGTGCACTGGACAGCCCTACCAGGCAACAAGAGGCACATTCTGCAACGACTTGCTTCGGCTAGCATTACGGGTGTGGAAAGCCCTGGGTGTGTGCCATATTACACTGGTGGCTCCAGAGACCCAGAGGCGGGCCGCACAGCTGCTGGGATGTTCCACAACAATCTGACAGCAGGTTGGCGCCTCCCAGACCATTGCACCATCCTCCAGACTGAACTCTATGCCATCCAACAAGCTCTGCAGCATGCAAGTGCAGACCATCAGCATGCCCCCGTCATCCATGTTGATTCCAAATCAGCAATCCAGGCAATTATGCACAGAGAGCCAAGTGACAACATACACTTAATCACGTCCATCTGGGGCGACCTGCAGACGCTCATGGCCCAGGGTGACGGAGCCACCATCAACTGGATCCCGAGCCATGTGGGTATCCCTGGCAATGATGCAGCAGATGAGGCTGCTAAGACCACAACACTCGAGGCACAGCCACGTGGTGCACTCTCCATCAGCCTCAGCCACATTATGCTATGGGCTACCAGTGCGGCAAGAAGCCCACTTCCTGACCCTGGGGATTCACGGATCCGCCGCTGGAATGACAGGGCGACTCACAGGGCGCCCCCTCCAAGTATTCGGACGCAGACCAGGGAACTGCGGGTGGCTATCCACCGCCTACGCTTAGGATATCCCACCACTTCATGGATCGTTGAACGGGCAAGAGAGGAGTTCTGTGCCCACTGTGACCGGATGGTTTCAACACCCCTGATGCACTACCTGTTAGACTGCCCAGCTACATTGCCCCTTTGCCCCAGACACTTCCCAATGACCACGGTGGGGCAGGCCCAGGAAGATGAGGCGGCACATCTAGTGTACTTGGCCATCAGAGACTTGGAGACCTTACTCCCAGTCATTGTACGTCACCCGCCCCCCCTGCTGACGCCGCTGTGAAGGCCTGCTGAGGACCTCCGTTGCACCACACACCAACCACCATTAGAGCAAACTAACTTTTGGGACATCATTTGTCCAAAGAATCGGAGAGGACCCCTCTTTGCACCGAAGGGCTGCCACGCATGTACATGTAACGACGATACACGACACTTCCCTACCCAGGGAGCCAATGCCGGGTCACCAAATTGGAAGAGACCCGGGCCGGGATCCATACCGGCAAATCACCTAGAATAGAATAGAATCTCTGTGTAAATAGGTAATTAGTCTAAGAATAGCGAACAAAGCTAGTTAATATGAGAATAGCTATGAAACCAGTTGGTATGATTGCTAACAAATCTGGTTGAGATGAGGTTAGCTAAAAATAATGCTTGGTTTGAGAACTGCTAACAAGATCGCTGAAGATAATAAAAGTGTGTTGAGATAAAGATAACTATTAAAATTAGTTGAGATGTGGATAAGGATATACATGATAAGGATTATGTTGCTATAACTATGTATATAAAAAAAATCTTGTTGGAATGATGATAACTAACAAAACCTCTTTCATGACGATAACTAACAAAAGTGATTGAAATGAGGATAACTAACAAAAGTGATTGAAATGAGAATAACTAACAAAAGTGGCTGAAATGGGAATAGCTAACTAAAAATAAGCCACCTGAAGTATAAGAATCACAAGTATAATTCACACTTAATATTCTGATTCTACGAACTGAGGAGAATTTATTTTGACGAAAATTATCTCGTATGTGGTTTAGAAAAAAAATAATGTGGAGAAGTAATAAAAATAGTCAAGAACCCAGAATAGAGAAAACTCAGTCCAAAAGTTAATAAATTAATCAAATTTAGCTAATATTGATCACCTGGGTTGGTTGGTTAGTTAGTGAGTTAAAGCCTATCGACTACACAGTGGTATAGCTCTAAAGCTGTTTGGTAACATTTTCACCATTAGATAAGAAAACTTTCTTCCCTGAAATAGTGATTACAATAAACTCCCAGCATAGATACACACAGAGAAATACTTCTCTAGGTGTATATATTCTGTGACTTATTTATTTGGTTTGTGTGGCATGCAAAGAGTATGTTATATTTATTCAGTGTATGTTCACACTCCCATATAGGCTGCTTCCCAACCAGCGAACCGGGTGCTAAAGGTTTAACGATCTTACGGGGACCCATCATTAAATCAGTACCTTAGTTCATTAACCAATCATAAGGTGGGTCTGACAATTGCTGAGGTGATGTGGTATCACTCACGGTCAGCTCTTGCCAGACTCATACAGCTGCTGGTTGCTCACAGTACTCTCTCTGTCTCTTGCTGTTGTTTTGCCTTTGATTACCATGATACACTTATATTCTAAACTCTTGCACATAGTGTACCTATATTCATATTTGATGTAGGAAATACAATTTAAAGACTACTGCTGTGTTTAGTTTCGCTCCAAGTCCCCTTACAACCAGGTTTACAGGCCTATATTACCTGAGTGCGTAATTGGGTTTTAAGTCTATCGCCGACAAAAGGGTCAACATAATCTCTTCAGTATCAAATAAAATACTTTAATCACTTAAAATGGGATTCAACTCTCAGCATATATACACTGAGAGAAATACATTTCTCAAGTTATATATTCTGTAATGTGACTTGTTTTAATTTAATCATATAATCAACTAAAATATTTAAATATTTTTCTATATAAAGAACAAATTAATACTTGATCATCTGTGTGGTGTACATGGAAATGGTTACAAAAATATTAGGAGTTCTTCACACGAACACACATTGTATTACCTCTGTAATACAATGTGTGTATTACAGAGGTAACTGCCAAGCTGACAGTTACGGCTGTATACGGATATTGGGTGTCCTCAGCCTCGCTGTAATTGTCTGTCAGGCTTATACTTCAACCTATTGGGTGTTCTCACTCATTAATGGTCTGATTTGTATGGTATCTGCCTGTATTGCTGCTCTACTGCACTCTTTACATATTGTAAATATTGATGGTGGGAATGTACGGGTACTGTAAAAAAATGTGAATAAATGGTTTCCAAAAGCGACAACTTGATAAATGAGACACTTGTGCATGTATATGTACTGTGGAAAAGTTTCGCCATGTAGTGGCTTCTTCAGGCCAATGCAGAGAAAATTGAAAGGTGAGGAGGGGTTTGAGGTAATCAGTCTCTCAGCCCGGAGTTGGTTTCTTCAGTCTGTCAACACTGACGAACTGAATACATCGACTCCAGGCTGACGTATTGATTTCCTCAAACTCCTCCTCACTATTCTCTGCAATGGACTGAAGAAGCCACTGCATGGCAAAACGTTTCCAGGACAAAGGTACCCAAACGTTGGGCAAGTGTCTCATTTAACAGCTCTTAAAAATTACCTTTGGTGTTTGTCTTTGCCTATATTCTCTTGGTGTGAACCTTGTCTGGGGACTTGACTTACAGCTCGACACTACAGGCCTTTCATTAGTACCTGAGTTCGTAATTACCAGAATGTTTGCTCCCTCCCTCCACTCACCCCAAGTAAAACAGCTAATTTGTAATAAAGCATTTTACTATTATGCCAGTTTTCTTCTTGCAAAAAAAGGAATCTGGCAACAAAACATTTCCCATCTTTTGCAAAATTTTCATAATATAAATGATCTAAATTTTCCTATTTTAGGTAAGACATTGTAAATGTGGATAAATGGTTCTAATGTATGTGTATAATTTATCAAGACTTTGCAAAAGCTTTACCTAATTGTTTACCATGGAATTAAAATATTCATGTGAACGTCATTCTGAGTACAGTTGAACCGCGGCATTCACAAGGTTACCAATCTACATGATTTCATTACTTTTCCACCGAAGGTCATTCTTTCTTCCCTATATTGTATGTTTTTACAAGTTAACTACATTCATTACTCTAATTCAAGAGAATCTTGTGATTTTTCATTAAAATTATATATATTCTTTGCATATTTTAAATGTATTAGTATATGTATATTATATTACATTTGTATTTGTGTTAGAAACTTGGACGAGAATATGCTGATTTTATAATGTATACATTCATATTACGCATCGTCTCTATGTTATTAATGGTACTTATATTTACAATTATTTTTTTATGAACATACTTTAATTTATAAGAATATAAGGAAGAAGAAACACCTTTGCAGGACTACTGGCCCATGCTAGGCAGGTCCAACTCACTCCCATCTACACCCACTCATGAACTTGTCTATCCTATGAACTCAGTTGAAGTTGTAATTAACAATTGTCAGTGGACAAAAAGAATTGTGGACGAGGCGCTACTCGGGAATTTGTTCCACTCATCCACAACTCATTTATCAAACCAATGCTTTTGTATATCCTTATTAAATCTAAATGTTTCCAACTTAAACCCATTGCTGCGAGTCTAGTCTTGGTTATATATTTTTAGCCTGTTATTTACATTCCTTATATTTAATCCTGTTTTCCATTTATTCATCTCGGTCAAATCGCCTTATCGCCTTAATAATGTATATCCCCTTAATAGTGTAAATCATATTCTCTTAGGTAGGTTTGTTGTTTTTATGTACCGTTGCGGTGTGATACAACACTGAGGCTGTCTGCTAGTTTAAGGGTTTCTGTAAAGTCGCAGAAACGAAAGAGGACCCTGAAACTGTCTAGAGGAGCTGATGCCTTTCCGTCAGTTGTATAATGTACTGCAGGGTAAAATAGAACAGAAATCCATTATAGAATTTATGCACACTCCAGTACAACCATCGACTTTAGTACCAGAACCTCTACTATCCACCTCAGCCCAGTAGGACCACAGCATAGGGGCTGGGAGTAAATTCTTAGGTAGTGGTGGTTTTGATAAGGACCTGCCTTGTATGGGCCAGTAGGCCTTCTGCAGTGTTCCTCCATTGTTATGTTAGCTCTCCACTCTCTTCACAATCATCGACAAACACCAGCATACACAATTTAAGGTTAGAAATGCTATTATTTCTGTTGCATTTGTAGTCTTAAGCAGTAAAAACAACATAATACATCACGACAATGATTTAGGTCTAAAAAAAGTTAGTTTGGCTTTTTTTGGGATCTTAGGAACGTAACCCTAATTTTCCCATAAGTTCTTCAGTTTGTCTAACACAGCATTTTCAGGATCGTAACTACCGTGTTAAACGACGGTCTACTGTATACGAAACGAAGATTCCCATAGATCCGAATTTCTAACTTCCGTTGTGCATTAAGCAATTATAAATTCGTATTAAATATGATATAGTAATTTATATTTCTTGCCATATTTGGATGAATCTTATTGTAGCCAGCTGGCCACGTGTCTTCGCGCTGGTCTGGAGTTCTACGACTCAACTCTCCATCGGTTCAATCCCCACCCGTTCCATGGTTTATATTGCAGTTGCAGTGGACTCCTTGAATTTAATTTTAATATTTCTCTGAACACTTACTTGACAGAACTTTTTTAATGTTAAGATTTTCCTTTCCCTTTCCTCGAAAGTTAAATTCTGGTTATATTTTTTTTTACTATAATGCTGAAAAGTCAAAGATTATTAGAACAATATTAAGGGTAGAACTTAACACTGAGAAGTATGATGGTATAACCATAATATGGTTAGTACATAGACTAATATTAGCATGTTATGGTTAGCACACAGATTAGTATAACCATATTATGGCCAGCATAAAGGCTAGTATAACAATATTATGGCCAGCATAAAGGCTAGTATAACAATATTATGGCCAGCACCCAGGCTAGTTAACTATATTATGGCCAGCATACAGGCTAGTATAACTATATTATAGCCAGTACACAGGCTAGTATAACTATATTATGACCAGCAGAGGTAAGTATAATTATATTATCACCAGTACACAAGCTAGTATATCCATATTATGGCCAGTACACAGGCTAGTATAACCATATTATGGCCAATACATAGGCTAGTATAACCATATTATGGCCAGTACATAGGCTAGTATAACCATATTATGGCCAGTACATAGGCTGTTATAACCATATTATGGCCAGTACATAGGCTAGTATAACCATATTATGGCCAGTACATAGGCTAGTATAACCATATTACGGCCAGTACATAGGCTAGTATAACCATATTATGGCCAATACATAGGCTAGTATAACCATATTATGGCCAGTACATAGGCTTGTATATCCATATTATGGCCAGTACATAGGCTAGTATAACCATATTACGGCCAGTACATATTCTAGTATAACCATATTATGGCCAGTACATAGGCTAGTATAACCATATTATGGCCAGTACATAGGCTAGTATAACCATATTATATTATGGCCAGTACATATACTAGTATAACCATATTATGGCAAGTAAATAGGCTAGTATAACCATATTATGGCCAGTACATATGCTAGTATAACCATATTATGGCAAGTACATATGCTAGTATAACCATATTATGGCAAGTACATAGGCTAGTTTAACCATATTATGGCCAGTACATAGGCTAGTATAACCATATTACGGTCAGTACATATTCTAGTATAACCATATTATGTCAAGTACATAGGCTAGTATAACCATATTATGGCAAACACAGACTAGTAATTAGAGATCAGATGAACGTTATTGTTAACCAACATAATACTGTACATTGTGCAATGCGAGAGTGTACAATATTTATGTGTTAAGGAATCATATCACCTCCAGGAACTTAACTTACACTGTTGCACTGTGTATTCATAAGACGTGTTATATTTTATTAGCTTACACTGATGATAAGTGGAAATATTGGTTGGTTACTGCAAGATTTGTGACCTACCTTGAGGCGCTGCCTGTGTTGGGTTCTGGGGGACTGCCAGGATGTACCAAACGAGCATCATTAAGATTCCAGAACTTGGATACAGTATTTTCACTCCTGCCATTTTCGTAATTATAATTATTTGATAGATAATAATTCCTGTTTTTTTTTTAATTTATATCAAAATTATCATTGCAAAAATGCAAAAATATTTATATATATATATATATAATTTTTTTTGCCCTCATCACCTAAATATAAGTTCAATTTTATTAGGAGTGAGATAACTTACTCAATATTGATAAATTTTTGCCATATATTTATGTACAACAGTTTCTTATTTTTCTTTTAAAATTTCTCTTAAGCGACACAGTTCTAACATTGTATTTTCCTCTTTTTCCTTTTCACTAAAAGTGTTTGCTACTGTATTTTTCCTTAAAAATTTATTTACGATTTATTTAAAAAGCAAAGTGCAGTTTATTTTTTCCTACGTACACTTTTCAGATGTCAATATTAATAATTTCAAATGCTATAAATAATCATGTAAAAAATTTACAATATCTCGTAAACACTGTCAATTAATTTTTTTTTTTTTTTATATAAATTTCAAATTGTTAAATGTCTTCTTTCTTATCATTCAAATGTCTTCTTACTAATCATTCTACATTTTCTGATTTATCATACATTTCCTCTTTTATTTATATTATTCATGTTTTATTAAGAAATTTTCTTCAACCATCCGTCCTAAAAGATTTTTTAAGCGTTAGTTTGAGAACGTAATAGTTTTCAATACTTAATTCTCTTTGTAATTTCATGTTGACCAACCAGAAGACTTAGAGCAGTCACGTGAGTGGTGTTGACCAACCAGAAGACTTAGAGCAGTCACGTGAGTGGTGTTGACCAACCAGAAGACTTAGAGCAGTCACGTGAGTGGTGTTGACCAACCAGAAGACTTAGAGCAGTCACGTGAGTGGTGTTGACCAACCAGAAGACTTAGAGCAGTCACGTGAGTGGTGTTGACCAACCAGAAGACTTAGAGCAGTGACGTGAGTGGTGTTGACCAACCAGAAGACTTAAAGCAGTGACGTGAGTGGTGTTGACCAATCAGAAGACTTAGAGCAGTGACGTGAGTGGTGTTGACCAACCAGAAGACTTAGAGCAGTGACGTGAGTGGTGTTGACCAACCAGAAGACTTAGAGCAGTGACGTGAGTGGTGTTGACCAACCAGAAGACTTAAAGCAGTGACGTGAGTGGTGTTGACCAATCAGAAGACTTAGAGCAGTGACGTGAGTGGTGTTGACCAACCAGAAGACTTAGAGCAGTGACGTGAGTGGTGTTGACCAACCAGAAGACTTAAAGCAGTGACGTGAGTGGTGTTGACCAATCAGAAGACTTAGAGCAGTGACGTGAGTGGTGTTGACCAACCAGAAGACTTAGAGCAGTGACGTGAGTGGTGTTGACCAACCAGAAGACTTAGAGCAGTGACGTGAGTGGTGTTGACCAATAAAAAAATCTTTGAACACTAGTAGTACTCGAGTTAATCAATGATCAGGTGATGAGAAGATTTTTAGGCGAGCTGGCCAATCAGAAGTCTTAGAGATGTGATCTGAGACAGACTGGCTGATCAGACATCCTAAGTTCCTAACATAGTGTTTTTATTCATACTGGCCAAGCAGATAATTTGAAAACATTTATAAACAAACAGAAACCTTGAATGTTGGTTTTAAATAATTTTCACAAATCAAGGAACACGGGAGAAAAATTGGGTATTGTACTCATCGAATCGATTAGTATCTGTTTTGTGTATTTTGAGAGCCAATAAAAAATAATACATTGAATTATTAATCTTATTAAGCAAGAATCCATAATACTGTAAATCTAGCTGAATAATCAGAAGGTCAATTTAAGGACTTTGAAACATGACAGTGAACCGGAAGTCTTGATTCTACTGATGTAGTGAATTTATACATCGAAAGTGTTGATGAGGTGTTTTGAGCCATATGGACCAATGCCAAGAATACTTGTGAAACACAAACAACGGGGTTCTGTTTAGGTAAGTTCTAATCAAATGGAGTCGCAAAATGCCCAGACGACTTGCATTCTGATGGTGATTTATAAGCATTACTGTTCTTTACAAATATTGAGTTGTTTTTTTTTTTTTATTCTAAGTTCGTTGTTATAGCATTATATAGCTTTTCTCATTATAGTGTTTCATGACCGAACTTTATTAGCATTGTGATTAAAGTATCCATGATTTTCATAATAAATTTTCCTTGACGAATCTCACAAATTCACAAAGGATTCATTTATCAGATCAATATTCACGGGGAATTCCCCCAGCTGGCCATTAGTGACAGAGGGTTCACTCAGCTGGTCAGTATTCACAAAGGGTTCACTCAGCATATTATTTAGAGAGGATTCATTCGGCTTGTCATTATTCACAGAATATTCACTCGTTTGGCCATTATTCATAGATGAGTCACTCGTCTTGTAATTCTTCACAAATCTGAAAGGAAAATAAAAAGGCATAAATTGCAGGTTTGTATTTTTGCATAAAAATGTTAATGCTACATGTAATGTACAGAGACTTCCTAAAAAAATATTACCTTTGAAAATCACCGAAGTTTATTCTGTAAAACTTTGAGTTCTATAATTACAAAAGTAAACAAAATCTGTATAATTTAAAAATATACAATTAGAAAACAGTAAGATAGTTACAGATTGTAAAGAAACGTTACTAAACAACAGTCATTTACCTTCTATTTCTGAGTTGATATGAAGTTCATTTACGAAAATAGAGCTATTACCTAGTAAAAAATGCTAGGTGAGAGACATAATAGCTACTGAGACTATTACGTAATCGCAGTTGGACGATATGAAGTAGTATGTACATAAAGCAAATCTTAATTAGAAAAAAAAACACTTTGTAACGCAGAAGAAATTCCTCTACTTCAAGGTATTATGACTCGACTGATCTTAACGTCTCTGTTCATCTGCCTTATACTTTACTTGGAGTATAGCTGGAGGTGTTCCAGGGGTGAACGCCCCCGGAACACCATGGAGAATTATACTCACTTGTGTTCATTATGGCTCGAATACTGAACATGTCTTAGCAGGGATGTATGTAATTCAACTCCCTTATTCTATACTGCTAACAGAAATTGGCTTAAAGTTAGAAAATTAGTGATACTGATCTCATAACAAATTAATTTTTTTAGTATTGTGTGTAGTTTGTACTTAATATTAACCAAAATATATTTCAAAATATATTTTTATCAGCGTGGTTCATGTGCAGAAAACAAAATGCTTTCAAATCTCTGTATTATTAAGGAATGGTCTGCCAAATGTCTGGTAAGCTTAGCGCTCATAAAACCCACCACCATTAGGATGATTCCACCAATGATTACTTGTCCTGGATTTCCCGTCAGAGGATTCACGCTGCCTGGAAGACTTCCTTGAAAAGACTCTTGCCTTCCACTGCCCATGGCACACATAAAGAGAATACAATTTTTGTCATCTTATTTTTTTCAACCGCAATAGTAAGAAACATATTTTAATGTGTTTACAATTTTAATATCCAGTAACTTTTTCGACCTCGTGCGAGGCCAAGCCATTTCATCAGCCACTCAATGCAATGGACGAGACGCATTAGGGTTATCACGTTTATGTAGACGTAGTAATGTTTCCACTTGATATTAGCTAGATGTAGTGGGTTACTTACGTTGTGGTAGGCAGACGTAGTGATATCACTACGTTGTGGCATGCAGACGTAGTGATATCACTACGTTGTGGTAGGCAGACGTAGTGATATCACTACGTTGTGGCATGCAGACGTAGTGATATCACTACGTTGATATCACTACGTTGTGGTAGGCAGACGTAGACTGGACACCACGTGGTGATAAACGAGCAAATATAAATTTACATTTACTATCATTCCAGAATTACCTACAATAGGCCTACGATGCCACTGAGGAGGACAGGGTTTAACCTCAACACCTAGTTAGTTGTTATCCTCATCCCGTTACACCAACCATGAAGCTCAACCTCCAACTTATATTCTGATTCAATCTCCTCCTGTATGTTCTGACATCTAAAGCGATTTAGAGGTCAGAACAAGCGGGTATATACAGAGAAAGAATGTCCGAGTAGTCAAGACGTAAGTTTTCTAATGGTTCTTTTGGTACAAAATTATTAATTTTTACATTAACATAAATGAAAGAAATATATCTTTAAACGCATAAGAGAAATTTTTAGAATGTACTTAATTTGAAATAAGTTCTTGCTAATCGACCAATTTAAATCAAAATTTAAGTCAAAATCGCAAGTATTACCTATTCGGCATGACATATATATATATATATATATATATATATATATATATATATGTCGTGCCGATTAGGTAAAACTTGCGATTTTGGCTTAAATAGCAACTCTCACCTTGCCATATAAGACAAGTGAAAATTTGTGTATGCAATAATTTCACCAAAATCATTCTGAACATAACGAAAAAAATATATTTCATTGTGTTTGTTTATTATTAAATTAATGTTAACGTATCTAAAATATATTTAGTTGGGTTAGGCTAAATTAAATTGTGCTTGTTGTAATAAGGTTAGGTAGGTTTTCAAAGTTTCTCTTGATACAAAATTATAAATTCTTACATTAACATAAATGAAAAAAATATATCTTTAAACGTATAAGAGAAAATTTTAGAAAGGACTTAATTTTAGGTGAGTTCTTGCTAATTGACCAGTTTTACCTAATCGGCACGACATATATATATATATATATATATATATATATATATATATATATATATATATATATATATATATATATATATATATATATATATAATGTCGTGCCGATTAGGTAAAACTGGTCAATTAGCAAGAACTCATCTAAAATTAAGTCCTTTCTATATTTTTCTCTTATACGTTTAAAGATATATTTTTTTCATTTATGTTAATGTAAAAATTTATAATTTTGTACCAAGAGAAACTCTGAAAACCTACCTAACCTTATTACAACAAGCTCAATTTAATTTAGCCTAACCCAACTAAATATATTTTAGATACGTTAATATTAATTTAATAATAAACAAACACAATTAAATATATTTTTTTCGTTAGGTTCAGAATGATTTTGGCGAAATTATTGCATACACAAATTTTCCCTTGTCTTATATGGCAAGAAGAGCGTTGCTATTTAAGCCAAAATCGCAAGTTTTACCTATTTTTTTTTCAACAAGTCGGCCGTCTCCCACCGAGGCAGGGTGACCCAAAAAGAAAGAAAATCCCCAAAAAGAAAATACTTTCATCATCATTCAACACTTTCACCACACTCATACATAATCACTGTCAATATATATATATATATATATATATATATATATATATATATATATATATATATGTCGTGCCGATTAGGAAAACTTGCGATTTTGGCTTAAATAGCAACGCTCTCCTTGCCGTATAAGACAAGCGAAAATTTGTGTATGCAATAATTTCGCAAAATCATTCTGAACCTAACGAAAAAATATATTTCATTGTGTTTGTTTATTATAAAATTAATGTTAACGTATCTAAAATATATTTAGTTGGGTTAGGCTAAATTAAATTGTGCTTGTTGTAATAAGGTTAGGTAGGTTTTCAAAGTTTCTCTTGGTACAAAATTATAATTTTTTACATTAACATAAATGAAAAAAATATATCTTTAAACGTATAAGAGAAAATTTTAGAAAGGACTTAATGTTAGATGAGTTCTTGCTAATTGACCAGTTTTATCTAATCGGCACGACATATATATATATACATATATATATATATATATATATATATATATATATATATATATATATATATATATATATATATATATATATATATATATATATATATATATATATATATATGTATATATAAGCAGCCTATACTTAGTCCCTTTCAAATTACACGGCACTCCGGTGCTGCCCTCTGTAGACCTATCAAGGTCAGGCTGGCCTGCCATGTTTCTCCCTCACTCCTGCAGCCTACCATCTCATTGAAGCTGGTTCTACCCTAGCTGGCTCCCGGTCCCCACACGCTCTGCCCCGTGTACACCCACATTTACTATAATAATAATCATCGGCCGTATCTCTCCACCTACGCTACCATTCTACTGCACTAGATCTGTGTGAGTCAAGAAGGACAGTAATAACATATATATATATATATATATATATATATATATATATATATATATATATATATATATATATATATATATATATATATATATATATATATAATGGGGTCCACCTCTGGTGCAAATTGTGGGACCCATAGCCTCGGAGAAGTGGATAAAAAGGATTCAAGGAAGAATATTTGGATTTCTTCCTGAAGCCATTTGAATATTCCACTTCCCCTACCACCCCATCTTTTTTTTTTTTTTTTTTTAACCAATAGGTATATTTTATTACATAATATGGTACAAAAGATTTAGGAGAAACATTGTTGATATAAAGATGGCATATACAGTACACGAGGTGTGAGAGATACATGTCTAGTACATATTGTTACAAGTTTGTCACTGATTATAATGCGAAAATCTCATCCAGCTCTTCCGAGCTGGGGCGCGTGCCCAGAATACAGCATGCATTACCCCTCTGAACAGCAGCGCTGAGTCGCTGGAACAGAAACCTAGCTGCCCTGGGATCCCTAGTTACCCTGTTGAGTCTTTTGCCCAGCTCCTTGAGGAACTCAGATGCACTCTTTCCCCATGAGCCAAGAGTCTCTGAGCCTATGGGAACAAACATATAATGATGGGCAAGTTCTCCATATTTTCTCGACTTCTGGGACTCCTTGAAGGTGGCAGCTACCCCTCCTTCCTCCCTGGTGTATTGGAGATAGGTATCAGCCAAGGTAGATGCACATGTGTAGTCCCACACCACCTGCTTGCCGTCTGTCCAGGCTTGAAGGGTGATACCATCTGGACGCTTTTTGGCTGCCATCAGATCAGCATAGTTGGGGTGGCTCCCTTACTGCTGGGCATCCGGCTGTTGTGAGGCTCCTCTTGATAATGTTATTAACCTCTTCATGTCTTGTAATCTTTCCCTCGGATTTACGACACACAAGACCATGGTACCCGAATTGGTCTGCTGCTTCACTGCCACAAATACACCTGTGTTCGGTGAGAATAGGGGCGGCAAGTCGAAGGGCAACACCAATGCGGATGGTCTGTGGGTCGAGGCGTGTGCCAAGGATGGAGTTGGGAACAGCCAAAAGAAAGTCCCCTGCATGAGGAGCTCTCACTGCAAGGAGGCGGGCTCTATCCTTCCCTGACACACTCTGAAGCATTGCTGAGGCCATATTCTCTACTATTGGGCCATCCCAGTGCGACTGTTTGTAGTTGTTCGGGGGAACAGGCCTGGTTTCAGAGCCTGTTAGATTATCCCGGATCCTTGCTCCATCAACGAACCTTTGGTCATGGATTCCAATCGTGTCCCTAAGATGTTCAGGGAGAATTGCTGCTACAACAAGCCCTCTGGATGCAATGCATGAAGACAGGAAAGCAGATATATGTATATATATATATATATATATATATATATATATATATATATATATATATATATATATATATATATATATATGTATATATATATATATATATATATATATATATATATATATATATATATATATATATATATATATATATATATATATATATATGACGTGCGGAATAGGTAAACTTGCGATTATAACAAGCGCAATTTAATTTACCCTAATGCAGCTAAATATTTTAGATAAGTTTACAATAATTTAATAATAAAGAAAAACAATGAAATATATTTTTTTCGTTAAGTTCAGAATGATTTTTGCGAAATTATTGCATGTACAAATTTTCGCTTGCGTTATTCGGCAAGAAGAGCGTTGCTATTTAAGGCAAATTTTGCCTATTCGGCTCGACATACATATTTTTACATGTTTCATGCCGGCAGTGGCCAGAGTTAGTAGAGATGTGGGAGAGAGACGTCCGCTTTACTATCTTTGACTTTGGCATTAAAGTAATAAATAATTTTAAATAATCTTGATATCAATGGATAATTCTCTGTGAATAGCCTTCTTGTCTTTCGCATGTTTTTCCTTATAGTTTTTTTTTCTGTGAGGATATGATCCAAACACACTCAAGATCTTCACTGAGGGCGATGTTTCGACACTAGAGGCAAACGACCCTTTCATTAAATGTAGAGATTATACATATGTATCTTATTTCTAGAAATTGACGGCATTAACATTTCTTTCCATGTGCTCTCTCTCTCTCTCTCTCTCTCTCTCTCTCTCTGTCTGTCTGTCTAACCTTGAAGATTACATCACTGCTGAGGCTTTGATATTGTGGCTTTAAAAGGGAGTTTCCAAAATACAAACAAATGTATCTGACATAAGATAAATTGACTCCGGGAGCCGGCTTGGTGCTATCGACCACACCGTCTTGAGTTCCCATTACCTAGTGGAAGCAAACCTTAAAAAGAATAAATAGTGCCAAGGAACGTCAATACCAAAGGCGTCCAAGGACGAAAAAATTCTTATATTCTATACAGAGGAAGGAGAATGCAACACAGTGTGTTGGAGAACCTTGTTTGGAAATGCCACAGGAGGAGACATTCATTTCCAGGAAAAGAAGCAAAATAAAAAAAAAAATTAAACAATGACAAGAAGTAGAAGAACATGAAAAATATACAGAGAAGCTGTGATATTTCTGAGTTATATAACTTCGGAAAACTTCTGTATTTTTTTTAAACAATTTTATACTCAGATTTATAAGTAGTAAAACAGCTTTAAAATTATTAGATTATAAGACGGCATTTGACAGTGCACTGAACAGGCTTTTGAGGGCCTGATCTGTTCATATGAAAAAAGTAGACTAATATAGAAAATTCATTACGATGGATCACTGAATTCTGAAAGAAAAGCGGATAGAGATAAACGAACATTATCAGTGGAGTTCCAATAGGATCAGTACTGAAACTAGTACTGTGTTTTATATGTGTGAATGTTATTCGACAAGTTAAACCAGCCTATGTTTCCCTTTTCACGAATGAAGTAAAGTTAGTAAAATAAAAATATAATTAAGATGACTGAGAATAACTACGAGGTGTATATAACAAACTGCAGGGAAATTCAGACACGTAGTTACTGAAATTCATTATGGATTAATGTTATAAATAGTGGATTGGATAAAGCGGGAAACAAAGCAGCGGTCAGAGGCAACTAACATTACACTAAAAGCAGGTCTGGTAATATCACCGCAGTCTATGTTAAGTTTACACAAGTAGAAGGACCTGGGGAAGAATATACATCCTGTAATATAAACAAAGACGCGCATCACCCCAATTACGTAACAACTTACGCATAAGCGACCACATAAAGAAGTCTGATAAAATGGAGTTATTCATTAAAAGAACAAGTTAAATACACTATATCTCAGGGATATAGTGAAGGATAATATTGCCTCTTCATAGGAATTTTCCGCTAATCTGCCAAAGATGTTGTGGGTTGACTAATAAGGGCACGTTTGTGTATTTTTTATATAAATTTTGAGGCATTTGAGAGAAGTATTTTTGGATAACGTTTTTTTTTTTGTGGATTTTTCATTATATTAGATAAATAAAATTTAATTGTTCTTTACATCGTGGTAAAAGTGTAGAGTACATTAAAAATTGCAGGAAAGTTGAAGCTACATATCACATCTAAACTCATATCATTTTGTTCACGTCCTTTTCATGTCAAGCGTAAAAGTGTTGGGAGCCGAGTCACCGACATGTCACTTCTCAGGAATATGATATGTCTCACTCCCTTCCAAAATAAATTCTGTTTACCGTCTGGATGTGTTTTCCACTACTACAGCAAGATAATATCTGGCTTACTACACGAAACATGGAATAGTTTGGAAGAAAAATAAAAGGTACATATCTAGCCTAAGAACAAATTACTAGAGCAAAGCCATGTAGTATTAATGAGTGCGTGTGTTATAAAATATGAAAAAAGGAGCAAGATCACACATCTTACCTCCTTGGAAGTATATAAACAGAAGTGTGGGAGCACCAACCACCGTGTGGGGAAGGGAGATGCAAGCGCAGGAGATTAATCCTAATTTAATAGTATTTAAACACATCCGAGACTCGATACATTTAGTTGCCATAAGAGCTACAGAATTACTGTCTAGTGCTGACATTATCTGTTAAAGAGACGCATTTTATTTCTGAACATTTATTTGCTGAAGAACAGCATTTTTAAATGGACTGTCTTTAGCAGTATCTTTACTGTCGATCCTCTCGTCAAACGAAGAACTAAAGTGAAATTTTTCTAAATAACTGTAGCACACTCGGTCAGTGGAAGTGAATATTTAAATTCGTCATAAGATAGAATTAGAATAAATAACATGTGTAAAATTTACCATTACGATAGATGGGAAAAACTTAGAAGTCAAAATTCTCTCAAGGGATGAAAGTAGCAGCGGACGAATTGATGACACTGAACATGCAGTTGTAAGAATCTGCTGTAATCTGAAATATGCTAATTAATAAGTATGATTTTGTTCATATTTTTTTATTTCTTTATCATAACTTGATGGAATTGTGGGAGAAAAAGTTTAGCCGACCACCAATACTACCACCACCAATACTACCACTACCAATACTACCACTACCAATATACCACTTAATACTACCACCACAATACTAACCACCAATAATACCACCAAATACTACCACCAATACTACCACATCAATACTACCACCATCATACTAACCACCAATGCTACCACCAAATAATATCCACTACCAATATACCACTAAATACTACACATCAATACTACCACCATCAATACTCCACCAATACTACCACCATCAATACTGCCACTAATCACCATAATATTACCACAAATACTACCACCACCAATACTACCACGACAAATACTACCATAGATGCAGCCACTCAATATACCAGTACTCAATACTACACCAAATACTACCACCATCAATCTACCACCAATACTACCACCACCTAATACTACCACCAATACTACCACCACCAAATACTACCACCACAATAACCACCATCAATACTATAACCATCCAATACTACCATTAATACTACACCACAATACCATCAATACTGACCACCATCAATTAAACCACCATCTATTCTACACATCAATACTACCACTTCAATACTCCCACCAGTACTACCACCTCAATACTCCACCACAAACTACCACCCCAATACTACCACCACCATACTGACCAATAATACCTTAAATCCACCAATATACTACCAATTCCACCAATACTACCACCATTAATACTACCACCATAATACTACCACCACCATATAACACCACCAATACTACACCAATACCATCACTACACCACAATATCTACCATCATACTACCAACCAATATCTACCATCACCACCTTCCCAATAACTCATCTAAACAACCACCACCATTGTCATCACAATCACTTCAACAATTATCTTCGACTCAATAACCACTACAAGGATCAATACAAACTCCATCACATTACCACACTATCACAATCACCACACATCAAATACCACCACCATTACCATCACCATTCCCACCACCACTAGTGCAAATACTTGGTGTTGGATATAAATCTAACACCAAGTCCAACCTTATATCCATAACCAAAACCAATTATACCACCACCACAATCACTCATCACTACCGCTATCACCATCCTCACTACCACCACCTACCATCACGCACTACCATCACAACCTCCCTTATCACCTATGACCACCAACGCTACCGCTACAACACTCACCTTCAATATCATAGCCAATAACACTGAAAATAACAATTCCACCACCACTATTACCACAATTACTAAAAAATTATCAACATTTTGATCGTACTACAGAATTTAATTCCAAGATATCCTGCCACTTCTCCTTAAAGACAAAAGACATTTCAGAAAATTCCACTCAACGTTTTAAACCATCCAGCTATCTGTCCGACTTAATTCCTATTAATTATTCTCTCCCTCTTCTCCTTAATCCCATTTAAACCCCCATTATAATCCCTGAATCATTAACTAAGGAGGGGATTTCTGAACGGGTTCTTCTGGGATTATTGTTTTATAATTGAGTTTTATTTGTTTGAAGTGAAATTTAAGTTTTCCTATTTTCTTTTGCTAAAAAGAAAATAGGAAAATAGACTCCAATTTTTGTAGTTAGTAAGAGAGTTGGTCTGTTGGTTAGTTAATTTAGTTTCAAACCTGTCGACTACACGAGAGTCATTAAAGCAACATATAAAGTAACGACTCCTGGATGATTGGCTGTACTCATCGAGTTGTACTTAATGCATGCGAAATGTACTGTTGATTTTGCAGAAAATATCATAATTTTATACAGTTGTTTTCACGGAAACAGTGGTTTTGTGCATGCATAAATAGTATAATATGTAAATTTAACCCAGGGTCAGCCAATAAATTTAAGCTGCGTGACTTATTTATATACACAATGTGGTCTATATATTTCAATATATATATGCAGTCTTAATGACTCTCATGTAGGCGATTAGCTATAAGCTCAATTAACTAACCTTATTTATAATGGGGGTTTCGCTATTTAAAATGCATATTAATATACGTATGCTGTCTTTTATTAAACACAGTGATACTAGGTTTAAATGAGAGTCTGGGTGAATGAGCAGGTAAACTAGGAAGGGTTTATTGACAGGTGAGAGAGAAGCTCTTTAACAAATACTCAAGTCTAATGCGGCGACCGTGATCCTCTGTACAAATTTCGTTCTATGAAGTCTACATACTATTATTTTTTATCAACAGATTAACTTGGAAAAAAAAATATAATGTACAATTGGAAATGAAGAATAATTGTAATTTTTGAACCGGGTTGGTTTTGTTCTTCCTTCTTGACTTAAGTAGCTTTTATTAGACTGTATGTTTCTGGTTGTATGCAGTCTTTGATGGATGCTGTTTTGATGGATGCTGTTTTGATGGATGCTGTTTTGCTGGATGGTGTTTTGCGCAAGATTGACTTAGTCATTGGGTGGACTGAATGCAGGATCGTAGCTGCATGATCGTAGCTACTGTACCTGGTGCCACAGTGACGTGCATTACTAGGTTCATATAGTCTTGATCCAATGTGTTGGTCACTAGATTGTGCTCCATAACCAACCAACTCCTTATATTCTAGAGCCCGATCGTGGGGCTATCACTGGTTTGTCAGTAACCTGACAAGGAAGGGCCCATATGGGCCCTTCTGGCCATGTCAGCCAGTGTGTCAACCATTGCTCTGATACCCTCATCATATTTTTGTCTTGGCCTCCTGCTATTCTGTGCTGGGTTATACATCAGTGCAATTACCAACTTGGGACCTCAAGACTGAAGTGATCCTTTTATGTAGTCTTTTGCTTCTCCTCTCTCGACCTCCTCAAAATCCCATTCCTCCACATCTTCTGTTCCCTCTGTCTTTCCTCAGGATCTTTATATCCAGTTGGAAAGATGGCATATGTTATCATTCCTGTGAGCTTTGTTTCTGTGAGAGCTATGATGTCTGGTGAGGTCTCTTTGATTCTTTCATGGCACTCCTCCCACTTATTCATTATTCCATCAGCGTTGGTGTACCATACCTTCAGTTTCCTTTCCAACACTGTGTCCTGGAGGTTTGTGGGGGTTGGGGGTAAGTGACTTGGCAGTGTGCTGTGGGATTCTACTGCATAGTGTGGGGTAGGGGCTGTGGGGTTCTGATTGTGGTTCTGTGTGTGTTTGGGCTTGTTGCTCTGCCCGGCTCCGGTTGTCCTCTGCTGACTCTATCCTTGACTCTCTTTCTAGTCCCTTTCGTTTCTGTGTCCTCTCAGCTCCCGTCGTTCAATTCTCTTTCTGTCATAGTCTGTTAACACCCTCTTGTATGTTGCCATTAATTCAGTCATGGTTTTTCTTGCAATATCCTGTTCCGTTCTGCTTCTGTCTTCAGAATCAGTTTGACTGGCTGATTTCTCCCCTTCGTGTACCTCTATTCTCTTAATATTTTTTTATCTCAGTCATGTCCACCTTGCCTATTTCTTTTATGTTTTCAATCTCTTGTTTTTCTTTCTGCCGTATTTAATTGTTTGTCCTCCTTCGCTCTCCTGAAGCCCATTAATAAAGATTGACCTCTCCCTCTCCTCCTCCCATTGCCTTTCTCTCTGTGTCTCTGGTCCCGTTTGTGCATAGCCATTATCTCCCTTAGTTTTTTTTCTCTAACTCTTGGTGGCTTGATTGTGCCTCTGCATGGGACCTGTTATCTTCTCTACCAGCACCCCCCTGACTGCTATCACTGTGCCCAACAGCTCGCTCCCTTCGTTCCTCGGCCTTGCTTGATGGACTGATAGGCCCTATTTCTTGTCTCCTTCCTTTCCACTGGGCCCCTCGTTTAATAGAGGTTTACCTGCACTGACCCTGTAACTCACTTCTGCATCTTTATCTCATCTTCTAAGGCCATCTTGGCTTCTGTGGCTTCATCTTGCGACTCCCACTTTATCTTCTCTGCCTCCATACTCTTCTCCATTTTCACAGAAAGCTCACCTAGTTTGCTCTCCCATTCTTGTTCCATCCTTTTAGATTGCTCTTCCATCCATACTTCTTTTCCAGGCCCATCTTCCTCTGATCCCTTGAGTCTTCGACTGTGTGTGTGTGTGTGTGTGTGAATGTGTGTGTGTGAATGTGTGTGTATGGGTATGTGTGTGTATGAATGTGTGTGTGCATGAATGTGTGTGTATATGAATATATGTGTAGTGTGACTGGATTGGGTTTACTACCTTTGGTCGCAGGATACCTGCATTTACCAATTGTTAAAAATGTGGCCCTAGTGACCGTGCACAAGACTTTATAAAAGTTAAGTCGATTGGCTGAGGTCTTCTAAAGTCAGGAGCAATATAAATACGAAAAACCGGTGGAACAAAAACAAGAATTAAAAAAATGGAATTCGGGCAACCTCTTTAAAGGATACCAGCCATCGTCAAGAGATGCTCATAAAAAAAAAAACAAGTTTATCTGTTAGTATCTCTGCGTCACAATCAACAAAAGAAATTTCTTTCGAATTCAGTAGAGCGTTATGTCTATGGCATTAAGGGCCACATTCCGAGGTACCTTAGGAAAGAGCTCAGCTCATCCACACCTAAAACAGCATCTAATGTGCATTGGCAAGAAAGCTTAACAAAGGAAAGGGCAACTGGGGCCACCATGAAAACTCTGCACTGAATGGTAATCTCGGCTCCCAATTCTGACAGAGGCACTAACAAGTACTGAGTTTACTCACGAAATCGTAATGACACGATCACAAACAAACCATACCACGGGTGGGGTTCGAACCCCGTCGCGGTCTGGAGTTTTGAGACTCTCTGACCGCGGGTTCGAACCCCACCCGTGGTATGGTTTGGATAAGTACTGAGTTTCTCTGGTAAGACGGGAACACTTGACAAAACAACAGATGTTTAGTACACAAATAGAGACAGATGGGTTTTGCTTGCTTTACATAAGAAGAGGAAGAGGCAGGTATCACGAACACAGGTAAGAATGGCCTGTGGCCTGGTCGTAATGGGTTGGAACAAAACAAACTCAGCAGATATTTATATACAGTTATGTACACTTATTTACACTATGTACAAGAGTTGACTATAAGTGTACCACACGGTGACAAAGTGCAAAGACAGAAGCCAGAGAGAGCACCGTGCTTCAACCAGCTGCTAGGCAAGTCTGGCAAATGCTGACTGTTAGTGAACCACGTCACCTCAGCATTTGGCGGACTCGCCTATGATTTGACAATGAACCAAGGTACTGATTTGACGATGGGTACCCTTATCGTTAAACCCTTAGCACCTGGTTCGCTGGTTGGGAGGCAGCCTATATGGGAGTGTGCACATACGCCGAATAAATTGTAACATACTCTTTGCATGCCACATAAGGTGGTAGTGCTAGGAACTGCACTATGTTCTGGAGCCGGGTTGCCGAACCACAGTGTGTAGGGTATTTTCCAGTGAAAGCATACTAGCTCTGTTCTTGTAAATGATGGACTGTAAACGAATGAGTCTTGTAAACCAGAAACTTTTCTGCTGCACTTTCTATGTACCTGTTGCCCTGGAAACGTAATAGTTTGATGAATGACACATCTCCATTCTCTTCCTCTTCATCAAATTGGCAAGAAACTCCTCAGTTGTAGGCATTCGAGCTGTAGCAGCTTTTTACTCCTAGTTCTGCAAGGAAGAGGTGTAGGTCTTGGGCCTCTAATTACGATGGAAGAGAACTCCCTAAAGAAAACAGGTTGACCACTATCAGCAAATTGGCAATTGCGCAACCCAACCTCCCGTCACCTACATAACACCTGTTATAGAGCTTTAAGAAATCCGATGAATCCAATGGAAATAGACTTTAGTGGAACCTGCAGCTGCAAGAAGCATTCATTTTTTCAATCCATATTTTAAGTGGCAAAGGCCTGGCAGCAGTCACTTACTGGAGTACAGAACGCATTATTTTTGTGGTTTGGCAACAATAGTGTTCCCGCACCTGGGTCAGCGTGAGAGTTCCCACCGGACGTCACCCGAGGTGGTTTACAATGCAGATGAGGGAGAGATGCTCGCCTGCCTCTTATTGCTTCAGTGTTCTAACTTCTCTCTTGTGGCTAACCTTTCGTCCTGTTACGACACTGCTCTGTGTAAAACTATATTGAATAAATCAATCAATTTGGCTGAAGGAGAAAACTCTGCAGCACCACTTTAGAATATCTTCTTAGGCCAAAATAACTCAATATCCTCTGTTGAAAGTTTCCCCAGAGAGTGAACACTTTGTATTAGCTGACAAGCCAGTGATAGCCCCACGATCTGGCTCTAGAATATAAGGAGTAGTTTGGTTATCGAGCACAATCTAATGACCAGTACATTGGAGCCTGGTAATCCAAGTCACTGTTGCACAAGGGACAGTAGTTACGACCCTGCATTCAGGCCACCAAATGACTGAGTTAATCTTCAGCGTGAGTTTCAGCAAACAGCATCCAGAAACATTCTGCTGACAGCTACTTCAGTCATGAAGGAAGAACAAAACCAACCCGGTTCAAAAATTACATATATTCTTCAGTTCCAATTGTACATTATATTTGTTTTTGTTTTCCAAGTTAATCTGTTGATAAAAAATAATAGTATGTAGACTTCACAGAACGAAATTTGTACAGAGGAACAAGGTCGCCGCATTAGACTTGAGTGCTTGTTAAAGAGCATCTCTCTCACCTGTCAATAAACCCTTGCTAGTTTACCTGCTCATTCACCCAGACTCTCATTTAAACCTAGTATCACTGTGTTTAATAAAAGACAGCATACGTATATTAATATGCATTTTAAATAGCGAAACCCCCAATATAAATAAGGTTGGTTAATGGAGCTTAAAGCTAATCGCCTACATGAGAGTCATTAAGACTGCATGTCTCCAGTTTACCACAGGTCAAATATTATTTAATCTCAAAAGTTGTAATAAAAATTTATCCATTGCATATATACTGAAATACATACACCTCATTGTGTATAAATAAGTCACGCTGCTTGAAATTAGCTTATTATATGATTTATTTATGCACACAACCATTGTTTCCTTGAAACAACTATATAAAATTATGATATTTTCTGTTAAAGCTATAGTAGATTTGCATACATTAGATACAACATTCAGGAGTCTTTAGGTTACATGCTGGTTTAAATGACTCTCTTGTGGTTGACAGGTTTCAAACCTAATTAATGAACCAATAGATGAACTCTCTTACTAACTACAAAAATAGAAGCCAAAGCAAAGCTTATTTATAAGAAAAAAGAAGTACGAAAACTTGAATTTCACATCAAATAAATATAAATGGAGTATAAAACAATAATCACAGAGGAACCCATTCAGAAATCCCCTCCTTATTTAATTAATTCAGGGATTATAATATGGGTTTAAACGGGATTAAGGAGAACAGAGAGAGAAAAAATTATAGTAATTAAGGATCTTTATTTTTGAAACGTTTCGCCAACAGAGGCTTCATCTGTCCAATAGTGAGAAAAACGATGGGTGATTAGAAGAAGTTTGAGATAATCACTCCCATAGCCTGGCGATGATTTGTCTAGTCCAACTCCCCATAAGTGGGGAGAAGCAGCGGGAGACGGCATCTCTGGTGGACTACAATTCACTAGTTCAAGTAGGTCATACTAATAGGCTGAGGAAGCGTTGAAGAATTCTCTGGATCTTGATTCCAATTTGTTGATGTGTCTAGCAGTAACATTATGGAAATGGTTTAGTAAAGAGGCAAGGTGATGAGAAAGACACTTGTGTAACCTGTGTGTCAGTCGACAGGTGTGGGTCGCATCCTGGGGCAAAACTGACATAATTTGCCTGAAATGCTAACTAATCTACGCTATTTGTGCCTGGGGATCCAAATCACTTCAAGCCAATGATAACTCGACAAAGAGCCGCAGTACGAATGATCATTCAGTCCACTGCTAGACAACAATTACCTCCCCTAGTTCCACAACTCAGGGGACTGCCCTATGAAGAAAGGTTGAGGGAAATAGGACTAACAACACTGGAGGACAGAAGGGTTAGGGGAGACATGATAACGACATACAAAATACTGCGGGGAATTGACAAGGTAGATAGTGACAGGATGTTCCAGAGAGGGAACACAGACACAAGGGGACACAACTTGAAGCTGAAGACTCAGATGAGTCAAAGGGATGTTAGAAAGCACTTCTTCAGCCATAGAGTAGTTAGGAAGTGGAATAGTCTAGAGAACGATATAGTGGAGGGGGGAACCATACATAGTTTTAAGACAAGGTATGATAAAGCTCATGGAGCAGGGAGAGCAGAGACCCAGTAGCGGACAGCGAAGAGGCGGGGCCAGGAGCTGAGTCTCGACCCCTGCAACCACAATTAGGTGAGTACAATTAGGTGAGTACTCTTTAAAGACCTAAATCTAGTTAGCATACAAAACATTCACTCTTACTACAGTGCATCCTACATATACAGAACAATCAATTCCAATAATAATCCCTACCTGAAGTAACACGACCCATAGACATAATACTGAACACAAAAATCTATGTGACATACCCCGTGTCCGGCTTAACCATTGTAAAAAATTGAATGTACATAAAAGGGCCCAAAATTTGGAACTTCCTTCCCGAAATCTCCAGAGCCTCTGTCTCAGCCGTTAAAAACATCTCTCCCTCACATATCCCAACATCAGCTAATTAGAAGAAAACTATATATCCACATTCTCATTGTCACAATCATATGGTAAACAATATATTCTTATTCTCTATATCTGTAATCCTCCCAATCATATAGAATCATATAGAATGTGTTCACATTTTGTTAATGTGCTAGAATCCTTATTACCTATAATCATAATCAAACCTATCATTCTTAAAATAATTAAACTCGATAAAAGCCATATAGATTGTACTAATACGATATTCAGTTCTCTTGTATTCATTGTAACTCCTAATTTTATTTTACCACCACCTAAGAGACTGTATATATAAGCTCTCAATTAGTCATTGCCTTATAAATCTTAATATTATCTTAAGTTTGGCCGAAAGGGTCTGCATATTATAGGTCTTTCTGCATGAATACTTAATTGTTATTCACCTCTGTACAAACATCATATCATGCTGAAATAAAGAATCTTAATAGTCATTAGGCTAATGGACTGATTTCCTATAAATCTCTTCCTCATTTCCCACGATTTAAATCTGTATTGAACCGATGAAGCTACTGACTGGCAAACCATTTCCTTAATATAAATTTCAAGTGTTGCAAAAGTATCTCAGTAAACAGCATATCGGTTTTCTGAACCATTTCTATAACCTTACTTGAGTAATTTCCTGGAAGGAATTCATGTATGCCATTTGCAGTCCCGATTGAATGGAGGGAACTGAGGATTGATTGTTATTTCTCTATCATTGAAGTATCGGGAATTTCACCAAACGTCAAATAAAAAATAACACAGCCAGATATTTCTTCTGCAAATCAGACAGGTGGAACATTCAAAGGATCTCACTGCTACATTGATACCACTCTGTAAAAACACATTTCCCCTGGATAATGGTAAAGTATCCACTAACTTAAGTTTGAACCATCTGGGGTCAACAAACAAAAACAACATCAAGTGTCTCAACGTGACCTCAGCGATCTTATGCGTGATCTCAATTTGTCCAAGGAACTGCCAGAGCTACTCGGTTCTTGTACTTGTAGAATTTAGTGCACCTTGACTCAAGGATCAGTTTCTTCAGAAAGAGGCATAAAAATTTATAAACTTTTAATTGGAAGAACCAATGAACTTTTCGATGCTCTGGGTAAACATCTTGTTACTGCAGTAGGGCGTTTGTTTACTGATTGAAGTCAAAGTCTGAAGGCAATCTTACTTCGCTGTGGCAGCATCCTATCAAGTCTGCTTTTAGCTCTCGCTAAAGTCTTGAAAGAAATATAGGAATCAATGCAAAAATGTGTCACTCCATTCGATTATGACAAGTTTGGGTGGAAGATTTGAGGCAACTAATTAGAGGCTTGTTACTGCGACTGCAAGGTGGATTTACAAAGTACTGTTCTTTCCTGTGCTTGTAAGATTGTCGAGATGCAGAACAGTATTACATTTAATGTATGTGACCAACTCGTGAAGAACGTTCAACACAAGCCAATAGTCGATCCAAAGGACATACTTCCGCTTTTACGCATAAAGCTACAACTCGATGAAATTTTTCGTAAAAACTTTGAAAAAAAAAAATGCAGCAAGGTTTGCCTATGTGGAGGAAAGGTTTCTCAGAGTTAGTGAGGCCAAACTGAATAAAGGTATCTTTACCGGACCTCAAATTCGGAAGTTACTGGATCCTCATTTTGATAAAAATCTAGATGCTGTAGACCTATTGACAGAATATTATCTACTGGGATGCCGGATGTCCATCAAGATTCATTTCCTTCATTTTTACCATAACTTTTTCCCCGCCTAATCTCGGTGACGTTAGTGACGAACATATTGAACTATTTCACCAAAACATAACCATCATGGAGAGGAGATTTCAGAGAAACCTGACAGTGATGTAAACATTTGTGACAGAATGGAAATTTCTTTCAGTCCTGTTAAATATATACTGTATATAATAAATTTACGTAAATACAGATTAGTTTTTGTCCCTGCATAAACCGCATTTCATATATAACGATTAAAACAATATTTATGATATTAGGTAGCATATGTCATGGAATTCCTTAAATTTTAATAACCAAAATATTGATTTCACTAAAACCTTACATGATAGACACTTAACAACCTCAGATTCGTGATCAGTGCATCAAAATTAGCCTAAAACTACCATTTTGGTTTTTGAATTGGATATTATTATGATGGCTAATGTAATCTATAAACCCTCTACCAAGATATGCAGAAAATAATTGTGTTAGTATAAAATATGCAGCCACTTCTGTATCTTTTCTAATCATTTTTTTGGGTGGAAACTCATTTTGGTGGATATTCATCTCGGTGGATATTCATTTTGGTGGATATTCATCTTGGTGGATATTCATTTTGGTGGATATTCATCTTGGTGGATATTCATCTTGGTGGATATTCATCTTGGTGGATATTCATCTTGGTGGATATTCATCTCGGTGGATATTCATCTTGGTGGATATTCATCTCGGTGGATATTCATCTTGGTGGATATTCATCTCGGTGGATATTCATCTTGGTGGATATTCATCTTGGTGGATATTCATCTTGGTGGATATTCATCTTGGTGGATATTCATCTTGGTGGATATTCATCTCGGTGGATATTCATCTAGGTGGATATTATCTCATACATCTTGGTGGATATTCATCTAGGTGGATATTCATCTCGGTGGATATTCATCTTGGTGGATATTCATCTTGGTGGATATTCATCTTGGTGGATATTCATCTCGGTGGATATTCATCTTGGGATATCATCTGGTGATATTCATCTCGGTGGATATTCATCTCGGGATATTCATCTTGGTGGATATTCATCTTGGTGGATATTCATCTTGGTGGATATTCATCTCGGTGGATATTCATCTTGGTGGATATTCATCTTGGTGGATATTCATCTTGGTGGATATTCATCTTGGTGGATATTCATCTAGGTGGATATTCATCTCGGTGGATATTCATCTAGGTGGATATTCATCTCGGTGGATATTCATCTTGGTGGATATTCATCTTGGTGGATATTCATCTTGGTGGATATTCATCTTGGTGGATATTCATCTTGGTGGATATTCATCTTGGTGGATATTCATTTGCTCATGTGTTGAAATACTTGAAGACGATAAAATCGGTTAGTAACATCTGCTAAGTTTATTATAGGAGTATTAATGGTGCAATACGAATTATAATACAAATTATATTTAAGCTTATGATACATTGGAATGTTTGAATGAAATATTACTACGAGAATTAAAACATTCCATTTAGTTTTGCTTTATTAACTAACTGAACTTTCTCAGGCTATTTGCCAGAATCCAATACATATTTTACATATTTTCCTTGATGCATCTGCTATAGTCTCTGATGCAGAGGCTTATTTAAACAGCAATGAATGATCAATGCTAGATACTCTTAGAGTAGTCCAAGAGAAAAGTTCTGTTAGTCTTAAGACATTTCCCAGCCTTACTGTTGTTTTTCTCGCCTCCTAGCGCCATCCATAACTCTGAGACATGCATGTACAATTTGATTCCTGCCTATTTCAGTCTTAATTTTCCTTCTTTCTAACTTTCTTTATGTGTGTAGTCAGGAGAGCCTTTTGCTTTTCTCTGAACACGTCCTGTATATGTGCGTACCTTGCTTGATTGTGTGCTTTCGTCTTTTAGCTATTTTTTTTTTCATTCTTTATCATAGGTTGTGAAATTACCTATTATCACTTGTATCAGTGAGTTATCCTAAGTTAAGGTAGTGTTGAATCTAATATAACATTTAACTCTCCACCCATTTAATTTGGGTTTACGCACCTTATGTGTTAAGCATTTAACACAGTCGTATTTTCTGTATTGTATCCGAAACCGTAGGTGTGTTTGGTCTCATTGACATGCAGGTGTTGCCATATTGCAGCAGTGACATCTGGCAGCTCAGACGTAGTAAACAAAGGAGTAAATACTATTTTCATGAATGAATTAGCTCAGCTTGTAACGACGATGGTGATTGGCTGTCGAAATTTATTGCAGGTACTTTCTGTGTATTTATATAAATGGAGCTTTATGAATGCAGAAAAGAATTAATTACCAATCAGATATTACATCCAGAAATTTAAAACAAAAAATTATTTTAAATGGTGACCGAATATATTGAAAGGGAAGTGTTATGATGACAGGTACGTAATCGTCATAGCTGTCATATCAACTCAGGTGAAGCAGAGCTGTATGACCCTAGAGGGTTTAGTGCTTGATTTTGATTATAATAATAATAATCAGGTAAAAAATAATTTTGATGGACAAGTTCGGTAAATGTGTGAGGCTCCGTCTACATAATGTCTTACATAATATTAGTAATGTTTAATATATAATTAAAATTAGTACCCACTAAGTTCTGTCACTTCACACACACAGAATTCTCTCTGCATCACCATGCCCAGCCCTTTTAGGGCAGGGTAGGTGCCAAAGCTGGAGCTTGCTTCCATCTGCGGCTCATAAGACTGCCCTTCCCATTAGCCTCCCTGGGGCGGGGAAGATAGTAGACCAGAGAGGCCTAGCTTCTCCCTACGAGCCCCGTGAGGGCGGGGAATGTGGCTAGGTCTGGGGACAGTTGGTCCCAGACGATGAGGGGGTACTTGTACCTCCTCCAATGGGAGACATAGGTTTCAGACACTCCCACGACAGGGAACCAAGGCCGGGTCACCATCTGGAAGAGACCCGGGCTGGGAGAGTACCGGCGAATCTACAACAAATCACACACACACACACACACACACACACACACACGAGATTAGTGCAAAAGCTAGAGTATCAGGCACGTATAACAAGAAGGGCAGTGCAATGGGTCAGAGAATGCCTGACAGGGAGGCAACAACGAGTCATGGTGCGCGATGAGGTATCACAATGGGCGCCTGTGAGGAGCGTGGTTCCACAGGGGTCAGTCCTTGGACCATTGCTATTTTTGGTATATGTGAATGACATGACGGACGGGATGGACTCAGAAGTGTCCCTGTTCAGATGATATGAAGTTAATGAGGAGAATTAAATCAGATGAGGATCAGGCAGGACTACAAAGAGACCTGGACAGGCTGGACACCTGGTCCAGCAACTGGCTCCTCGAATTTAACCCCACCAAATGCAAAGTCATGAAGATCTGGGAAGGGCAAAGATGACCGCAGACAGAGTATAGGCTAGGTGGCCAAAGACTGCAAACCTCACTCTAGAAAAAAGATCTTGGGGTGAGTATAATATCGAGCACATCTGTAGCACACATCAACCAGATAACTGCTGCAGCATTTGGGAGCCTGACAAACCTGAGAATAACGTTCCGATACCTCATTAAGGAATCGTTCAAGACTGTACAACGTGTACATCATGCTCACACTGGAGTATGCTGTGCCAGTTTGGAACCCACACCTAGTCAAGCACGTCAAGAATTTAGAGAAAGTGCAAAGGTTTGCAACAAGGCTTTCCAGAGCTAAGGGGATTGTCATACGAAGAAAGGTTAAGGGAAATTGACATGACGACACTGGAGGACAGGAGGGTTAGTGGAGACATGATAACCACATACAAAATACTGCGAGGAATAGATAAGGTGTACACAGACAGGATGTTCCAGAGAGGGGACACAGAAACAAGGGGTCACAATTGGATGTTGAAGACTCGGATTAGTCAAAGAGATGTTAGGAAGTATTTTTTTGGTCAGGGGACTTTCTGTTGGCTGTTCCCAACTCCATAATTGGCACACAACTCGACAAACAGACCATCTGCATTGGTGTTGCCCTTTGACTTGCCGCCCATATTCTCACCGAACACAGGTGTATTTGTGGCAGTGAAGCAGCAGACCGATTCGGGTACCATGGTCTTGTGTGTCGTAAATCCGAGGGAAAGATTGCAAGACATGAAGAGGTTAATAACATCAAGAGGAGCTTCACAACAGCCGGATGCCTAGCAGTAAGGGAGCCACCCCAACTATGCAGATCTGATGGCAGTCAACAGCGTCCATTTGGTATCACCCTTCAAGCCTGGACAGACGGCAAGCAAGTGGTGTGGGACTACACATGTGCATCTACCTTGGCTGATACCTATCTCCAATACACCAGGGAGGAAGGAGGGGCAGCTGCCAGCTTCAGAGAGACCCAAAATGCGAGAAAATATGGAGAACTTGCCCATCATTATATGTTTGTTCCCATAGGCTCGGAGACCCTTGGCTCATGGGGAAAGAGTGCATCTAAGTTCCTCAAGGAGCTGGGCAAAAGACTTATCAGGGTAACTAGGGACCCCAGGGCAGCTAGTTTTCTGTTCCAGCAACTCAGCGCTACTGTACAAAGGGGTAATGCATGCTGTATCTTGGGCATGCGCCCCAGCTCTGAGGAGCTGGATGAGATTTTCGCATTATAATCAGTGACAAACATGTAGCAATATGTACTAGACACATATCTCATGTACACATAAATCATAAATTCACTTAATTCATAAATCGAACTTAAATAGTCGATGCTGCTAACAGGAAGAAATAATCCTGCCTTTTATGCCTTTCTCTTTACAGGAAAACGAAATAAGGAGGGAATCCTCTTGACCGACAGTCGTAAGGGAGATGTATCCCACAATTTCCTATGCGCAACCAATGTGTCATTTTGTTGTGGCAACATTTCGCTCTCCAGAGCTTTGTGAAGCCTTTACAAGCAATAAAGGGACACAATTGATACGTATAAGTAACAAAGTGATATGCAATAGCATATGCAGTGCAGTAGCATTACTGACCCATGTTGTAAGTAGTATTAGTAGTAACAGTAATGGTAGTAGTATCAGTAGCAATAGTAGTATGAAAAGTAATAGTAGTAGAAGTAGTAGTAGCGGTAGTAATGGCAATAGAAGTAGTAGTATACGTAGTAGTAGTAGAAATAGCAGTAGTAGTAGTAGTAATATTAGTAGTAGTCGTACCTTCTCTCCTTGACAAGTATAACACATAACAAACCTCTAAAGGAAATCTAAGCCCTTTCAACATAAATGCAGCATATTTAAAATTTATTTGACGAAAATCTGTTAGCCTGAGTTAACAGTATTATTTAATTTGCTCTGAAAGATATCTGCTAGTTACTAGTATGTCATATGTAACGTGAAGATTGCAGTTGCATATACACTCACCTGCCACTCGATTAGGTACACCTGTACACCTGTTAGTTAATTAGCTTCTGTTGTTGTTCAGATCAAATATCTGAATGAGGAACGAATGTTACATAAGTGATTTTGACTGTGGTATGATGGTTGATGCCAGTCAGGTTGGGATAGTGACACACAACAGTCTCTAAAGTTAAAAGATAATGTGGAAAACACAAAACATCCAGTCGGCGGCTATTCTGTGGGCGAAAACGCCTTGTTAATGAAAGAGGTCAGAGGAGTATGGCCAGACTGGTTCCAGCTGACAGGAAGGCGACAATAACTCAAAGAAGCAAGCGGTACAACAGTGGTATGCAGAAGAGTAGCTCTGAATGCACAACACGTTGATCCTAGAAGTGGATGTCATATCAGTGGAAGACCACTCCAGGATCCACTACTGTCAGCTAAGAACAGGAAACCGAGGCAACAGTGGTCACAGGCTCACCAAAACTAGACAGTTGAGATTGGGAAAACTTCGACTTGTCTGACGAATTCTGATTTCTGCTTCGACATGCAGATGCTAGGGTCAGAATTTAGCATAAACGTTTTAGAGGTGGTAGCATGGAAAATTTGCAGCATGAACTTGCAGCCGACTAATCTGCAACAACTACTTGATACTATCATCGCAACATGGGCCTAAATCTCTAAGGAATGTTTCCAGTACCTTGTTGAGTTCATGCCATGAAGAGTTAAGGCTGTTCAGGGGGCAAAGAGCGGCCCTACCCAGTACTAGCAGGGCATCCCTATAACTACTATTCTAACTACTAATAATAATAGTAATTACACCATTTTTATTTCTGATGTTAATGTTACTACAACTAAAAACAATAACACAAACTAATAATCGTACTGTTAATATATCTACAGTAGTTCTACTACGCGGCTACTGCTACATTACTAATACTACTACCTGGACGTTCTTAAACTACTACAAGTGATGTTTCATCAATTATACTACTACTACTGCTACTACTACTACTGCTGCTGCTTCTGCTACTGTTATTACTGCTAGCATCTCTCTTCCCTCTTTTCAACCTCGGTCTCCTCTTCCACCTCCCTTCTACTCCTCTTCCTCCTCTTTCTCCTCCTACCCCCCTCCTCCTGCCTTCCCTTCTTTTTTATCATTATCTTCCTCTCTCCTTTTTCTTCTCTTTTTCCTTCTCCCTCTTAATCCTCTTCCTTCCCTTTCTCCTTTCTTTAATGTTCTTCCAACTCTTTTTCCTGTTCCTGCTTTTCCTCCTTTTCACTATCCTACTTCTATTCTTGTTCCTTCTGCTCCTTCTCCACACATTTCTCTTATGTCTTATTTTTCTTCCTATTTCCCCACTCCTCCTTTTCCTGTCAATCTTAATTTCCTCATCTCTTTTAGTTCTCGATTTCTTCATGTCTTCCTCTAACTTCAATCTTTCTTCCATTTCTCTCCTCATTCTCTCACTCTCTCCTTATTCTCTCTCTCTCTCTCTCTCTCTCTCTCTCTCTCTCTCTCTCTCTCTCTCTCTCTCTCTCTCTCTCTCTCTCTCTCTCTCTCTCTCTCTCTCTCTCTCTTCTTTTCCCAAATCCCTTCTATTTTCCCACAGGAAAATCTTCCGTTAGTTTTATCAGTGAAATATTCAGCTCCTGGGACAGCCCAGGCAACAAATTGGACAGATTAATCGAAAACTCCGTCGTGTTCCTTATATTGCCACGATTATATATTTTCTGAGGTCTTTCCTTTTCATGAGAGACGGACAAATATTTTATATTATATACGTATATCAGGGTATATATTAAATATAGCATTTACTAGTTCTGATTGTAATAATAATAATTTTAATAATAATAATAATAATAATAATAATAATAATAATAATAATAATAATAATAATAATAATAATAATAATAATAATAATAATAATAATAATAATAATAATAATAATAATAATAATAATAACATAATAATAAGGTTTAAGTATATATTTCATGAGATATGTAATTATTTTAGATGATTAAAGAGTCATCACTATAATGTTCGGGAAGCAGCTATGGTTCAAGAAAGAGTTAATGTGTTTTCTTTTCTTGGTCACTCTGCCTTGGTAGATTAGGTCACCTTGATTTGATGGGTTCCCCTTGTTTGGTGCGTCACATAGTTATTGTGGGTCGCCTTGGCAGATGTATGTTGGTGGGTCACTCTCTCTACCTTCGTCACACTGCCATGATCGGTCTCCCTCTCAGCCTTGCCATGGTGGGTCACGCTGACTTGATGGGTCACCAAATGTTATCGGGTCACCATGCCTTAAGGAATCTCTACTTGGTGACTTTCCTTGAGGCTCAGACTGAGTTCAGGGATCGCCCTGAGTCCTTTTTTTTCTCAAAGAATAAAAAAGGCACAATACCGTGGAACAATACCAGAAACAATACACAAATAACCCACACATAGGAGACCGAAACTTACGACATTTCGCTCACTAGTTAATGGTTCAAGTTAAGTGTATTCTTACTCTGGCAGCGCATTTTGTGACTAGGGTTTTCTGTTTCTTCCTGTATCAACCATTCTAATTGTTGTAATAGACCATAATTTTTAAAGGGGTGGACCGGTAAGCCAGCGGAAGGCCTCGGTCAGATGACCAAAAGCTCCAACGGCTGGCCATCAACCGACTAAGACCCCCGTCAGGAAACACTTGTCCGGTGTCCTGACGAACCTTACCTGTGTCAACCAGGCCCACATATCCATCATGTCCTGACTGACGCGGCATTTGCCAGAGGTAGTGATCCAATTTCCTCTTGAAGATTGCATATCTTATTCCGACAATTTTTCTGATATCTGCTCGTAACTGGTCGAATGGTCGCGGCCGACGGATGTCTACAGTGTTCCTTACAGTGCAGTTTTAACAGTTTGCATTTATCACCGTTGAATATACTGTTTAGTGCTTCCCACTGATAGACTTTGAAATCATCTTATTTTTGTTTATTTATCTTCTACCGAAGTGACTTTCGTGACAATTTTTAAATTATTCGTAAATGAGGATCTGAATCAGTGGCTAGCATTTTTATCTATGTGCTCAATGACGATGAGAAAATGTATAGGTGCGAGAACCGTCACCAGGGGTACAGTGCTAGGTATCTTCTCTTCGTATTCTGTTCATAAAGTTGATTGTACATTTGCTTATTTTTCTTGTTATACCAAATGATTTCATTTGGTATAACACATCTGCAATTTTTTCTTCAACTCTTTAGTGACTTAGTAATAATTGTTTGCAATTATCATATTCGGGTTACCTATCAACGCATTACCCATGCATAAGTAGGTACCTTGGGGGGAGCTTCCTATTCATTTAATTGTTATTTTCAAAATTCTGCCGTGGTATGTTAATTTTATATCCTAAGGTAAATGGTTGAGCAAGTGTAATTTGCATAATTATTAATTCCAATATTTTTGTTTTATTTTAAACTATTATTTTAATGGAGCATTTTTTTATATAATTTAAATGGTTGAAATTACCAAAAACTTTATTTGAGAATTATAGGTATAAATACTTGGCTCTTGTTGTCTGATGTCTTCCACTTAAGTGTTAACCCTAAAAGTAAGTGAAAGTCACATTTTTCTGGCAGATAAACAAAAGTGTTAGTAATCTGCGACCTGGAATAATTGTTTATATATTCTTGAAATGTTGTCTACCTGCATAATAATTCTTTTGGAAGTATAAAGATAAATGTTACTTACATTTAGCTTAAAGTATTATATTTAAACGTTCCGTACTTTCGTTGGAAAATTCGAATTAATAAAAAAAGTATATTTTTAAGATGAAATTTTTCTTTTCTCATTAAAAAAATTTTTGGCAAGAATTTTTTGTGCTAAGTATTTCCATTCATGTCCATTCAAAATCAGCATTTTGAGTGTTGTGACAAGCATGACCATTCTAAATCTATATTGTACAGGTCATTTGTTTTCCATAAAGTTTGTAATTTGGCTTCTAATAACCTGTCAGACACTATTATGAAGTATTATGTCAGTGCTACTGGTCTATTTTCTTTCTTTTATGCTAACGCTCTACTGCATTCTTTGCGCTGTGGCACTACGTCTGCACCTTTGCGCTGTGGCACTACGTCTCCACCTTTGTTTAGAGCCTTTGAGAGTTCAACCAGATATTTTGTGATTATTTTAGTGATGTCTTTCATACCGGCCTAGGTACTGCATGTGTGGGCAAGTTTTCTATTTATTTTTCAAAATCCATGCGATCGGTACTTATGTTAATTACAAGAGTTGTTGGACAAGCAGGGGTTCCTAAACTGTGGTCTTCTCTCTGCTCTACATTTCTAGATTGCTGCAGATTGATTCATAATGTTCTTTAAAAATTTCGTTTTCAGTGTATGAATCTCCAATAATTAATGGGCTAATTCTGCACGTATTTCTTGTTCTACTTCTATAATACATATTACAGAATACTAGAAGGTCTATTGTTCTAGCATATAGCCTCCTTATGGCTTTAGTAACACGTTACGTTAGTAATAACTCAGGGATGATTATCGTTTCTGAAAAGCTTTTTTTTCTTAATAGTGTTTTTATCATAGAACTGCAGTTGGATATTAAAAATAACAGTAAAAGATTGATATCTCTACTGAACCAAAAAGACAAACATGTCTAAGGTTATAATATATATAATACAAATTAATGATACTGTAATTAGTCCCCTACACAAAAGATGCCTAGCTTCTGCAGTTATCGATTATGACTATTCTCAATATCTATTCAATTTTGGTACTTTTAATAATAAACTGTACCATCTGGCGCATTACTGTTCGACGCTGTACAGAGAAGCACCAGAATAAGTAATTTATGTGTGTACTAACCTAGTTGTGGTTGCAGGGGTCGAGTCGTAGCTCCTGTGTCTAGTAGTAGTACTATTAGTAGTACTATTAGTAGTGTGCTGCAGACTCGGAATAGAACGTGACTGATAAAACCAGCAAAAATGTAAATAAACCAACTTCTGACCAACAGTGAGAGATAACAAGCACAGATTACTTGACAAATGGAGCGACCAGTTCGCAGAAAAGCAAAATACACAAAGGAGCCGTGAGCAGCCCAGCATCAGGCAAGTAAAAAGAAAGACAAATATGGCCAAACTGGGGACAATTGGGATGTCCTCCATTAAAGGTTACAAAGTTCCATATTACTAAATCTGAGTTCAGCAACTTCCAAACCCCGACTACGACAGTGCGTATATGCTAGACAGGTCAATCGAGAGTTAGACTCGTGACCTGAACCATGCTGAGTGTCTCACGGTACGGAAACACAGAATCTCAAATTTCATTTTTTTTAAAAAGGTCTCTGGGAATAGAGTTCTACCGAGTACAAGATGCATGACTCTCGGATCACCAACGTGAACATTACCATAAAACTGAGTCTACATAACAAGGACAGAAAAGAAAAAAGTGCTTCCAGGCAGAGGGAAGAGGAGGAGGTTCTTCCATGACGATAGTCAGGCAGCATTAGTTGCCTGAGCTGTCACAGTTGCTGTTTAGCCGATGATACAGTGTTTGTCCGTGATTCTGAAGAGAAGTTGCAAAGGATGGTACACGAATGTAGAAGGGTGTGTTTGAATGTTATGAATGTTTTAGTTTCTACTCTATATCGGTCATCTCTCGGTGAATATTATCTTAATTGTGACACATTCTCATTTTTATGAAATTTAGTAACCCTTTTTCTTGTTTTGTGCATTTACCTACGTTCACTCTCTATATTTGAACTTGTTGGCTTTCTCAGTTTTATGTTTCAGTATTTAGCTCTTCATGACTTACGAAATCGTAATGACACGATTGCAAACAAACCATACCACGGGTGGGGTTCGAACCCCACCCGTGGTATGGTTAGCTCTTCATGCACTTTTGTGGGTCAAGAATATTCATGCCTGAAAGTTCATTGTTTATTTTGTATTAGTCAAGTACCTGACTAGTGAAGTTGAATTTACTGAATGCTCACTTTCGTTGACAATTTCTAGTATTTTCTGTGCCTGAACTTATACTAGTTTGTTCTTTGAAGAGAGTATGATCAGAGTCTATTGTAACTAAGTCTGATATGTCTTTGATTAATTCCTCTGTTATCCGTTGGCTAGCTCTCTGGTATGATTATGTTGGGCTGCCATGCATTCAGGCACTATTGTACCACGTTGTTATTTACGATAATTTATTTCACATTCGGGAGACTGACACTGCCACAGAGGATATTGTTAGTCTAGGATTTTCAAGATTTTCCAGGCAGCTTTATATTTTCCTTATCTATTAAGTGAATTCTTAGTCGTTACTGACTCTTTATCCACTTCATACCTAATAATTTTAATATATCATTTGATGAATTCAACAGATTTGTCAAACAAAATGTGTCTTTTACATAGAGTTCCACTTCTCTTGTGACATATTTCCTCTGTCACAGGTATAAATACTGTAATTTTCTACTTATATATCACTGTCCAAAGCATCCTTTACATGTGTTTCTATGAATAATCCAAACATAGCATTTCCTTGTTTGAGAAGTCCATTTATATAGTCAGAAGTGATATCTGGCAACTCAGACATTGTAAACAGACGAGTAATGGCTATTTTTACGAGCGAACGAACGAAGCCAAAAACGATGAAAAAAATTACCTACTTGTTCTACTTGTGTATCTATGTAAAAACAGTTCATGAAGCGTCATGCATCAGCCATACCTCCTCCAATGAAGTATTATACATTTTTGATGAATGGGTTGGGGAAATAAATGTGCGACTTGGAGTCTACTTGGAGGGTATTCCGGGGATCGACGTCCCCGTGGCCAGGTACACGACCAGGCCTTCCGGTGGATCAGTGCCTGATCAACCAGGCTGTTACTGCTGACTTCACGTAGTCCAACGTATGAACCACAGCCTGGCTGATACGGCACTGACTTTAAGTATCTGTCCAGCTCCCTCTTGAAGGCAGCCAGGGTCCTATTGGTAATACCCCTTATGCATGGTGGGAGGCTGTTGAACAGTCTTGGGCCCTGGACATTTATGGTGTTTTCTCTCAGTGTATATTTTAAATAATATTTGTAATATGAATTTTACATGCTTTAAATTAACATTCTACGAATCAAAGTGATTTGTAATATTCAAGATATTGTTTGAAACTTTATTCTGTAATTCAAGACACAAATATGGGTGTACCCTCTCTTTCAGTTTCTGTCTTTTCGTGTTCTGTCACAGTTGAGGTACACTGGCCGGTACGTCAATGTGTTCCCTAGTCATGTTTCTGACTTGAAAATCACTTTGACTGGTCGGTTTCTTTCCCTTGCAAACCCCACTGTTCTCAGAAATTTTGTCAACTGGGTTATGTCGTCCTCTCCTGTTGCTTTCATGATACTTTCAGTCACTTTTTTCTTCCCCTGACATCTTTCTTCATAAGTTTCTCTTTCAACTTCTTGGAGCCCATGAACAAAGACTGACCTCTCCCTTTCATCCTCCCACTGCATTTTCCTTTGTATCACCTGATCCGATTTACTTGCCTCCTTTGCAGCTTTCCATTTTTCATTCTCCTGTCTATCTGTTGTCCCTGTACTCAATGGCCTGTCATTTTCCCTCCTCGGCTTTTTCTGGGCACCACTATGGTCTGTTAGGGCCTCTGTGTATAGCTTAGCTCTTTCATTTCTTTCAGTCCCCTCAGTTGTTACTGGTGTATTCCTCGCCTTTCCCTGGGCTCCACTGTGGTCTGATAGGGACTCTGCACACAGCTTAACTCCTTTTTTTCCTTCAATCCCCTCATTTGTTTTTGATGTAGCAGTTCCTGATGTCATGCGCATACTACTCTTTGGTTCTTTGGACTCAGGTTTTTTAGTTCCTCCTCTAAGCTCCGTATACTAGCCTCTATTGCTTTAGCATGTAGCTCCCATTTCCTGCTCTCTGCAGCTATTCTCTCCTCCATTTTGTTGCTGAGCTCTTCTAGCTTCCTTCACCACTCTTGTTCCATTTTCATGAGCTCTGCTACCCAGTCTTCATTCCCAGACACTTCCTCCAGTCTGCTGGTTTTCTGTCCTACTCTTTGGCAACCCATTATTTTTCTTTGGTTACCACAAAATGAAAAACTTATGTATTTTTGTGTGATCGTATGTTGTGTGTGTATTTATGTGTGTGTGTGTGTGTGTGTGTGTGTGTGTGTGTGTGTGTACTCACCTAGTTGTGGTTGCAGGGGTCGAGTCATAGCTCCTGGCCCCGCCTCTTCACTGGCCGCTACTGGGTCACTCTCCCTGTGCCATGAGCTTTATCATACCTCTTCTTAAAGCTATGTATGGAGCCTGCCTCCACTACATCACTTCCTAAACTATTCCACTTCCCGACCACTCTGTGACTGAAGAAATACTTCCTAACATCTTTGTGATTCATCTGAGTCTTCAACTTCCAACTGTGTCCCCTTGTTGCTGTGTCCCATCTTTGGAACATTCTGTGTGTGTGTGTGTGTGTGTGTGTGTGTACTCACCTAATTGTACTCACCTAATTGTGGTTGCAGGGGTCGAGACTCAGCTCCTGGCCCAGCCTCTGCACTGTCCGCTACTGGATCTCTGCTCTCCCTGCTCCGTGAGCTTTATCATACCTTGTCTTAAAACTATGTATGGTTCCCGCCTCCACTATATCGTTCGCTAAACTATTCCACTTCCTAACTACTCTATGGCTGAAGAATTGCTTCCTAACATCCCTCTGACTCATCTGAGTCTTCAGCTTCCAGTTGTGTCCCCTTGTTTCTGTGTTTCCTCTCTAGAACATCCTGTCACTATCTACCTTGTCGATTCCCCGCAGTATTTTGTATGTCGTTATCATGTCTCCTCTGTGTGTGTGTATTTTAACCCACCGACCGTCTCCCACCAAGGTAGAGTGACCCAAACAAAGAAGAAAAGCTTTCACCATCACTCACTCCATTTCTATCTTGCCAGAGACACGCCGATATTACAGGTCAAAAATTGCAGTAATCCAACCCCCTCTTTCAGAGTGCATGCACTGTACTTCCCACTTCCAGGACTCAAGTCGGGCTACTCGGTTTTCCTGAATCCCTTCATAACTGTTACCTTCCTCACACTCTTTTAGAACGTCACGTCATAAAAACCATTTGCCTATAATCACTGCTAAGACCCTCACATATGCTTGCTGGATGTCCAAGCTCATCCCAAATAGGTTTTGTGTGTTTCCTTCAAGTGCTAAAAGTAGTGAATATTTTTAATTTATTGATATAGATAGTGGTGGAGATAATAAAGCTGTTAGTGTGTAACAATGATTTCATAATTCTCTTCATTCATAAATGCTATATTCATTACGCTTTTCTTTCAGTAAACTACCGTACAATGTTTTGTTATAACTGTTACATTAATATAAAAAATTTTACATGATTACATTAGTTATTGAATATTAGACCCTAATTACAGTAATTATTGATTCGTTCATTCATCTTTATTGACGACAATGTCTCGCAGCTTTTAAGATAATGAAGCTCCGACACGTTCTCGATGTTGGCCCAGATATTTTCGACACTGGCCCATGGTACAAAGTCGATAACTTTCTGTTCTTGGCACCACTGCCACACAACCATTGCAGAATGCACAGCACTGATATCATACATAAACACGATTCTTTCAGGACATTGGAAAACATAGATCCTAACAGAGGGACGCATGACCTCCTTTTCCAATATTTCTATATATTGAACAATATTCCACCTTCGCTCAGTCTCGTCCAATTCTGTCACACCGTGAAGATGAATCTATCTCCACATGCTGCAGGTTACGTGGTCACTCCTTGCCTCATCGTGGTCACATACAGTTGGAAAAGTACAAGACATGTTATTACACTGAAGTGGGTGTTGAATGAGGGTATTTGTGAAACGTACCTGATGATTTAACACTTCATACATTGTTTCAAAAATGAATGGGCAAATTACTGATTAAGCAACGGCATCTATATCTTCTCTATATCTTTCATCACTCCATATAAAACAATATCAAAAGTCCACTACTGTCTCTTGGTTCTATTGTGGAAAGTGTTAATTCGATCCTTATTTTTGCTGCATTAATGAATGTATTCGTTTTCTGCTCATAATTTCTTGGAGGCTTCTGATCTGGTTCGATTTTGAAGGTTACCTTCCTCCTCCCATCTAGTTTACCATGTAGGTACTGCGTCCCCTGATACACCTAGTTGGAGAGCGATACCTGGAGAGTATACCTGGAGAGAGTTCCAGGGGTCAACGCCCCTGCGGCCCGGTCATTCTCCCACATCCCGATAATACCATGGACAATTTAGGCTTGTTGAAGTTTCGTTCCGACTTGAACGATGACAAATTACACTGAAACGAAAAAGGAAGAAGGCCAAAAACTCTCACTCTTGGTTATTTTTCTCCTGGTCTCCTACGTTACTTTTAGGACATCATTGAAAGTGTTCGATCACATCCGACGAGTATGATGTTAAATGTTAACGCACAGTCCCTCTTCACTTGTGTTACTCTTGGTGATATTCTCAGTTTTCTCAGAGTGTAAGCACACTCAAACCAAGGTGAATGTACCCCTCCAACACCCACACCTAACCCTTCCCCAGCATAGAAGAAACGACCCCTACACCTTCACCAGTCACTGCTGCACAATCCGCCATCATTGAGGCCAACCCTAACGACCAATCAGGTTCCACTGCTGCTCTGAGTGCTGTAGCCGCTGGGCATCCAGCTCAGCTAACCTTCGTACCCTTCAATGAAGAGAACCCAATGCACTTCGGGAACGAGGCAGTTGACGGGTCCATTGAGTCAGATGACGAGTCTGATTTGTCAGTTAAAGTAACCAACACCAGCAGTATTGATGAGGACCAACAATTCTGTTCTCAGAGAACCACTCAGAACTCCAGCTCCCACCCCTTTCCTCCAGCGAACCGAGCAGAGAGAGCATGCACACACCAGGTGGCTATAACCTCAGACCACAAAACTCTGCACGCAACAACAAAGCAAAACAATAACAAGGTGTCCAAGTAAAGGCATGATACGAGCGGAGTACCAAAAGGGACACTTCTAGGGCCGGTGCTGCTTTTGGTATACGTGAATGACATGACGGAAGAGATAGATTCAGAGGTGTCCCTGTTTCCAGACGATGTGAAGCTAATGTGGAGATTTCAAGCAGACAAGGATCAGGTAAGATTACAAAGGTATCTGTACAGGCTGTAAATCTTGTCCAAGTGCAGAGTCAATGAAGAGTGGGGGTGGTCAAAGAAGACCGCAGATGGAGTATATTTTAGGAAGTCAAAAGCTGCAAATCTCACTGAAGGAAAAGGATCTTGGGGTGAGTATTATACCCAGCACGTCTTCTGAAGCACACATCAACCAAATAACTGCTGCAGCATACGAACACCTCTCAAACTTAAGAATAGTGTTTCGACACCTGAGTAAGGAGCCATTCAAGACACACTACACTATGTACGTCAGGCCCATGTTGGATTATGCGGCTTCAGTATGGAACCCACACCTGGTCAAAGACGTTACGAAATTAGATAAAGAACAAAGTTTGCAACAAGACTAGTCCTGGAGCTAAGGGGTATGTCCTACAAGGAGAGATTAAGGGAAAATCAACCTGACGACACTGCAGGACAGGAGGAATAGGGGGAGACATGATAATAACATATAAAATACTATGAGGAATTGACAATATTAATAGCGAGAGAATGTTTCGGACATTTGAGAGCAACAAGGGTTCACAACTGGAAGTTGAAAACATAAATGAGACACAGGGATGTTAAGAAGTATTTCTTCGGTAGCAGAGTTGTCAGGAAGTGGACCAATCTGGAGAGAGAAGCAGTTGAGGCAGGTTCCTTACATAGCTTCAAGAAAAGTTAATATAAAGCGCTTGAAGCAGGGAGAGAATGGACCTAGTAGCGGCTAACGAAGAGGGAGGACCAGTTGTGACTGAAGTAATGCAACCACAAATAGGTGAGTACAAATTAGTGAGTATAGACGTGCATGCGCGCACACACTCTCCCTCTATCCTTCCTCTCTCTATCCCCCTCTCTCTCTCTTTCCCCTCTCTGTCACCCCCTATCTTTCACAGGGTTTTACAAGGTTATATTAATGTTCCTAACTTTATTTACAAGCTAAGAGTTATTACCTACAGCATCTGATTAAAACCATTTGTATTGTTATGAAGCAGACAAACAGGGAGTAGGATGAAACTGGAGCCATCTGTTGGCCAGCGATTTCATTTCGTCAACTGAGTTCATTTCGTTAATATCATAATGCTACTTTCCCCTCACTCTCTCCCACTCTCTATCTCTCTCTCTCTCCTCTAAAGATAAATCGGAGTAGAAAGTTTTTGATAGCGTTAGTCCGTCAGGGAAAATTAGGTGCTATATTGGTGGCGATAATGACCTCATATCTTCCCATTATACTCACAAATAACGTAGACATGTTTACAAAATTTCATTTTGGTGTTTGCATTGTTTAAATTGATTAAAAATATACATGCTGGCTTCTGTATGTATATAGTTTTTGTGAGTTTTTAGATAACAAAATTTAGTTGTTTTTATTCATGAATAATCGACGTGTAATATATTTTTCATGTTAAATATATATAAGTTGCATTTTTTCGTATTACTGCAGAGAATGAAGTGGACTTTAATCTTCCATTTTTATATATAACACTGCGTTGTAATCCACAGCATAACACGGTGTTGCAACACAGTGTTCTTGATGACATAACACGGTGTTATAATTCAGCAGAGGCTGGAGGTGGAGTGGATAGAGTGTGTAGCCCTGAGATTTTGGATGAAATTAGGAAAATCTTTCACATTGCTACAAAACTATGTTATCCTAATGAGTTTGTAGAGGCTGGTTTGTTGGCAGCTAGAAAAACGTATCATAAGACTGAACCTAGAATAACCCCTCATAACAAGAATGTGCTTATTTTACCATACAATGAGAATTTATCAGTCCTGTTGAATGGCCTAAAAATACTCAATATAAAAGTAGTTTAATTAAGAATTCACGGACTGTTAAGAGTATGTTGATCAAGAATTCTCCAAGACATGGTGTAAGTGGTGTATACAGGATTGGTTGCCAAGGATGCAACCTTTCCTTTGTCGGCCAGACTGGCAAACCTTTAAATGTTAGAATTAGTAAACACCAGTACTCAGGACGGCTCAAGAATCTAATTCCATATTCAACCACACTCGAGTTTGTAAAAATCCGGCTAAGTGGTCTGAGGCAAAGGTTATTGTTCCATGTACTTCATGGCTAGAAAGAAATATTCTTAGGTCTACAATTATTAAACACAATAAACCTTCATTATTTAATGGTAGTTGTGGGTTATCCAAACTTGATTAATTTATAATTGAGGCATAACCTAAAACCTGATTCATATACAATAAATGCTCTGGATTGTTTTAGGTGTCAGGGTTCCATGAATAAGAATTAGGGCTGGGGTTGTTATTCTTGGTGAGACTCCACATCACAGTCACACCATGGTTACACATCACAGTCACACCATGGTTACACATCACAGTCACACCATGGTTACACATCACAGTCACACCATGGTTACACATCACAGTCACACCATGGTTACACATCACAGTCACCTTTTGTCTATCCACTAGGTGAGTTTGCCCTTAATTCGTTTTCCTTAATTGTGTGAAATTTTCTCTAAGACAAATGCCAGACAACTTTATCCAGAATGTGAAGTCCTTTATATTTCTGAAGTCCGACTGATAATTTTGATAACCATTATGTTACCAATGTTAAATTCGCTAGTTAACCAATCTATTACCTTCGCTTGTGGGCTGACTATCCTCTAATACTTAATCTTTTTGGCACTAGGCACTCGTATGCCTTGGCACTGCATGTTTCCCGCCTCTACCACCCTCAGTCTTAGCAAAACTTCCCTTGGAACGAATCTGCTGTGATTTTCTTACTCATTTCTGCAAATTTGAAAATTCCTGATTTGTTGATTGCAACAGGAAAAGCCTAGAGCTATTATTCAACTCCACCTGTGGTTGTTTTGCATATATATATATATATATATATATATATATATATATATATATATATATATATATATATATATATATATATATATATATATATATATATATATATATATATATATATCAATATAATATATATATATATACGTATATATATTATCAATATAAACACTGCGACTAGCCAAGGACTTGAACCCATGTCGTTTTGGCCCGCCTCATGGTGAGCGAAAATCACATGATGCTCTAACTCACAGGACCACCAAATCCTACAAGAATCAAGCACCCAATAGAGCTAGGTGTTTTACCTTGATCTGAGGACTTACGGTGGTGTGGGTGACTCTGAGCTAATTTCATTCTACTCCCCGTTTGGTGTACTAGCCTCCACGAGCAGTATTTATATTATTGTAACAACGAATGAATGGTATTTAATCAATAACAACACTGCCACTAGCCAAGTAGTCAACCTCATGTCGTTTTGGCCCGCTTCATAGTGAGCGAAAATCACATGATGCTCTAACTCACAGGACCATAGTAAAACCTTTTAGTCTTGTGCAAGTTGATTGTTCTACCATATTGTATTACGACTACTACTACAACTTATATTACTACTGCTACTACTACAACTTATATTACTACTACTACCATTAGTATTACACCTCACTCTAAGCCTCTATATACCCTCTTTGTCCATGTATTGTTTGTAACGGCTTGGTAAAGCTCCTGGAGAGCGAAACATTGCCACAATAAACCACCCATTGCAGTAGTGGTGGAAGAAGTCGATGGTGGCCTCTCATTGGTGGGATTTGGAGGAGTCTCGTCACATGAAGGTGGTGGTGGTAGAGGAGCTGTTTGAGAGGAGCTTACTGGTGTGGAAACATAGACATTATTTGAGGTGGTATTGAGTATGGCTAAAGAAGGTGGGATATGAGGATGAACAGGATGGGGGCGAGTACTGTGCCTTGTGGAACAGAGCGGTTCAGGATCTTTAAAATAAATTTATTGAGAATAAGAAGTGAGATTAATTAGCTGACAAAGCCTAGGGAACTAATGGATTTAGCAGTGAAAATCAGAAGAGGGGAAGTGGGAAGATGAAGGGAATATTTTGAGAAGCTGGTAAATTTTCATGAAGAGAAGTAGGCTTTGATTTCATTCACAGGAAAGGGAAATATAATATCTTTTTGGAGTGAGGAAGAGTCAGTAGTGAGTGCGGGGAGTTGCGTGAAGCAGTGGGGAAAACAGAAGAGGATAAAGTGTTTGGACTGACAGCGTCAAAAAGAGATTTGTTAAAAGCAAGGGCGGATACAATTTTGGAGTGGTTGGTGCTTTTGTTCAATAAATCTATGAAAGGGGGAAGGTACCTAGGGATTAACAAAGAGAGTGCAAGAACTGTAAGGGACTAAATCTGTTGAGTATACCAGGTAAAGTATATGGTAGATCTTTTATTGAAGGAATTATAAGTAAGACGAAGAGCAAAATCGCAGAAAAATAAATAGGTTTTAGGAAGGGTAGGGAATGTACAGACCAAGTGTTTACATTGAAGCATGTAAGTGAACAATATTTAGAAAAGAGCAAGGATATTTTCGTTATATTTGTTGATTTAGAAGAGGCATATGATAGTTGTAGGTTACTTAAAGCAGATACGGTTTTATGAGGATACTGAGGTTCATGTAAAAGTACGTATACTGCCTACGTACGTAGGCTGTTCCGAGATCAATGACCCCGCGGCCTATTCCATGACCTGGCCTCGCCGTGGATCAGAGCCTGATCAACTAGGTTCTTACTGCCGGCTGCACGCAGACCAACTTACGAACCACAGCCCGGCTGGACAGTTACTGACTTTAGGTACATGTTGAACTCTCTTTTGAAGACAGCCAGGGTCTATTGGTAATCCCCTTTATGTATGCTGGGAGGCAGCTGAACAGTCTTGGGTCCATAACACTTACTGTGTTGTCTCTTATTGATGGCACCACTGCATTTCATTGGGGGGGATGTTGCACCGCCTGCCGAGTCTCTTTCCTTTCGTAGGGAGTGATTTCCGTGTTCAGATTTCGGACTAGTCCCTCTAGGATTTTCCAAGCGTATATTATGATTTATCTTTCTCTCCTGCATTCCAAGCAGTAGGGAAGAGGAAAATTATTTCCCAGTAAAAGTAGGCCTTAGACAGGAATGCATGATATCACCATGGTTGTTTAATTTATTTATAAATTGGGGTTTAAAAGAAGCGAATGCTATGATGTTGTGGAAAGGTGTGGGATTAAAAGTTAAAAAGTATAATACAAAGTACGAGTTGTCGCAGTTGCTTTTTGCCGATGATATGGTGCTTTTGGGAGATACTTAAGAGAACTTGCAAATTTAGAAGGGTATGTAAAAGAAGGAAATTAAAAATGAATATGGGAGACAGCAAGGTGATGTGGGTAACTAATAATTTAGATAATGACAAATTGAATATAAGATTGGAAGGAGGGAGTATGGAGGAAGTGAATGTGTTCACATATTTGGGAGTTGACTTGTCTTTTATAGACCCATGTGCTGACAAATTGAACTATAGAATTAACAAGGAAAAAAAGATAAGTGGTGCACTGAGACATCTTTGGAGACAAAGAGCGTTATCCCTGGTGGCAAAAAGGGGAATGCATGAGAGTATAGTGGCACCAGCTCTCTTGTATGGTTGTGAAGCATGGGTTGTAAATGTTGCATGAGGGAGGAGGCTGGAGGCAGTGGAGATGTAGTGTCTGAGGGCAATGTGGGGAGTGAATATTATGCAGAAAATTTGTAGTTTGGACATTAGAAGGGGCAGAAGTGCCTGTACCTATCCCCCATCAACAAAAAAAACTTTGAAAAAGATCTACTGATGAGTAATATTTAATGTATTTTTTTATGCAATTACGCATTATGGGTTTGAATCTAGAGCTTTTCCTCCTCCCTTCCCAAGTCAAGTATAGCAACCAGCGTGAGTCCATGTCTTTATTAATAAAACTAATTATTAATTTTAAGCATCATTTCCTAATTCAGTGATCCAAAATTATTTTGGATGTGAACCAGTGAAAAGTAAGACCATCAGCCTCCATCCAAAGAAATAAATGGTAGTTCTTTTTCTTTGAAGCACAAAATTCTTCTACAATCATCCAAGATCTTCTTCCCCCATTGAAACATTCAAGTTATTTTTGACCCCTCAAACTGAGAAGATCAAATGGCGCTCAAGAGCATCGTGGCTCCCACTTGAAAGTTCAAAACCCTTCACCAGCATCAAGACAATTACATGAATGAAAATGATGGAATTATCGTCGTTCTTTCTCTCTGAAAATGATGGAATTTTCGTCGATCTTCCTCTCTGAAAATGATGGTATTATCGTCGTTCTTCCTCTCTGAAAATGATGGTATTATCGTCGTTCTTCCTCTCTGAAAATGATGGTATTATCGTCGTTCTTCCTTTCTGAAAATGATGGTATTATCGTCGTTCTTTCTCTCTGAAAATGATGGTATTATCGTCGTTCTTTCTCTCTGAAAATGATGGTATTATCGGCGTTCTTCCTCTCTGAAAATGATGGTATTATCGTCGTTCTTCCTCTCTGAAAATGATGGTATTATCGTCGTTCTTCCTCTCTGAAAATGATGGTATTATCGTCGTTCTTCCTCTCTGAAAATGATGGTATTATCGTCGTTCTTCTCTCTGAAAATGATGGTATTATCGTCGTTCTTCCTTTCTGAAATGATGGTATTATCGTCGTTCTTCCTCTCTGAAAATGATGGTATTATCGTCGTTCTTCCTCTCTGAAAATGATGGTATTATCGTCGTTCTTCCTCTCTGAAAATGATGGTATTATCGTCGTTCTTCCTTTCTGAAAATGATGATATTATCGTCGTTCTTCCTCTCTGAAAATGATGATATTATCGTCGTTCTTCCTCTCTGAAAATGATGATATTATCGTCGTTCTTCCTCTCTGAAAATGATGATATTATCGTCGTTCTTCCTCTCTGAAAATGATGATATTATCGTCGTTCTTCCTCTCTGAAAATGATGGTATTATCGTCGTTCTTCCTCTCTGAAAATGATGGTATTATCGTCGTTCTTCCTCTCTGAAAATGATGGTATTATCGTCGTTCTTCCTCTCTGAAAATGATGGTATTATCGTCGTTCTTTCTCTCTGAAAATGATGGTATTATCGTCGTTCTTCCTTTCTGAAAATGATGGTATTATCGTCGTTCTTCCTCTCTGAAAATGATGGTATTATCGTCGTTCTTCCTCTCTGAAAATGATGGTATTATCGTCGTTCTTCCTCTCTGAAAATGATGGTATTATCGTCGTTCTTCCTTTCTGAAAATGATGATATTATCGTCGTTCTTCCTCTCTGAAAATGATGATATTATCGTCGTTCTTCCTCTCTGAAAATGATGATATTATCGTCGTTCTTCCTCTCTGAAAATGATGATATTATCGTCGTTCTTCCTCTCTGAAAATGATGATATTATCGTCGTTCTTCCTCTTGAAAATGATGTATTATCGTCGTTCTTCCTTCTGAAAATGATGGTATTATCGTCGTTCTTCCTCCTGAAAATGATGGTATTATCGTCGTTCTTCCTCTCTGAAAATGATGGTATTATCGTCGTTCTTCCTCTCTGCAGTCGCTCTGAATATTTTGTTTCCTAACGTAGACAGCGTCAGTGTTGTTTTCTAAACTCAAAACTAATACTTGTAAATTCTGACTTTTAAATGTAGTATTGTTATTGGTGGCAAGCTTGTCTGGTTCCTTGCTTGTTGATAAGCATTGCTTCATGCATTTAATGTCACTAATAATATTAGACTTCTAGTTAGTCTTTCGATTTATGACTAACTTGTGTATTTTTTTAATATGATTGTAGCAATAATACATTTACTTCAGTTCTCTTTATATTGACGTATGTTTTTCCAATTTAAGAGAGAGAGAGAGAGAGAGAGAGAGAGAGAGAGAGAGAGAGAGAGAGAGAGAGAGAGAGAGAGAGAGAGAGAGAGAGAGAGAGAGAGAGAGAGAGAGAGAGAGAGAAGAGAGAGAGAGAGAGAGAGAGAGAGAGAGAGAGAGAGAGAGAGAGAGAGAGAGAGAGAGAGAGAGAGAGAGAGAAGGAAAAGAGAAGAGGTTAATTGAAGGATCGAAGGAAAAGTAGAATGATTTATGGAAAACGACAAATAAAGGCGAAGTACGACATAAATGACAAACTGCGAGAGATAATGACAATAACAGAGAATCGGAATTAAGCAAAATATAAGACTGCACAGAATTTATATTCTGCCCCGAGGCGAGTGCATGTTATTCCGAATACTTTACAGAACGTAATTTACAACGTACGACAATTATTAGACACAAGACCAAAGTGAGATATCCAGAAACTCACTCGCATTTTTCTTCATAAAGACTAGACTCAAAAGAATTAAATATTTGTCGGAGAATGTTAATAAGTAGAGAGTAAAGGACACGAATGTGGCTTTGAACACGGATATGACAAGAAGAATCCCGCCCGGAATTTTGGCGGGATTCTCATAAGGTATGGCAGAATTTCTGGAACTCGATCCCCGGCTAGTCCAAGTGTTGTTATTTGCTTAAAATAGTAAGTGGTTTATGGATGCATTAAAGTGTGTACTGCTGATGAAGAGGAGGAAATTAGTCCAGTAGTTTCCACTGCCACATATATGCTGGCATCACGGGGGGAATGTCAAGTGGTACTAATCATCTGATATTTGAAACTTTGATGGTCAAGTAGACTAAGGCGTCTCGAAATATTGGTAGGCACAGGGGTTCGATTTCCGGCTGGTTGCAGTATTATTATAAATATATCAGTATCAGTCTCTTTCTTTCTCTCTCTCTCTCTCTCTCTCTCTCTCTCTCTCTCTCTCTCTCTCTCTCTCTCTCTCTCTCTCTCTCTCTCTCTCTCTCTCTCTATATATATATATATATATATATATATATATATATATATTAAAATAATTCTTCTTTGCCTTTCAGTAGTCGTTTTATTAAATTTACTGTTAACAGAATCTAAGTGATTCTTTCCAAGGATTGAAATAAGTATCTTTTTTAAAGACATCTTTTAAAGTAATGTATTGATTGATTAGCTTGTGGGAGGCGAGAGAGATTATCATTATATGACGGAACCAAAAAATTCTGTATTAGGCTCTGATTTGTAAAATCTTTTTTTTTTTTTAGCTTTATGAAAAGATTTTTATGAAAATAAGCTTAAGAATTTGTTGGCTTTTACCATATAATGGAAATTTGCTTCACTTTCCACAAGTTCTTAATTAAAAAATTATCCCAAGGAATCTATAAATTATGTATATTCCATCCAATGTGAAAGTTGTGATACCTTCTATTTAGGACAATCTGGCAAATCTCTTGAGACCAGAATTAAACAACATAAATATATAATAAGTAGTGGACAAGAATTCAGTGCTCTGATCATTCATGTAAGGGATACAGGCCACTGTGTAGATTGGACTAATGTCAAAGAATTCCTTCCCTGTGATTCTACAGTTCAACGAAATACAGTGGACCCTCGGTTTTCGTTGATAATTATTTCCAGAATGTTGTTTGAGTGCCGTTACCGAACGAATTTGTTCCCATAAGGAGAAATGTAAATTAGATTAGTCATTTTAGACCCCCAAAAATACACTTACAAAAGCACTTACGAAAATACACTTACATAATTGTTCGAGTTTGGAGGTGAACGAAAACCGAAGGTCCACTGTATTGTGGAATCATTTCTTATCAAGAACAATACACAACATATTTCAAATTCGTGTTCTGGAATGTATAACCTTGACCATTTTATAGTCCTGATTATTGTACATAATCTTGAAGGTAAAAATATTTTTCACAGAAAATATTAAGTGTGAGGTGTCTTGCCTCTTTTTCCCTATCCCTCTGAAGATATGTGTAAGCACATGAAAGCTCTCGGGTTTTATTTCCTCTTTTCACTGTGACAATTTTTCATATATGCAGTTGCACATTATATTCGGCCTATTCACCAAGCCAAACTTGCCGAATAGGCCGAACTCCTTTAAAAATTGAACAAACGCCAAATGTCCATGGCAATTGTTTTTTAGGAAATTTCCTAGTGTTGTATTAAAGAAAATAACTGAACTAGAGATAACTCACATGAAGAAGAAGACGTCCCTTTTTTTTCCTACCATATATCTATGAAACAATGAGACTTACCCTACCCATTTTCAAACACAAAGAGAGGGCAGGAAAAGCCGACCCTAACTACACCTCAGTTTAACAGAGTGGAACTACGATATTGAAGACAGATCAATGCATTCAAATAGGAATCAGGCTTAAAGTTATGTACAATGGACTCTATTATAAAAGCGTCAAGTTTGAACAATCCAAAAATATTATTATATAGTGTATGTTTATCATGTTTTATAATCGCTAATTCTAAAATATTTCTTTCCAGCCAAGAATAACTGGGACTGAATATCACATATTCACTCAGCATTATCAGTGAGTTGTGGGACAGTGTCTAGATTTTGTAGCTGTGGAAAGTCCCCCACAACTGTTTACAGCAGCATGCAACCCATGGCTGCAAAGTGTCTTCAGGCACCTTGAAGCACCCAGCTTAAACCTCAAGAGTCGCATTTGTGAGCCACTACTGAGTGATTTTTGCAACATTTATACAATATATAGTGTTGGTGAGTTTTCTCTCTACCATTCTACCCATTATTTCCATATTTGTCCAACCCATATTTGAGCCCATATCTTCTAGTTATAGCGAATTAATTTTCCTCTGTCCCGACAGGGTTGGAAAATAGAGCATAGCTGAGCAATAAATTATTTGCCACCTGGAGATAGCGCTGACCTCAGGAGGTAGAATCGAGGCCTATGGTACATAGTCCTACATTATATTCACAAAACAATAGGTTATACATAGCAAAACTTAAGTTTTCATTTTTTTTTAATCTGACCTAAACCAGCCTAACCAAAATTAAATTAATTAAAACTAAAGTAAATCATTTTTGAAGGAAAATTGCATAGGCACAAAATAGAAAAAAAGTATTTTGAACTAAAATAGCAATAAACTGAAGACAGTGGCCAAAGGTCCACCATCGGCAACTTAGCCTCTGGTTCAGGTAAACGACTCAACATGGTGTGGCCCAACTTTCAACATGCCTATTGTAATGTAAACAATGCAAACAGGTGCCTAATTCCTGGCCTTGTTTAATTTCACGAATCAGTATCTGTCAGACGAACAGCTCTTCGCTAAAGGCCAGGAGAAAATAATTATTAGTAATAGTATAAAATACTTGTAGTTGAATTAAAAGTAATAGGAGTAGCAGTAGTAAAACTGATGACAGTAGAGCCCATGCGGCTTTATTTAAAATTCCTCTAACCCAGAAGTTAGAGCTGAAGACAATCTTTCAGCACAACCTTTGTAATCCCGATGAAGAGAAGAGATGTTTAAAGAACCTTGTGCTTTTCTCCCCTGTCTTTGTATAGGGATGCCTAGATCCCTTTATTAAGGAGACAACTCATAAATTTCATAGGGATTTCATTCAGTAAATGTAGTGTAGGCTTTAGCCTCCGTTCGCTAAGAGTGATAAAGTACTCACACAGTCTGCTTCATAAAATAAGTCAGAAGATTTTAGTTATCTTTCGTTTTGTCCTTGCATTATATCTTTATTCTTTCATCTCCTTTATCCTCTTTTATTTGTTTCCATTTGCTCGCTCCCTCCCTATTCTTTGTTGATAAATCAGCATTTTCTCCATTCTATCCACTTTATTGATTCAACGGCCTCGATTGAACTGCCTCTTAATCTTATTGGAAAAATAGAGTTGCAATTGACGTGACCGCAGGTGTGATAGTCTTGGGATTATTGATGGTGATGCTGAGGGGAAGAAGTGAGGGAGGGAATGAAGGAGGGAGGGAGGAAAGGAGGGAATGAAGGAGGGACGGAGGAAAGGATGGCAGGGAAAGAGGAGACGACGGAGCGATGGGTGGAGGGAGAGTGGTAGTTAAGAGGTGAGGGAGGGAGGTTGAGAAAGACACAGTGAGAGACAGAGACAGTGAGAGACAGAGAGAGACCGGGACAGTTAGAGGCAAAGACAGAGACAGTGAGACCGGGACAGTTAGAGACAGAGACAGACACAGACAGTGAGAGACACAGACAGTGAGAGACAGTGAGACAGAGACAGTTAGAGACAGAGACAGTGAGATACAGAGATAATGAGAGACAGAGACAGTTAGAGACAGAAACAGTGAGAGACAGATACAGTGAGAGACAGAGACAGTGAGAGACAGAGACAGTGAGAGAGACAGTGAGATACAGACAGTAAGACAGAGACAGTGAGAGACAGAGACAGTGAGAGACAGTGAGATACAGACAGTGAGACAGAGACAGTTAGAGACAGAGACAGTGAGAGACAGAGACAGTGACAGTGAGAGACAGACAAAGTGAGAGACAGAGACAGTGAGAGACAAAGAGTGAAAGGCAGAGAGAGTGAAAGTGGGAGAGTGAAAGACAGAGAGTGAAAGAAAGAATGAAAGGCAGAGACATTGAAAAACAGAGACAGCGAGAGGCAGAGAGAGCGAGAGGCAGAGAGAGCGAGAGGCAGAGAGAGTGAGAGGCAGAGAGAGACAGAGTGAGCGACAGAGTGAAAGACAGAGACAGTATAAGACAGAGTGAGAGACAGAGAGAGTGAAAGACAGATACAGAGACAGACAACGTTCATTAAATCGGAAGTGAATGGAGAACATGCAAACAGGAATTATTAAGTGATCAGTGTGTGAGGGCAGCTCTACTCCCCCGTCCGTCCACCCCGTAGAGCCAGAGCTCTACCTCCTCTCTCTCTCTCTCTCTCTCTCTCTCTCTCTCTCTCTCTCTCTCTCTCTCTCTCTCTATGATATATAATTTTGGGAACTTTGTATCAGAAACGAGATTGTCGTCACAGCAGGAAAGAGGTGAGGATCATCAGGAACTTAACTCAGCCAAATAATCAACAGTTCTCCATTGGGCTCTGCTGCAAGGTTTCAACTAATGTTTCAATAAACGGGAATCGTTTCATGAGTTATTAAGATCGATAGATATTGTTCAGTCTAATGTAGATAATCATAAAATACCTAAATCAAGTCAAATTGGATGATAAGGTCCGGAATTCTCACAACGAGAATAACAGCAAAAAACTAGCGAGAATCGGCTGCTACTAGAGCTCTACAGCAAGATAAGACTCGATACACCGTAACTGAAAATTGCTTTACAACTTCTTTAGGCACCACAGTTGGAATAGATCCGTTACCAAACAATGAATTTGGCCGTGGATCTGTCAGATCCACTCCTACCTATCAGTGTACCTAACGGTCATTCAAGTTGCCATTTCTGATTATCTGGAAATGACGTTCTTCAGGCTATGCTTCAGCCCTAGTGCCTCCACACTAGTAACTGCGATATTCAGACATCAGTGGCAGAAAAGCAGACCCGATCAACTTCCTGATGGAACATTGGAGCTCCCATCTGCTCAAACATAAATGTCAACATATAACAGCTGTTGCCTCAACCAGTATATCATACGAAAGGATTTTGATGAACTGCTTGCAGTAAATGACATGAGGAACTTTGTAGATGAATGGTACAGAGAACCGACGAGTTGATAAATTAGACACATGTGCAACACTTGGGTATCTTTATTGAGGAAACTTTTCACCACACAGTGGCGAAACGTTTCCTTTGTATTGGACTGATGAAGCCACTGTGTGGCGAAACGTTTCCTCAATAAAGATACTCAAGTGTTGCACATGTGTCTAATTCACGAGAAACTTTGTTGACTTTTATTCTCACTTTACTGGCTCCTTCCAAGAGTGAGTGACCTACCAGAAGACATAATCTCTTGCAAACCTCTTGGTTATGTTGACTCATCTGATCACAGCGCCTACTTTACTACTCTGAAGGTACCAACAGAATGAGATTAAGAATCATCGGAGCTTGCCATCTTTGAGTGGGATGTTTTCTCAAGGTGATGTTGATAACCAAGTGAACAATGTGACTGAACACATCCCTCACCGGCAGTATGTAACGAAACCTCCAGATCAGCGTTGGTTTGGCTTTCGTTGCCGAGAGAGCGTTACTGCTAAGTACAAGGTTTGGTGAAGGTATGAAATTCATCGCAATATCTGTAATAGGAGCCTCATCAGGCAAGCTTGTCGGCAAATGGAGGAAGCCCAAAAGTGGTCCATCTCTAAATGGGAGGCTGGCACACAATGGAAACAGGTATCCCTAGTTGTGGGCCCAGGTAAGGTGAGCCCAAGACTGCTAACTACATGTGTAGACCAGGTAGCCTTATTTATAACTCGCATTTATCATCACTGTATAGCTCAGTGTAAATGGCTTTTATGTAGAAAGAGGCTAATAGAATCCTTGTTCACAAAAAAAGAAGAGCAGGGCAGAAATCATCAATTACAGGTTCTAACACTTAATTCATTCATACCACCACTAAAGTATAAACATCATGTTGTCCACAGGCTATCACCATTCCTGTTTTCTCAGCACAAAATTCAAACTGCTCTCGTTTTTCCCAGGTTGTCATATCTGTAAACTGGTGATTCATATGTCTCTTTGTTTATAAAATGTTAGAGAACAGAAATCGAATTAGACATAGATATCGATAAGAGACGAAGTAGGTCATTTAAGTAGAAATTCCAAGAGGAACTCTTTTACTGACGGAGTAACTTGTAAACTCTGTATCTTAAAAAAAATACTCTAAAACGTCTACCCATAAGGAAGTAGTTTTGCCAATAGATCTTAGTGCCAGACTTAAGTGTGAGACACCTACAATGTCCAATGCTACTACACAGTAGATATTGGTCTCATTCAATGACTGGTTATTATGCAGGATACTGCATTGGTCTAATAAATTTGCAGTGTGGAGTGTTTGTAGTGTAGTGGAGGTCCATAAAAAAGTGTCACTGCTTCAGTGGACGTGAATTGAACTGCAGGGGGACGCGGCAGGGGGACGCGGCAGGGGGACGCGGCAGGGGGACGCGGCAGGGGGACGCATATGAGACACTTAAGCGTCACAGGAAGCAGTTACTGGTCTGGCGTGGTAAAGCTAGCATGGAGTTAAGTACGTAGGTCTATTTTGTTATAATTTTCAGGCCATAGGCTATTTTTGGGTCAAATTTGTGCTGACGTGGGCCCTGGTATGGGTCTGGCCCTGTTGTTTGAGTGAATGCCAGTGTGTTCGGGAAAGATTTTGAATTAATAGAACTTTTAATAAGAGACTAGGAGCCAACTTGAGAGAGTTGGGTTACGGCGGCCCCGCTGGTACCTAGCTTAATATTTATTTTTTCCCTCTATGTCCTAGCTTTAATTTAATATTAACGATGTGCAAACGTATTTTTTGCGAAAATTGGAGTAGGCAGGGTTTATACTGTAAATATAGTGTCACTGATAATATAGATTATATTTTTTTTATAAAGGAGAGTTTATCTGTCCTCCTGGTAAACAACTCTAGTGTTGATTACTTGTTCAGTGTTTTTGTGAAGTTACCTTTGTGGCCCTAGGGTAGTTTATATTTTTCGTAAAATTTGTGCTACAAATGGCTCCTGGAGTTTAACTCTAGCAAGTGCAAAGTTACGAAGCTTTGGGAAGGACAAAGAAAACCGCAGATGGAGTACAGCCTAAGAGGTCAGTCTGCAAAACTCACTCAAGGAAAAAGATCGTGGAGTGAGCATCATATCGAGCACATCTCCTGAGTCACACATCACCCAAATAACTGCTGCAGCATACGGGCGCGTGGCAAACCTGACAATGGCGTTTCGACACTGTACACCGTGTACGTCAGGCCCGTATTGAAGTATGAAACCTACACCTGGTCAAACACGTCAAGAGATTAGAGAAAGTGTAAAGGTTTGCATCAAGACTATCCCGGAGCTGATAAGTTTGTCCTACAAGGAGTTAAGGGAACTGAGTCTGACAACACAGGATAACTGGAGGGATAGGGCGAACATGATAACAACATACAAGATACTGAGAGGAATTGACAAGGTGGATAGGGACAGAATGTTTCAGAGATGTGACACAGTATCAAGGGGTCACAACTTGAAGTTGAAAACTCAGATGTGTCACAGGGATGTTAGGAAGTACTTCTTTAGTCACAGAGTTGTCAGGACGTAGAGCAATCTGGAGAGTGATGTAGTGGAGGCAGGATCCATACATAGCTTTAAGAAGAGGTACGATAAAGATAATGGAGGGAGATAGTGGACCTAGTAACGACCAGTGAAGAGGCGGGGCCAGGAGCTTTGACTCGACCCCTGCAACCACAATTAGGTGACAATTACATGAGTATTTACACACACAGAAACAAACACACAAATACACACATCAACAAACACCTTTGTTATATTGTCCCTTATCATTTCTTCTTTGAGTTCAAATGTAAATTTTGCCTTCCACCATATCCCATCCTCAAGTATTTCAGTCACTCACTTCACTTTCTTTCAAGAAACTCTTTCTGCTTTTTCCCACTTCAAATATCCTCTAGCTATCAGCATTTTTGTAAGTCATGATCGATTCTCCTATCTCCTGTAGTGAAGTAACTGTGTCATAGCCTCTTTCTCCTGCCATTACTTTTCTTAAACCAGACTAATAGCAGACTACCGAACTTTCTGAAGATTCGGTAAGACAAATTAAGCAGAGATATTCCTGCTGACAGTATATTCTACAATACTGGTCATATGTTCAGTATCTCAGCGATCTAAATGCCTCATCATTTACATAATTTTCTTCTTTGTTTATATATTGTAGTCGGATTAGAGCTACTACAGCACCTCAAGTGTAAGACTTAGTAAGATATCTACTATTTCTGACTTTGTGAGTTGCCTCCTTTCAAATGATGCTCTTCCTAGATTCTTCAACTTCTTTTTCCCTTATAATCCTTGATTAATTCCACCAGTGTATCTATAATTTCCTGTGTCATCTTACTGCAATTTTCTATCCTTAATAATCTGATAAGTTTTGGGTTATTTGCAAATATCAAAACGCAGGAGTCTATTTAACCAGGTATACTATTTACATACATATATATTAGGAAAACACGAGAAGCATTATGAGCCAAGAAGTAAATCTTTTGATTTACATCTTGTTACGTTTCTCTGGGAAGACATTGTTTAAATCAGAGTTTTTTTTACCTGAGGGTAATTATAACCCTTGCCTAATTACCCGAGGGATAAGTTGGCATATTTCATAGGATAATGGATAATCGAGAAGCAACAAACCTCGTTTAACGTATTTCCATCTCCTAGAATATGTCTGTACCTATTTTACCTAAACACTTCCAATATTGTATTACAAGCCGTTTTCTACTCACACATGCAGTAACAATGTGCAAATCTTAATTTTATTCCAAGATCCCCGCAAAGAAACCAAAAGTAATGACAGGCGCCTGTTGAACTGGTGACTGATGAGACAAGTAAAAGCAATATCAGCAAAATCAGGTTTGATATTGCTGATGACCAGGTTTGATATTGCTGATATTGCAATATCAGGTTTGATATTGCTAATATTGCAATATCAGGTTTGATATTGATGATATTGCAATATCAGGTTTGATATTGCTAATATTGCAATATCAGGTTTGATATTGCTGATATTGCAATATCAGGTTTGATAGTGCTGATATTGCAATATCAGGTTTGATATTGCTGATATTGCAATATCAGGTTTGATATTGCTAATATTGCAATATCAGGTTTGATATTGCTGATACTGCAATATCAGGTTTGATATTGCTGATACTGCAATATCAGGTTTGATATTGCTGATATTGCAACATCAGGTTTGATTCTGGTGAGACGTGCTCACTCGTCTTAGCGATCACACCTCATAAAACCTCGCGCAATCTCGAGGATGAATAAGTTGGGGTTTAATGATGGCGCCGCAAGATCAATAGCGTTCTTTCAAATTTCAGCTTAAAAACTTAAGATAGCTTATTCACTCATTTGATTTTAGACATGCAAATAGTCGTTTTGGTTTTCTCTAGTTCATTGAGGTATTTTTTAATTATATGTTATTATATTCATTGAAACTTACAAGTTTAAAAAAATATTGTACTACTACTTTTTGATGTTATTAAATAATAAATCACTTTAATTGACCACAGATCAGTGAGTTCTTACGTCATTAAAAACTAGTCATAAAAGAGACACCTTAATATTGGGAATATAATAGAATTAGTGACAAGTCATTTATAAAGCCTCAGAACAATAAAGTTCTTAGTGCACAAACTATTAAATAAAGCAAAGCGAAGGAGCATTTCAAACGAAGTCAAGCAGAATTTCCAGAAAAGGATATTGAATTATTTGAAGGAAAGGAGCGGATTCGGATATCATACCTTGTGGATTCCACTTCTCCCTCTGCTCAAACTAATGACGCTACTTTAGGGTCCACCTTTTGCTCTGCTCTCCTTATTGCTGAATGTTAAAAGACCCTTATAATCCAAGAGAATCTCATCAAGCCGTCTCTAATACAAGCAGTGACGTATATCCATGGAGAACAACATGTGAGAAAGATGAACCACAAATTACTTTAAAGTACCACCTGGTCCAACGTGAGAAGCCTTATCTCATAAATGAGCGAGTACATTTTAGATACAGTAGTTTCAGAAGTGAAAGCAAGCTGTTACTGCAAGCTTCTGTTGGAAGAGGCAACAGAAGCTCGTATTATTATTTTCTTGTGCTCGTTTCCTGAAAGTTGAACTTTCAAAAAGTGGCCTCAGGGGTAATCAGGGAGAGGTCCAGGTGTTGCTCTCCCAGTTTTCCCCAGTATGTGTTGGGTTACAAGAGCCCAAAATTCGATCAGCTGTTGTTCGCTCCGTTTCAGACTATGTGCTGTTGCATTCTTCTGATCCCTTTCCTGATGAATCATATAATAATAATATTTTTTAATAATAATAATAATAATATTTTTATTTGGACATGATACAAAGAATTACATTTGGTTATTGAGATTACATGAGGTGTACATGCCAAAAGCCCCTAGTAGGCAGGGCATTTTGGGCAGACTTAAGATTAACTTAAAACTAAATTGTAAGAATTTTTGTAGATAGTATACAATGAGTAAAGGTGAGTATTTAAGCTATGAAATTTGAACATAGTTTTGTACTTTTGTCTTCATTATAAAATTATTAAATCAGATTAAACAAATTAAAGCAATAATAATAATAAAATAATAAAAAGTTATGGTTGATAATTTATAAAATAAGTAAAGTTGCATATCTAAGTTTTAAAGTTTGAATATAAGTTGAACATATCAATTAATTGTAGCAATTTATTGCAGCAATGCAACTAATTGAGTGAGATAACAATTTAAAACAATTAATTGCATTGCAGTTAGTTTACGTGGTCATTATAATGTAAGTGTTGTGGGAATAATTAGCTAAGTAAGTATTATTCATTATAATGTAAGTGTTGTGGGAATAATTAGCTAAGTAAGTATTATTCATAACAGGTTTTACATTCATTCATTCGTTCATTCATACATTACATTGACTTTAATAGTCAGGTTTTACGTTAAGTGATTATTTTACTTTGCTGGGAATGGTTGATATGGAGCAATTAGCTTTGGGTGAGAAGGTGTTTTTTTAGCATCGTTTTGAATTGGGGTACAGGTAGGGTTTCTTTGGCAATGACAGGTAATGAATTCCAAATTTTCGTGCCTTTTATGTGCATTGAGTTTTTACATAGTGTTAGATGGACACGGGGAACATCGAGGAGTGATCTGTGTCTAGTGTTATGGTCATGTGTCCTGTTAAAATTAGTAAGGAGAAGTTTGAGTGGTGGGTTAATATCTGCATAGAGTGTTCTATGTATGTAATAGGCACAGTAAAAAGTATGGATGTCTTGTATGGTGAGTAAGTTTAGGTTTTTGAATATTGGTGGAGTGTGTTGTCTGGAGTGTGAATGTGTTATCATTCTAACTGCGCTTCTTGTGCGCATTGGTATACCATATCAACAGGTGTTCGTTCGTTCTCTGCTGCATTATACTGTAGCCCGTATTTATTTGCACAGCTGGTATACAGTTTGCTCTCTAAATCTCTCTGTATCACGGATATTTCGTTCTTGTTCTCTTCTCTGCTGCCGCCCATCTTGTTGTTAGGTGATTTTAACGCTCACCATCATCTTTGAGGAGGGTCACCACTGTGACTCGTGGTGATCAGTTGGAGACACTTCATGTTTTAAATATGGAAGTTACCACCCATTTTGCCTCTTGCACTCAGTCTCTCTCTTGCATTGATCTTTATATCTGCTCCTCAATCGTACTTGATTACGCTTCGTCTGTACTTCCGGATTTCCAAGACAGTGATCACTTTCCTATTCTTCTTACTTCTACTACGTATTCCCGACCACCTTGTAGCCCTCGTTGGCAATTAGGACGAGCAAATTGGGACTTATACTTTCATCATACCGCTCTTTGTGGGGACCCTTCTTCATCCTCTATTGATGAGCTGGTACACCAGTTTTCGACCTTAGTTTTAACTGCAGCATCACGTTCTATTCCTTAAACCTCAGGCAGGCATTCTCAGACATGTGTGCCTTGGTGGTCTCCTGCGTGTGCCCGTGCAGTGCATTTGAAACGTGCTGCGTGGAGCCGTTATCGATATAATCGGGCCTCAGATCGTCTTTTGGATTTTAAGCGGACAAGGGCAGTCACTCGCAGCATCATATGTGATGCTAAAAACACTTGTTGGCAAGACTACGTTTCTACCATTACCTCGACTTTCCCTATGTGTGCGGTTTGGAAGAAGGTAAAGAAGTTGTGTGACAAGAAATCTCTGGACCCATCTCCCGTTTTGGGGGTTGCTGGTGTTAGTGTTGCAGAATCTCTTGTTGCCATTGAAATCGGGAACTATCTTGTCTGTGTCTCCCAAGGCTTCACGTATAACGTACCTTTCACTCTCCTAGAGCTAGAGTCAACGCTTTCCGCTTGCCAGTCATCGGCAGATGGGCCTAATAATCATATCCGTATGCTACAGCATCTGCAGCCCTACAGCATCTGCAGCCCTACAGCATCTACAGCCCTTACAGTCCTTTTGCATCTTTTCAATATTATTTGGACGCGAACGATTCTCTCTGAACAACGGAAATCTGCCATTGTAGTACCATTTCGCAAACCAGGCACCTCAGGGCTTGATACCTCTCACTATCGTCCCATTGCTCTGACCAGTATAGTCTACAAGGTGATGGAACGATTAGTGAATTGACGTCTGATATGGTATTTGGAGGCTCACAATAGTCTTTCTCCTCGTCAATATGGCTTTCGCAAGGGCCGCTCTACTTTGGACCCCTTGCTCCACTTAGATAGGTATGTGCGAAATGCCTTTGCTAATAAACACTCCATCCTAGCAGTCTTTTATTTATCTCGAGAAGGCATATGTCACCACTTGGAGGTATAACATCTTAGCCCAGGCCCACTCCTTAGGCCTCCGTGGTAATCTACCAACATTTCTTGCCGCTTTCTTATCTGACAGACATTTTCGTGTCCGTGTTGGCGTCTTGCTTTCCTCAGACTCTGTTCAGGCCGAAGGTGTCCCACAAGGTTTTGTCCTTAGCACTACCCTTTTTCTCATCGCATATTTGGTCATTTAATGTGGATGACTTCGCTATAGCTTATGCAGGAGCTAACTGTTGTCTGGTAGTGGCCTCCCTTCTTGATGCGATTGACCGAGTTTCCCATTGGGCCACTTCTCATGGATTTAAATTTTCTAGTACGAAAACCTATTTCATTACCTCACTAGACGTCTTATTGTCCCAGATATTCCATTGTATTTACACGGCTCACGTATTCCACAAAGTTTCTTGGCCTTCTCTTCGATCGCCGGTTGACATGGAAACCTCACATTTCCTCTTTGAAGGCAGCTTGCCATGGTCAGCTGAATCTCTTTAAAATTGTTGCACATCGTTCATGGGGAGCAGATCGCTGGACTCTCCTACGTTTGCATTCCACCCTAGTCTTGTCCAAGCTGGATTATGGCGACCAAGTCTATTCTGCAGCTTCTCCTACAACTCTTTCTAAGTTAGATTCCCTTCATCATCAAGGTCTACATTTATGCCTTGGTGCCTTTCGTTCATCCCCTGTTGAAAGCCTCTATGCCGAGGCGAATGTTCCTTCCTTAGCTGATCGTCGTGATGCTCATTGACTTCGTTACCTTGTCTGCTCTCATGACCTTCGTGTTCCTTCTACGTATAGGTTGGTCTCAGACTTTAGTAGAAGCCCATTATTTGTTCGGCGCCCCTGCTTACTTCGGCCGTTTTCTCTTCGTCTTCACTCACTCTGGTCTTCTCTCCAGTTGCCTCCCTTGTATGATCATTTAGCGTCTGCCTTTTTCCTTTCCCCTTGGGAGGTTCTGACGGTTTGTGTCTGTTGTCCCCTACTGCCATTCACAAAAGGTCTCCTACCTACGACTGCTTCTCCCTCTCTTTTTCTTGATCACTTCCGTTCGCATGCTCATGCCGTCGCTGTTTATACAGATGGTTTTAAATCTTCTTACACTGTTTGGTTCATGGCGTTATTCCCTGATGATGTTGTCTGAGGTCATTTGTTAGACTGCTAGTATTTTTACAGCCGAGTTGTATGCCATCCTCATAGCGCTTCTCCGTATTACATATATATCTCCTTCGATGATTGTGATCATTTCAGATACCCTCAGTGCTTTACAAGCCATTAAACAATTTGATTCCCCTCATCCATTGGTCCTTCATATTCAACTTTGGTTGTGCCGTGTGGCTAGCAAAAAACAAAGACGTTTTCTGTTGGGTTCCTGGACATGTTGATGTGCAGGGCAATGAACAGGCGGATGTTGCTGTGCGGTCAGTGGGACATGACATGATGAAATATACGTGTATTTGCGGCAATGCGTAAGCCGACCAATATGGTCTACATAGTCTTAACTGTTCCAAAACCAAGGGCTGGCAGTCAACGACATCATAAAGAGAGCCCTTGCTACAGCTGGATGCCCAGCCGAGAGAGAGCCCCGATCACTAGCAGCCAACAATACCCACAACCCAGCAAACCACCCCGACGGGATCACCATCTATCCTTGGAAGAATGGAAAGGTCTTAGCACGGGACTATACCTGTGTGTCGACACTGGCTGACACCTACATCCATCACAGTGTCGGGCGACAGGGAGGAGCTGCTGACCAAGAAAATGGAAGAAAAGCTGGAGGGGTGTGTATATACATGCTTGTATATGCAAGTATAGTGTGACCTAAGTGTAAGTAGAAGTACCCAGACATACCTGAAATCATGCATGTTAATGATACAGAAAAAAGACACAAGCAATATTAACACCTCGGCCATATCCCACTAAGGCAGTGTAACCGAAAAAGAAAAAACGAATGTTTCTATATCAAAATTTAGTAATGTATACAGGAGAAGGGGTTACTAGCCCCTTGCTCCCAGCACTTTAGTCACCTCTTACGACACACATGGCTTACGGAGGAAGAATTCTGTTCCATGTCCCCATGGAGAAAAGAGAAAATATAGAAGAACAATGAAGCATAACCCGGAAAAGAAAAAAACACTTTCATCATCATTCACTCCATCACTGTCTTGCCAGACGTATGCCTACACTACAATTAATTAAACTGCAACATCAACACCCTTCCTTCAGAGCATAGGCACTGTACTTCCCACCTCCAGGACTCAACTCTGGCTTGCTGGGTTTCCCTGAATCCCTTCATAAATGTCACTTTGCTCACACTCCAACAGCACGTCAAGTCATAAATACCTTTTGTCTCCAATTGCTCCTATATAACATGTTTACACATGCTTCCTGGAAGTCCAAGGCCCTTGCACACAAAACCTACTTTACCCCCTCCCTCCAACCTTTCCTAGGCCGACCCCTACCCCGCCTTCCTTCCACTACAAATTTATATGCTCTCCAAGTCATTCTATTCCTTTCCATCAACAACCCCTCCTCAGCCCTCTGGATAATACTTTTAGTAATCCTGCACCTCCTAATATCGTAACTACGGATTTTCTGCCTTATATTCACACTGCACATTGTCCACAGACACTACGTCTCCACTGCCTCCAGCCTTCTCCTTGTTGCAACATTCACCACCCATGCTTCACACCCATATAAGAGCGTTGGTATAACTATACTCTCAAATATTCGCTTCCATACTTCCATGGATAACGTTCTTTGTCTCCACAAACTCCTCAGTGCACCACTCACCTTTTTTCCCTCATCAATTATATGATTCACCTCGTCTTTCACAGAGCCATCTGCTGACAAGTCCACTCCCAAATATCTGAATACATTCACTTCCTTCATACTCCCTTCCTCCAATCTGATATCCTCTGCAACTTCTCTTCAAAATCTCATAAAAGCACAGTGTCATCAAACAAAAAGCAACTGTGAGCGTTCACTTCTCTTACAACCCCATTTATAAACATATTGAACCACCATGGTGACATGACACATCCTTGTCTAAGGCCTACTTTTACTTGTAAATAATCTCCCTCTCTCCTTCATACTCTAACCTGAGCCTCACTATCCTCGTAAAAACTCCTCACTGCTTCAGTAACTCTTCACTGCTTTCAGTACCCTACCTCCTATTCCATACATTTGCAACATCTGCCACATTGCTCTCCTATCCACCCTGTCATACGCCTTTTCCAAATCTATAAATGCAGCAAAAAACCCTTTACCCTTGTCTAAATACTGTTCACTTATATGTTTCACTGTAAATACTTGATCTACGCACCCCTAAATCCTCCTTGGTCATCTGTGATCCTGCTCTCCGTCTTGTTCTTGATACTTTCAATAATAACTCTACACTTTACCAGGTATATACACACACAACACGCACATATAAAAAGAGAGGAGCTTACGATGACGTTTCGGCCCGTGTGTGTATTGTTCCAGTCACGGTATTGTGCCTTTTTTGTTATTTACTAGGTATACTCAACATGCTAATTCACCTATACGTATAAATCTCAGTAAAGAGGTGATATCACAATATGCAAATCAACCACTGTGTAAATATATTGAATTTTCAAGCGCATTCATTTCTCAGAGGTCGTTGATAATGTGAGAAAACACGAAAACGCTTGGAATTTTTATATATATATATATATATATATATATATATATATATATATATATATATATATATATATATATATATATATATATATATGTATGTATATATATACTTGTTCATACATATTTTTATATATAGGCAATTCCATCATTGGACACATCAAAGACATCATTTCGTGTTTGTCCAAAATATTTGCTCCAATTATGGAAGCAATTAATGATTTTTACATCGTTTAGTGAACCCATTTAACTTTGCTTTTAAGTGCATCCCCTCTCTCCCCTCTCTCTAAACTGGCCCACTTAAACCGCCCTACTAAAGTTAGAGCGGAGTAATGACGGCGGAATTGGTGTGTGGCTCTATGTCAATACCAAGGGAATGGGGATAATTATTTTAATAGATTTTGGGTAAATTTTGTGTTCCTCTCTTTTGGCATCTTTTGTTTTTTCTCGACGATTAATTCTCATTAGTTCCTTCTTTTCTTCTTAAAATTATCATCATTTCCCTCTCTCTCTCTCTCTTCTTCTCTCTCTCTCTCTCTCTCTCTCTCTCTCTCTCTCTTCTCTCTCCCCTCTCTCCTTCTCTCTTTCTTCCTCTGCTTTCTCTTTCCTTTTATCTCTCCACCCCCTCGCTTCCTCTCCTTCTGAAGGTAACTTTTGCTTTCCTGCTTAACTTTACGTGTCTCTTCCTCCTACGTCTCTTCCTCCTACGTCTCTCACTCTGGCCAGTCCTGCTCCATCCTGCTGAGAACTATTCCTCCTCCTCCTCCCATTACCGTTTCCTGCTGACCTCTTCTTCTCTTTCCTGTACCTCGACCTCTGCTCCTTACCCTTTCTAACTCCTTCCTTCCATCCCTTCTCTGTCTTTCCCTTCTTCCATCCCCTCTCTCCCTTCCCTTTTTCTGGTTCTTCTCTTCTTTTTTCCCCTGTATGTTTTATCCTACACTTCGATGCATTCACTTTTGATTCTCGTCCATTTCTTTTTGCTTTGCTTCTCCTCCCTCCTTTCTCTTCTTTCCCAGCCATTCTTTCCTTCCATAAACTTATTTCCTACCATTCCATTCCATCACTCCCATTCTCTCTTTCTTCCCTTCTCTTCTTTTCCTTCCTGCCTCCTCCATCAAAATCACACTAACCACCATCATCACTATTTTCATCAGTCCCAGAATTATAATTAAAAATTATTACCACCGAAGTATAAACTAACAACACCAATACCATCATTAGCACCACTACAACAACTATTGTTATCGTATTACAGCCCCAACCAGTCACTCCAACTACCACCACAACCCCTATCATCACTATCACCTCCACAACCATCCCAGATCTTAATATCAGAACTAAAAGTACAACTATCTCCAACACTACAGTACCACTAACACGCTAATCACTGCAACCAAAAGCTCTAACATCACCACCGTCACCTCTACTAACTCGTCCTTCTACCACTACCACTATCACCACTATCACTACTATCGCTACCATCACACCTACTACTAGCAGTACTGCAGTAACCTGTATCACCACCACCACCATTTATACCACTTCAAGAATCACTACTAACACCAGTATCACCATCACAATATCAATACCTCAACAACCACTCAGCGTACACACTGAGGTCCGGGAATCGATTCCCTGGTACGGCTGGAAAACATTAGGACGTGTTTCCATAAGACACCTGCTGCCCCTGTTCACCCATCAGTAAAATAGGAACCTGAGTGTTAGTCGACTGGGGTGGGTCGCATCCTGGGACAAAATTGACCTAATTTCCCCGAAATGCTCAGCATAACAAGGGGCTTTCTATATAGTAGTATGTCATTGATGTCAGCTATGGTCTGTATACCTTGTACATGTACTTGTAGTAAATAAAGATATTATTATTAGTATTATTATTACTACTGTCATTATCCCATCACTAACATCACTACCTCTCCCACAACCACCAATAACTCAACCATTATTACCATTTCATTAAAATCTCTAATAATGCCACCTGTACCAGCATCAATGCCACCTGTCCCAGCATCAATGCCACCTCAACCAGCAACAATGCCACCTGTACCACCCTCCCAACAACCATGACCACAACCCTCCCCCCTCCCAACAACCATGACCACAACCCTCCCCCCTCCCAACAATCATGACCACAACCCTCCCCCCTCCCAACAACCATGACCACCACAACACTAACTACATTGTCACCAGCACCAAAACTGCAACCAGCACCATAACTGTCACTACTACCATAAATTACCTTACAACCATTACATTAATTGCCACCACAACCACCCCAGTCACCACCACCACCACTAGCATCACCACCACCTCTAGCAACACCACCACCTGCACACCCATAAGCACCATCCCTACCACTACTACCCCCACTACCACCTACACCACCACCATCACCACCACCTCCAACACTATCATCACTGCAATCATCACCACCAACATTACCACCATCATCATCCTCACTACCACCACTAGCACCAGTACTACCATCACCAGCACCACCACCACAAGAACCCCCACTACCACCAATAGCACCAGTACCACCATCACTCGCAACATCATCACAAGCACAATCACCACCACCATCACCGCCACCATCACCACCATTATGATCACTGCCATCATCACCACCACCACCATCACCACCACCACCATTATCATCACCACCACCACCATTATCATCACCACCACCACCATTATCATCACCACCACCCTCACCACCACCACCATCATAACCATCACCACCACCATCATAACCATCACCACCACCATCATAACCACCACCACCACCATTATCACCACCACCACCATCACTATCACCGCCACCACCACTATTACCACCACCACCACCACCATCAGCACCACCACCATCATAACCACCACCATCATCATCACCACCATCATCATCATCGCCACCATCACCACCATCACCACCACTATCACCACCGCCACTACCATCACCACCGCCACCACCACCATGACCACCACCACCATCACCGCCACCATCACCACCACCATCAGCACCACCACCATCATAACCACCACCATCATCACCACTACCATCACCATGACCACCGCCACCACCATGACCACCATGACCACCACCATCACCGCCATCATCACCACAACCACCACCACCACCATCATCATCGCCACCATCACCATCACCACCGCCACTACCATCACCATCACCACCGCCACCACCATGACCACCACCACCACCATCACCGCCATCATCACCACCACCATCACCATCACCACCATCATCACCACCACCACCACCACCATCATCACTACCACCATCACCATCACCGCCAACACCACCACCATCACCGCCACCACCACCACCATCACCACCATCACCGCCACCACCATCACCACCATCAGCACCACCATCACCACCACCACCACCATCACCACCACCATCGACTAGTGTGGGTCGACTAACACCCAGGTACCCATTTTTAATGATGGGTGAACATAGACAACCGGTGAATTACCGGCTGGGTGTTGAGGTGAATTACCGGCTGGGTGTTGAGGTGAATTACCGGCTGGGTGTTGAGGTGAATTATCGGCTGGGTGTTGAGGTGAATTACCGGCTGAGTGTTGAGGTGAATTACCGGCTGGGTGTTGAGGTGAATGCACATTTTCCCAGCTGATTCCCCAGACCACATCTTTCCTAACCCTGAAGTGCTGCTGGTGACCTGACAGCTATAATAGTGTTCATGAGGGTCTACTGCGACACGCTACTGAATTATTCTGCCTGGAATTTTCCTTTTTTTTACTAACAAGTCAAAGATAAGTTTTACTATTCATATTTACCATTCATTAAGGATAAAAATATAACATTAACTTTCTTAGTCTTGTGTTTTGAAAGTTATTTTGCACAGGGAAGTTCTAGTTATTCTCAAATATAAATAATTATTTAATTATATTTTCTTTCTGTAACGAAGTTTTCACCTCTACCTGAATTATCTTAATAATAATAAAATAATAATAATAATAATAATAATAATAATAATATCTTTATTTCTACAAGTACATGTACAAGGTATACAGACCATAGCTGACATCAATGACATACTACTATATAGAAAGCCCCTTGTTATGCTGAGCATTTCCCGCAAATTAGGTCAGTTTTGTCCCAGGATGCGACCCACACCAGTCGACTAACCCAGGTACCCATTTTCCTGATGGGTGAACATAGACAACCAGTGTAAAGAAACAGGCCCAATGTTTCTACCCTCGCCGGGAATGGAACCCAGATACTCGCCGTGTGAAGCGAGAGCTTTAGCCACCAGGCCTCATTTCTGACTGTCTCTGGCAGCTTCATTTTACCCACTCTATTTCTTTTTGGGTGAAATCTTCCATAATTAGTGTCTAATATTTTATTCTTGCTACGTCAACTATGATGCTTTGTTAATGCATTTATTTTTATGTCTCCTGAGGTAGTGGGTTGTAGATCAGTGTTGCTACTACCATGTGTCCCTCATTCTTCATAGTGCCATCTATGCAGTCACTTAATTCATTTCTCTTTTATCTTCTCTCATCTCTTCAGAATATCACTATTTTATGATTAGTGGTCTAACTCTTTCCATTCTCTATTTCCACATTCTTCTCACATTATTTAATGTATTACTGGTAGTATTACATCTGCTGTCATTTCAGTCAGTTTCGTCTCTGTGATCACCATGACATCTGCGTTTGCTTCTCCTATCGTTCCTATCACTTCTTTTTTTAAAGATAATTCTTCAACATTTGTGTACAATACCCCGAACATTCATTTTTTACCCTTATCTGTTGTGTTTAATGTTGCTGATCTATAAGGACGGGAAGCAGTGAGGCTATATTTTAATATTGAATGGCTACCAGGAGGGATCAAGGTAATAGTTGTAAAGAGTGGAAATGGGAAAGTGAGGGTGAGCCTCGCGTTAAGCCTGGGGTGTGTGTGTGTGTGTGTGTGTGTGTGTACTCACCTATTTGTACTCACCTATTTGTGGTTGCAGGGGTCGATTCATAGCTCCTGGCGCCGCCTCTTCACTGATTGCTACTAGGTCCTCTCTCTCCCTGCTCCATGAGCTTTATCAAACCTAGTCTTAAAACTATGTATGGTTCCTGCCTCCACTATGTCGCTTTCTAGGCTATTCCACTTCCTGACAACTCTATGACTGAAGAAATACTTCCTAACATCCCTTTGACTCATTGGAGTCTTCAACTTCCAATTGTGACCCCTTGTTTCTGTGTCCCTCTCTGGAACATCTTGTCTCTGTCCACCTTATCTATTCCTAGCAGTATTTTATATGTCGTTATCATGTCTCCCTAACCCTCCTGTCCTCTAGTGTCGTCAGGCCGATTTCCCTTAACCTTTCTTCGTAGGACAATCCCTTAGCTCTGGGACTAGTCTTGTTGCAAACCTTTGCACTTTCTCTAATTTCTTGACGTGCTTGACCAGGTGTGGGTTCCAGACTGGTGCTGCATACTCCAGTATGGGCCTGACGTATATGGTGTACAGAGTCTTGAATGATTCCTTAGTGAGGTATTGGAACGCTATTCTTAGGTTTGCCAGCCGCCCGTATGCTGCAGCAGTTATCTGATTGATGTGTGCCTCAGGAGATGTGTTCGGTATTATACTCACCCCAAGATCTTTTTCTTTGAGTGAGGTTTGCAGTCTTTGGCCACCTAGACTATACTCTGTCTGCGGTCTTCTTTGCCCTTCCCCGATATTCATGACTTTACATTTGGCAGGGTTAAATTCAAGGAACCAGTTACTGGACCAGGCTTGTAGCCTGTCCAGGTCTCTTTGTAGTCCTGCCTGATCCTCGACTGATTTGATTCTTCTCATTAACTTCACATCATCTGCAAACAGGGACACTTCTGAGTCTATCCCTTCCGTTATGTCATTCACATATACCAAAAACAGTACAGGTCCTAGGACTGACCCTTGTGGAACTCCACTCGTCACAGGTGCCCACTCTGATATCTCGTCACGTACCATGACTCGTTGTTGCCTCCCTGTCAGATATTCTCTGATCCATTGCAGTGCTTTTCCTGTTACGTGTGTGTGTGTGTGTGTGTGTGTGTGTGTGTGTGTGTGTTGTGTTGTGTGTAGTGTGTGTGTGTGTGTGTGTGTGTGTGTGTGTGTGTGTGTGTGTGTGTGTGTGTGTGTGTGTACTCACCTAGTAAAAGATTAATGCCAACAGCATTTGGTGTTCCCAGGCGGTCACCCATCCAAGTACTAACCAAACCCAACGTTGCTTAACTTCGCTGATCGGACGAGAAGCGGTGCGTTCAACGTGGTATGGCGTTGAGTGTGTGTGTGTGTGTACTCACCTATATGTACTCACCTATATGTGGTTGCAGGGGTCAAGGCACAGCTCCTAATCCCGCTTCATCAACGGTGGCTACTAACCACTCTCTCCCTGCTACAACAGTTTAATCGTACCTCTTCTTAAAGCCATGAATGAATCCTGCCTTCACTACTTCACCCTCCAGATAGTTCCACTTCCTGACAGCTCTAAGGATGAAGCAACACTATATAATTTACTACTATTTACTGTTTTACTTTTACTGATCACACAATGATTACACTTATTATCTTTCCTGGGGGACACATGCGCCAACACCGCCTAAACCACACTAGGCCTGCCGTCTCTGTCTTACACCACCAATATCACATAAAATTGTGGCTCTCACCGCCCTTATCTGACACAGGGCAACTTGTAAATAACTTCAGGGGTTGTTCCCTGAATCTGACACATTTAATGACCCCTGCAGTATCCTTGGATATTCCACAAAACGCTAAAATTCACAGTGCACTAATGTGACTCCCGTGTGTGGTGTGTGTGTGTGTGTGTGTGTGTGTGTGTGTGTGTGTGTGTGTGTGTGTGTGTGGTGTGTGTGTGTATCTGTGGTGTTCGTGTCTGCGTGTGAGTGTGTATTTGTATTTGTGTCCATGTCTGTATCTGTGTGTTTGAATTTACTCACTTATTTATACTCTCAGCTCCTGGTTCCCCCTCTTTTCCCTGTTCCTACTTGTTTAGCTCTCTCCTGCATTCAAGAGCCTATTCATACTATTGTTGAAGATGTGTATAGATCCTGCCTCTACCAGTAAATGCAATCACTACAAATGTAGAGCCCTTATATTCTCTCTAAAATTGTGTCTGCCAAATAGTCCATGGTCTACTTTAAACTTCTATTCTAATAAGGAAATCTAATGAAGAGCTAAATGCTCTCTCCCTCCACTGCACATCATATTGTGCGAGGCTAAGCAAAGGTGAATTAATATAATAGCACCAATTTGTCTTCTCCTGCAACATATCTTATCAGAATGGGCAATTTGGCTTCCAGTGGATAATTTAATGCTTTGTCCGTACCAGTTAAATTCACACCTTACCACCAATGTCTATCACGTCCTCCGTCCATTATCTATTACGCCCACCTACTATTGTTTCGATATTGTTTGTTTGTCTATTATTAATTGAATATTTAATAGAATGTGGTTGACCCGAATTTGCGTTCGTGAATTAATCATAAATTTAGTGACTCGCGTGCTTGACAGAATTAATGAGGCAAGGGTCTATATATATTGAGGAGTTTGTATATATCAGAGCATATACACCGAGTTTGTGTATCTCTTAGTGTATATACACCGAATTGTATGTATATATCATTTTATATACACTGTGAGGTGTGTATCTCACAGTTTATACTCTAGTGGAAAAAGAATTTCTAGTTTTTAGTCTGTAGTTGATTGTTGTTCTAACAAGCCTCGTGTAACTGAGAATTCTTTCGACCACAAACTCTATATAAATTACATATTTTGTAGCTTATTCGTATGAGGATAGTAGGATGGTATACAGTGTCTATCTTGGGAAGTATTACTACCATTTCTGCGTGGGAAGATAGTAGATTTTAACTACCTGGGAAAGAATTACCGGAAATGCTATTCCTCTCCTTCACTGGTAACCAAGCAAGGTGAAAAAAATCTTTAAATTTCTACCTATATTCAGAATGCACTAATCAAAATTAATTTCTTATGTTTCTCAAAAGTTGTTATTCCTGTGGTAGTTTGTATCGTAGTGGCAGTACCAGAAAACTTCACGTACCAACATATTAGGGACACAACCAGAGAGAGAGAGGAGACAATGAACCAGCAAGGCTAGACCTCGTATTCACCTTGATCACTTCATACAGAGAAGATATCTCACAAGAAAGGCCACTAGGAGCTAGTGACCAAGTGGTCTTAAGTTCGAATACATAGCAGAGTTAAAAATGGAGAGTGAAGCAGCACCAGAAGGATAGGAGAAGCCAAACTTCCAAAAGAAGGACTACACGTGTATGATGCATATGATACATGAGGTGCAATAAGTAAGCAAGTTAGAGAGAAAGACAGTAAACGAAATGATGGAAAACTTGATCACAAAGTGCCTGGAGGAAGTAGAGAAGTTCGTACCAAGGGGCAACAGAAACAACAAGAAGACCAGAGTGAGCCCATGGTTTACCAGGAGGTGTGGAGAGGCCAAAGCCAAGTGTGCCAGAGTATTGAAAAGGTATAGAAGGCAAAGGACCTAGGAAAGCAGGGAATTGGGCCGAAGAGCCAGAAATGAATATGTGTAGATAAAGAGAGAAGCCCAGCATCAATACGAGAATGACATAGCATCAAAAGCCAAATCTGACCCAAAGTTGTTATACAGCCACATCAGGAGGAAAACAACATCAAGGAAGGAAGAAGGGGAGCTCACAGGGAACGACCAGGTAATATGTAAAGAGCTCAGCACAAGATTCAGGAAGGTATTCACAGTATAGACAGAGAGCCTCACAGTAAACCGAGGTGGTAGGGTGCACCAGCAAGTGCTGGACACACTGCACACAACCGAAGAGGATGTGAAGAAGTGGGCTCAGATAATACCTGTTCTTGCAGATGCACTGTGTGTGCCACCAACAACAACCTTCAATAAATCTATTGAAGCAAGGCAACTCCCTGAGGTGTGGAAGACAGACAGGCTGGACTAAATTACAGACCAGTGTTGATGACAAGTATGTAAAGTTTTGGAGAAGATTAACAGTGAAAGAGTGGTCGAGTACTGAGAACAGAATGGACTAATTCATGACAACCATCATGGCTTCAGGGAAGGGAAATCCTGCATCTCAGACTTATTGAAGTTCTATGATAATGTAAAATAAGTAAGACAGGATAGAGAAGGATGGGTAGACTGCATCTTGTTGAACTGTAAGAAGGCCTTCGACACAGTACCATGCAAGAGACTGGTTGAAAAGCTAGAGGAGCAGGCAGGAATAGGAGTGAAAGTACTGCAGTAGATCAAGGAATACCTGACAGGAAGAAAACAACGTGTGTCGGTCCGAGAGGAGGTGCCAAAGTGGGTGCATGTGTTGAGAGAGGTTCCACAAGAGTCAGTCGTAGATCCGGTGCCGTTTCTTGTATATGTGAATGACAGGGTTGAAGATGATGTGAAACTAAACTAATGAGGAGAATACAAGCGGACGAGGATCAGATAAGCATACAAGAGGATCTATACAAACTGCAACCCTGGTCAGACTAATGGCTCCTGGAGTTTAACCACAGCAAGTGCAAAGTTATAAAGCTTCGAGAAGGACAAAGGAGACTGCAGAAGGAGTACAGCATAAGAGGTCAGAGGCTGCAAACATCACTCAAGGAAAAGGATTTTGGGGTGACCATTATACCGAACACATCTCTTGAGGTGCACATCAACCAAATAACTGAATGGCAAACCTGAGAATAGCGTTTCGACATCTAAGTAAGGAGTATTTCACGACACTGCACACCGTGTACGTCAGGCCCATATTGGAGTATGCAGCACCAGTATGGAACCCACACCTAGTAAAACACGGCAAAGAATTAGAGAAAGTACTAAGGTTTGCAACAAGACTAGTCCCTGACCTAAGGGGTATATCCTACGAGAAGAGGTCAAGGGTTCTCAACCAGACAACACTGGAAGAGAGGAGGGATAAGGGGAACACGATAACATATAAAATACTGAGTGCAATTGACAAGGTGGATAGGGACAGAATGTTTCAGAGATGTGACACAAAAACAAGGGGTCACAATGGAAATTGAAAATTCAGACGAGTTACAGGGATGTTAGGAAGTATTTCTTCAGCCTTAGTGTTGTCAGGAAGTGGAACAGACTGGAGAATGATACAGTGGAGACAGGCTCCATACATAGCTTTAAGAAAAAGTATGATACACTCATGAAGCTGGGAGAGAGAGTGCACCTAGTAGCAGACACAATTAGGTGAGTACAATTAGGTGAGCACACACACACACACACATACACACACACACACACACACACACACACACACACACACACACACACACAAGTTTGGAACCCACATTTATCCAAGCACGTAAAGAAGCTAGAGAAAGTGCAAAGGTTTGCAACAAGACTAGTCCCGGAGCTAAGGGGTATGTCCTACGAGGAGAGGTTAAGGGAAATCGACCTGACGACACTGGAGGACAGGAGAGATAGGGGGGACATGATAACGACATATAAAATACTGAGAGGAATAGACAAGGTTGACAGAGACAGAATGTTCCAAAGATGGGACACAGCAACAAGGGGACACAGTTGGAAGTTGAAGACTCAGATGAATCACAGGGATGTTAGGAAGTATATAAGATGTTCAGTCACAGAGTAGTCGGGAAGTGGAATAGCTTGGGAAGCGATGTAGTGGAGGCAGGTTCCATACACAGCTTTAAGAAGAGGTATGATAAAGCTCATAGAGCAGGGAGAGTGACCCAGTAGCGGCCAGTGAAGAGGCGGGGCCAGGAGCTATGTCTCGACCCCTGCAACCACAACTAGGTGAGTACACATGATAACGACATATAAAATACTGCGAGGAATAGATAAGGTGGACAGAGACAAGATGTTCCAGAGAGGGGACACAGAAACAAGGGGTCACAATTGGAAGTTGAAGACTCCTATGAGTCAAAGGGATGTTAGGAAGAATTTTTTCAGTCATAGAGTTGTCAGGAAGTGGAATAACCTTGAAAGCGACGTAGTGGAGGCAGGAACCATACATAGTTTTAAGACGAGGTTTGATAAAGCTCATGGAGCAAGGAGAGAGAGGACCTAGTAGCAATCAGTGAAGAGGCGGGGCCAGGAGCTATGACTCGATCCCTGCAACCACAAATAGGTGAGTACAAATAGGTGAGTACACACACACACACACACACACACACACACACAGCAAATGGCACACAGCAAATGTAATCCAATTTTTTTAAAAAGGAGACAGACACACAGCATTAAACTACAGACCAGTGTCACTGACATGAATAGTATACAGTCATGGAGATTATCAGAAGAGTGGTGAAGCACATATAAAGGAATGAGCTTATCAACGACAACCAGCAAGGATTAAGGGACAGGAAATCCTGTATCACAAACCTACTGGAGTTCTATGACAGAGTGACAGCAGTAAGACAAGAGAGAGAGGGGTGGGTAGACTGCGTTTTCTTGGACTGTAAGAAGGTTTTTGACAAAGTTCCAAACAAAAGATTAGAGCAAAAGCTGGAGGACCAGGCAGGTATAACAGGGGAAGACATCAAAAAGTCATGGTACGTGACGAGGTGTCAGAGTGGGAGCCTGTGACGAGCGGAGTTCCACAGAGGTCATTCGTAGGACCGGTGCTGTTTCTGGTATATGTGAATAACATGACGGAAGGAATAGAATCAGAAGTGTCCCTGTTTGCAGATGATGTGAAGTTAATGAGAATTCAATCGGAGGAGAACCAGGCAGGACTACAAAGGGATCTGGACAGGCTGCAGGCCTGGTCCAGAAACTGGCTCCTGGAGTTCAACCCCACCAAGTGCAAAGTCATGAAGATTGCTAAAGGGCAAAGAGGGCCGCAGACAGAGTACAGTCTAGGGGGCCAAAGTCTTACAAACCTCAGTCATAGAGTTGTCAGGAAGTGGAATAGTCTGGGAAGTGATGTTGTGGAGGCAGGATCCATACGTAGCTTTAAGAAGAAATATGATAAAGCTCATGGAGCAGGGAGAGTGACCTAATAGTGACCAGTGAAGAGGCGGGACCAGGAGCTGTGAATCGACCCCTGCAACCACAATTAGGCGAGTACAATTAGGTGAGTATACACACACACACACACAGCATTGCTAGGCTTCATCTAATTATTTTCCTTCTCGTCCCTCTGTCATCGTCAACTAGATCAAATCTGTTTCATATAATCGTTATTCTCCTCCTCCTCTCTCTCTCTCTCTCTCTCTCTCTCTCCTACAAACATGAGAAATCTCCTTCATCTACTCCCCGTCCTCCTTCAATAGATGCACCAGTAACCAGTAACAATAGATCTATGCAGCAGTGACATAGGGTCAAATCCTTTCTCAGGTAGTAGTAATTGTTTTTTTTTTCCAAAGGGGTTGACCGGTAAGCTAGCAGAAGGCTTCGGTCAGACGACCGAAAGCTTCAGTGGCAGGTCATCATATGACGTAGAACAGTGTCAGGTAACACGTATCCTGTTTCCTAACGAATCCTATCTAACTTAACCTTTCACAAGTGGATGCTCTCTCAGTTCGGTTTTTAAGGGAGTTCGGTCTATCTGAAAATTCGGTTTATTAGATATGAAGTGACAGAACCATAGAATTGACGAAGGGAAATAAGGTGAGAGGTGTACTGAAGGGTCTGTACATAGGACTGAAAAGGAGAATGTATTAGATGGTGTGAAGCATGGGATGTGAATGTTGAAGCAAGGATGAGGCAGTGAACATTTCGTATCCGAGGGCAATGTGTATTGTGGAGATTATACAAACAAAATCGTTGTTTTGAAACTCGAGGGAGGTGTGGGGTTCCTAAAATTATTATCCAGAGGGCTGAAGAGGGTTTCTTGAGGGGGGTTGGACATTTAGAGAGGGCATATGAATTTATAATGGAGGGAAGGCAGGGTAAGGGTCGTCTAGGAAAGGTTGGATTGAGTGGGTAAAGAAGGCCTTGTGTGTGAGGGGCTCAGACATCCAGGAAGTGTGTGTGACCATCTTATACAGGAGCGAGTTGAGGTAAATGGTTTTTATCTGACGACGTGCTGTTGGAGTGTGAGCAAGGTAACATGTGTGAAGCCAGACTTGAGTCCTGGAGATGGAAAGTACAGTGTCTGAACTCTGAAGGAGGGGTGGGGTTATCTGCAGTTTTGAACTATAGTATCGGCGCCCTTCTGGCAAGACAGTGATGAAGTGAATGATGGCGAAGGTGTTTCTTCTCTAAGGAAGATTTAGAAACAGTATTTCTGTCCGTGATTATGTCAATGGCACCAACTCTACCCTTCTGACTCTTCCACATAGCCCAGGAGATTTTGAAGTAAATATATTCTAACCTCCTTCAAAACCAAATGGTCTATGAACTTAGTTTAAGTCGTAATAAATTACTAGAAAATAATGCACAGAAAGATGGATGAGGGACTTGATTGTCCTTGATTGTCTTACCACTGGGCTTAAGTTCTGTATAAGATTCCCTGTATAAAATGCAATACATTTTATTTTAACTCAAGTCTAAAATTAAGATCACAACATCATAAAGATACTATTGCATTTGAACTATGCAAGTGTCTAATGTTTTGCTGACTAATAACTACCCTATTGATTTGTAAGAGGTAAAAACATCGCATCGATCAAATTCATAGTTGAAAGAAATATAACAGAGTTGAGTTTTATAATAGAATCAATTGTAGTTTGAATATAAACCAAGGATTGTACAAATTAAATTCATTTAGTGAATATAATTTGTGAAGATTCTAGAGTTGACAAAACTCTCTTTTGTCTGATATGTCACAATTGTTTTTACATGTTAGCTAACTAAAATGCTTCGCAACAATGGACAGGAATTTCCTCGCTCAGTGAGAAGGGTGATATGTGAGGTGACATGTGAGGTGACATGTGAGGTGACATGTGAGGTGACATGTGAGGTGACATGTGAGGTGACATGTGAGGTCATATCTCAGCTTTTTAAGTCCTCCGTTATGTTGCTAATTTTATTATTCGTTGATTATGTGAGAAATCGAGAAAGCACTTGGAATACTGCTACAGTATAGGTCCGATAAACAGACACCCATAAAGTGGATATCGGTTGAAACATAAAAAATCTGGCCGGAGAAAGGCTCAACATGCACGTTCAAAATAACCAAGAAGCAGACCAAATGCACTATGTCGAAAGTCTATTCGGTTGAGACGTGCATTCGATAAAACAGACTGACTACTTAATTGCAAGTTTGTACGGTCCGAGGCTCGACCTGGGCGCGTCCACTCTCATTTTCCTAGACAACGGGGCCAGTGACTGCCCACGTCAGTTGTCGTCTGAACTCTCGTTCACACAACCAGTTCATCTATAATTTCCCATTGGATTTACTGTGTTTTAACAATTTTATTGATGTACTATATATAGCAATATTAACAATGGCCTCTAAAGCAAGTGAGAGTACAAAGAAGAAACATGTAACTTAATGGTCCAAGTCGAAACAAAACTTAACTGTATATTGGAAGATGACAACAGTGTTGGTTCGACCAGGAGTTAATGAACTGCTAGTTCAGCCTAAAATATAGTAGTGACTTCTAAAGCCGACGGCATTTTACCCCCTGATTTCCTTAGTGATGGGAGTGCTTTGGACGATGACACTGGAGAGGAATATACGTAAAAGGAGGAGAGTGCTGATTCTCAGTGACATTGGCACAGTATATTCTATAAAAGGACCACCGGTGCGGCGTCGTACTAGGTCTGGTTCACACTCGTGTCTTGGTTCACTGGTCTATGATAAGACACCTAGTGAGCATGATACTGATGCAGAAGATAGAGATAGTGATTGTGACATTGATGGTATCTTGCAGCACCAACAACTGTGAAAACACCAGCTACGCCAACAAGAGCACTAGAGACAACATCAGCAGCAGTGACATCAGTGACAACACCAGCCATGACAACACCACCAGTAGTGACAACACGACGAGCTTTGACACCTTCGATAAATATTATTTACATCAGAATTTGATGATAAGAATAGTGGAATTCAGCCATTTTCTCCTCTAACAAATGATTGGACTGAACTTGATTACTTCCAGTTATTCTTTGATGACACATTGATGAACATTATTGTTACTCAAATAACTCTTATGTTTCACTGAATCAAGGCTTCGATAATAGAAGAACACAAATGCTATTGAAATTATCTGTCCTTAGGAACACTAATGGTAATGCCACACATATATAAGAATAATATATCAAAGGATCAACTCCAGTTTTCAGTGAAATCATGCCAATTGATTATTTTCTGTTGCTGGTGCATTTCTCTGATAAACGCAGTCCTCAGAGACATGATTTACTCTACAAAATACTGAAAATGATTACGTATCTGAAACGAATTCAGTGAGTACTTGTATCCATTCAAGAACGTAGTCACAAATGAGTCTCTGATTTTATTCACAGGTAGACCTTTCTTCAAGCCAAATATACCAAGCAAACGACAATGGTTTGGTATCAAACTATTTGTGATGTGTGACTGTAAAACTAGAATAGTGCTAGACATTATTTTGTATACCGGAAAACAAACTATTTAAAATACACGTGCCATATTAGGATTCTCTGATGCACTTGCGAAGAATATAATGGAGCTATATCTAGGTAGGGGGCGTACGCTATTCACAGATAACTGGTACACAAGCTCTTCTCTGCTATTTCCTCAAGGTGAACAATACAGACCTGTGTGGGACAATAAGAGGAAACAGAAAACACATGAAATTATTCACGAGAGTCCTGGATGCTAAGGAAGTGCAGGTATTTCTTACCATTGACATAAGGACCTTTCAGTGGCATGAAAAAATAGATGTAAAAATGTTAATGACTGTACACAAGGCATCAGATGAAGCTAACTAGAAGGGTTGACTGACAAGCAGACGAACCTATTGGTTATATTACCAATATACGTTTGGTAGATAAATTTCATATGCAAATTGTCTCTGTGGGATGTTAAAAGGAACCTCAAGTGGTATATGAAATTATTTTTCCATGTATTGGATGTTTCAGTGCTAAATGCTTTTAACTCTTGTGAGAACAGAACGGAAACTCAAATTGGCTGATTTTAATCTAGCTATCATATGGTAGATAACAGAAAAATATCAGGTGAAAGCTCAGTCAACATGTCACTGCCATGACAGTGAAAGTTATCCATTTCAACTGAAGCCAGGTGACATGACAGTGAAAGTTATCCATTTCAACTGAAGCCAGGTGACATGACAGTGAAAGTTATCCATTTCAACTGAAGCCAGGTGACATGACAGTGAAAGTTATCCATTTCAACTGAAGCCAGGTGACATGACAGTGAAAGTTATCCATTTCAACTGAAGCCAGGTGACACACTACCCTGATACTATTTCTCTTACAGAAAAGAAGAAAAAACAGAGACGATGTTATGCACGTCAGTAAACAACCAGAAAGCCACACAAGCGAACAGATACACGATATATCTGTAAGCTGTATGATATACCATTCAGCATCAAGGTATGTTTTGAGGAATTTCGTATCTTGAAACAGTTCTGATATGGCAATAAAATACACACACAACCCGCACATATAAAAAGAGAGGAGCTTACGAAGACGTTTCGGTCCGACTTGGACCATTTACAAAGTCACACTAACACACAGAACAGAAGGAAGGAGTATATATAGGCAGGCAGACAGGGGGAGGGTACAAGAGAGTGGGGTAATAATGGAGGTAGTAGTGGAAGTGGTAGTAGTAGTAGTGGAGACAGTCATATTCTAGGAAAGGAGCAATAAAAACTTGTATATAGTTGCTATATATATATGTATATATATATATATATATATATATATATATATATATATATATATATATATATATATATATATATATATATATATATATATATACATAGTGAATATTGATATTATTACTATGTTGCAGTTACTCATGTAATATTAGTGTTTGAATTATATTTTCATTGTAAAATGTGGTAATGTTAACATGAGCATACAAAAACAAAATATTGAAAATCTCAAGGAACAGTTTATAGACTATTAACAAAATTCAGATTTATTCATTAAACTAATAGAGTAATTACAAAATGAAGAATACAATATAAACAGTAAATAAAGTAGAAACAATTTAATACTTGAATTAACATATATAACCAAGTTACAATGATTGGAATTGTGTTAGTATGAGATATGTATAACGGGGTAAGAAGAGGAAGGAACAATCTATAATCTAAGCACAAAATAGTGAGTTGTTCAGCGATGAATAATTGGGTCAAAAATACCAAGAACTGTTTTTAAACTAATCACAAAGTGCAGTGTTTTATGAACAGTAATAAATACGACAGAATTATTCTGTAGAAAGTGCAAAGAACAATATGTAAGTTAAGAACAACCAGTGAAACTGGAACACTTTAGACACTGTAGATCACGTGTATATCAATGTGCAACATCTGGTTATCTTTATTCTGTAGACGTTTCGCCACCAGCGACTTTATCAATACAACACACAAGACTAGAGAGGTAGAAAATGCTCCTAGACTAAGGGACTAATTACCTCATTTTCTATCTCTTCTGCATTGTACTGATAAAGCCACTGGTTCGCAAAGTGCCTACAGAATAAAGGTAACCAGATGTTGTACATGTGTTTAATTCATCATTGCAGATCATATCGGTTAACGTCTCGTTTGTCGCATATACAAAGCAACTCAGTGTGAATAGGGTCAACAAATCCAAGAGCCACTGTAGTACGAAGATCCTACAGGTCAGATCGTCTGTCAGACACAGAGATGGGAGCTGTTAGGAAAAAAATCAATCTGGTAAAAGGAACTCACAAGTAAAAAGGTGAGTACTTTCTCACTTGCAGAACTTGCACCTGTTAAAATATCTGCAGCGACCTTTTCCACGATTAGGACGTCTCAGCTGGACTGCTTATGAGCCGAAGTTTTAGCTGGTCTAGGTATCTGGACTGAAATGGTATCCCACGTGCTGGTGCCACTAGTCTAGCCGAGGTCATCTACCCAAGGCCGGACTACATATATATTCTCGTAGAATTACCTTCATCAGCTCGCTGGAGCCATTGTGGGAGAATAAAGAGGTTGGCAAGGCAATCTAAGAGGCTGAGAATATGTCCAATCTACCTAACATTAATCAGAGTTGCAGAATACTGGAAAATAACAAATATTACCTCAACAGTTTAAAAGTGACAAGACTTGTTCCTAGAAGTATTGTCCCATCAGTATAACAGCGAAATTAGTAAACTCTTGTTATTTGGGATGCAATAAAAAATATGGAAAAAATCTGGAAACAAATATCATAATTACCGGAAGTTAGCTTGCAACCTGCAATAAAAGATCATGTCTGACCAATCGATTTTTTTAATTATTCACAGAGTAAATGTGATGAGAAATTCCTAACAGGTTTACAGTAGTATATATAACTTTCGAAATTTCTGTCGACAAGGTACCCCCATCGAAGTCAATCATTTTAATGTACATAAATGATCACTAGATAAAGTTAACAACTAGGATAGCAATATTTGCTGATGATGCAAAAATAAAAGAAAATGACAGGATCTACAGTAGTGTGCAAATTGGGACAGGAGAAAATTTTGTAATTATCTCATATGTCCTAGTCTCCGGCTTAATGTAGTTTGGGTTCTTTTATTTACAGAAGAGCTTGCTACCGACTGCTGGCAACCATCCATCTGTGGTGTTAACCTGCAAATCTTATCAGTGCTACAAAAGCTGTTGTTCTGTAAGGCAATTACTGCAAGCTTGTCCCGTGAGTGAATGTGGTTCCGCCAAATTCTCCCCTTCATTTTATAATTACTGCTGAAATTAATGATGGATGCTACATCTATTAAGCTTGCAAGTATTGTGACTTTTAGAAAACATACTGATTTGAATATCACACAGATTGGCGAAAATTTGAGACTAGCAAAGTCAACTGTTGGTCGGATTCCGAAAAGAGCTGACGACATTGTTGACTGTGGAGCGCTGCGTCGATGATGTGGAAGAAAGTAGAAGACAACACCTCATGATAACAAGATTACCATAAGAAATAGTGTGAATGATCTCAAGAAAACTAGCAAATATCTACAGAGAGATTTGGCTTCAGCTTCATAAATGTTGATTCTTCAACTGTTCGATGAAGGCTCTTTGAAGCTGCCAGAACTGCCAGAAAGCCAGTAAAGAAACAATTATTGACTGCTGCTATAAAGAAAAATGGCTGTGGTGGACATTCGCTCATAAGGGACGGACGACCGATGAATGGAAAAATGAGGCGCATTTTGAAGTATATGGGTATAGATCAGAGGTAGTGAGACGGAGCAAAGGCAAACCTATTCGGAATTAACACATTTAACAAGTGTCAAAACACCACCTAAGAAAATGTTTAAGGTTAGTTTTACTGCTCAAGACCCCGGACGGCTTGTTATTGTTGAGGGAACGATGAACAGTGACAAAAACAAGGTAATCCTGACAGCTAATTTACTTCTCATTGTGGATAGAGACTTTCCTGATAGAGAAAGCATTTTCCAGCAGGATCTTGCTCCATGCCTTACTTTCAGATAAATGCTGACATTCTTCGAAAAGAGTGGGCTAACCGTTCTAAAATTGGCCTTGAAACTCTCCTGACCTCAACCCAATTGAGAATCTACGAGCAATAACCGAACGCGAAACAGGACTGTTCAACTGTGAAGACCTGGTACCACTAAGAAGAACTTGTCATAATGTGTTCAACATTGGTCTGTTCTATGCCAGAGCGTGTACCAATGCTTATAAAAGCACAGGGTAATCATATCTCTTATTAAATTATCTGGCATAGCATTGCCGTGTATTTTTCCAATAAACATTAATTTTCCAAATAAAGTTCTTCTTTCATCACTGTCCCAACTAATATACACACTACTGTATATCAGATTATTTGAGAATTCAGTGTGAAATACATAGGACAACGGTGTTTACCTGGAGAGAGTTCCGGGGGTCAACGCCCCCTCCGCCCGGTCTGTGACCAGGCCGCGGTCAAAGATGTGCAACATGAACTTTAACTTAACACGAGCCGTAAACATGAATACAAAATTTTTGAAAACAACCCAAGTGAGTGAAAAAAAAGAAGGACCTTGAAGTAATCATAAGCTAAGACCTGAAAAGAACCAAACAATACCTAACAGTGAGCAGCAATATGCTTGATATCATAGATAGAAATACCAGATACAATATTGAATGTCAACAATGCATTTGTTGGCAGAATCTTAAGGATGCCATCCAGCTTTGGTCCCCAAACTAATGAAAAGACGAGGATATAGTGAAGAGTTTACAGAGAAAAGCAACCAAGATTGGACCGTAACAAAGAAACAAACCACATGAAGAAAAACTCTTGCGGATTAGAAACGACTAGATCTAGACATCAAAGATGTTACAGGGTTTTGATTCACTCCAGTACGAAAACTAATTTGATAATTGCGGAAGAAGAAGATGAAACATGAACTAATATCAAATAGATTTTAGGGTGAGGCAAACTGATATCAGCGGAGTTCTGATATTAGTTCAGCCCAGCATCACGATGATCGGTTCACAACGTTCCATCGAAGTAACTAACAATAATGGTAGAAGTAGATTGTGCGTTTGTCATACACATATGCAGAAGAGTAACCCGAATAGTTACAGTAGAAAACAATTACTTATAAAGTTCTTCCATCCACTCTCATCTCCCCTGTAAATTCCACGATAATTTTCCAGTACGGTATGGCACCTGCCGGAAGGAATAGCCATGGGGAGAAATACTTGTGCTTATTGCTTCTAATACCTAGAGAACGCACGATAGTCTTTACTCTAGAAGGAAATTGATAGTTTCTCTTAGCAGAAAGTCTCAGTGACGACTCTAAGGTCCTATACGGCCTCTCTTCCCCGTCAACATCACAGTAGAGGACGACATCAAAGAGGGACCATAATTTTCATTATGAATCACCAACAAATTAATATTACATCCTGGGATTAACTTTTGACATGAGATAAAGTCACTTATTCTCCACAAGTTCAGGGCACACAAGGTCAATAACTTCAGTTGACTTGTTTTTTCAACGACTTTTTATGTATGTAACACACACACACACACACACACACACACACACACACACACACACACACACACACACACACACACACACACACACACATATATATATATATATATATATATAGATATGTATGTATGTATGTATGTGTGTGTGTGTACTCACCTATTTGTGGTTGCAGGGGTCGATTCATAGCTCCTGGCCCCGCCTCTTCACTGATTGCTACTAGGTCCTCTCTCTCAATGCTCCATGAGCTTTATCAAACCTCGTCTTATAACTATGTATGGTTCCTGCCTCCACCACGTCACTTTCTAGGCTATTCCACTTCCTGACAACTCTATGACTGAAGAAATACTTCCTAACATCTCTTTGACTCATAGGAGTCTTCAACTTCCAACTGTGACCCCTTGTTTCTGTGTCCCCTCTCTGGAACATTTTGGCTCTGTCCACCTTATCTATTCCTCGCAGTATTTTATATGTCGTTATCATGTCTCCCATAACCCTCCTGTCCTCTAGTGTCGTCAGGCCAATTTTCCTTAACCTTTCTTCTTAGGACAATCCCCTTAGCTCTGGGACTAGTCTTGTTGCAAACCTTTGCACTTTCTCTAGTTTCTTGACATGCTTGACCATGTGTGGGTTCCAAACTGGTGCTGCATACTCCAGTATGGGCCTGACGTATATGGTGTACAGAGTCTTGAATGATTCCTTAGTGAGGTATTGGAACGCTATTCTTAGGTTTGCCAGCCGCCCATATGCTGCAGCAGTTATCTGATTGATGTGCGCCTCAGGAGATGTGCTCGGTATTATACTCACCCCAAGATCTTTTTCCTTGAGTGAGGTTTGCATTCTTCGGCCACCTAGATTATACTCTGTCTACGGTCTTCTTTGCCCTTCGCCGATCTTCATGACTTTACATTTGGCAGGGTTAAATTCAAGGAGGCAGTTACTGGACCAGGCTTGTAGCCTGTCCAGGTCTCTTTGTAGTCCTGCCTGATCCTCGACTGATTTAATTCTTCTCATTAACTTCACATCATCTGTGTGTGTGTGTGTGTGTGTCTCGTGACGAATAGGTAAAACAGGTCAATTAGCAAGAACTTAAACGTTAAAAGATATATAATTTTTCATTTATGTTTTTATATATATATATATATATATATATATATATATATATATATATATATATATATATATATATATATATATATATATATATATATATATAATATATATATATATATATATATTTTTTTTACCAATAGGTATGTTTTATTACATAATATGGTACAACAGATTTGAGAGATACATTGTTGATATAAAGATGGCATATACAGTACACGAGGTGAGAGATAAATGTCTAGTACATATTGTTACATCTTTGTCACTGATTATAATGCGAAAATCTCATCCAGCTCTTCCGAGCTGGTGCGCGTGCCCAGAATACAGCATGCATTACCCCTCTGAACAGCAGCGCTGAGTCGCTGGAACAGAAAACTAGCTGCCCTGGGATCCCTAGTTACCCTGTTGAGTCTTTTGCCCAGCTCCTTGAGGAACTTAGATGCACTCTTTCCCCATGAGCCAAGGGTCTCTGAGCCTATGGGAACAAACATATAATGATGGGCAAGTTCTCCATATTTTCTCGACTTCTGGGACTCCCTGAAGGTGGCAGCAGCCCCTCCTTCCTCCCTGGTGTACTGGAGATAGGTATCAGCCAAGGTAGATGCACATGTGTAGTCCCACACCACCTGCTTGCCGTCTGTCCAGGCTTGAAGGGTGATACCATCTGGACGCTTTTGGTTGCCATCAGATCTGCATAGTTGGGGTGGTTCCCTTACTGCTGGGCATCCGGCTGTTGTGAGGCTCCTCTTGATAATGTTATTAACCTCTTCATGTCTTGCAATCTTTCCTCGGATTTACGACACACAAGACCATGGTACCCGAATCGGTCTGCTGCTTCACTGCCACAAATACACCTGTGTTCGGCGAGAATAGGGGCGGCAAGTCGAAGGGCAACACCAATGCGGATGGTCTGTGGGTCGAGGCGTGTGCCAAGGCTGGAGTTGGGAACAGCCAAAAGAAAGTCCCCTGCATGAGGAGCTCACTGCAAGTAGGCGGGCTCTATCCTTCCCTGACACACTCTGAAGCTATATATATATATATATATATATATATATATATATATATATATATATATATATATATCATACTATAGACTATGAAACTGTCTACGCGAACCACTGGGTAGGGGTATAGAACTTTGCTTGATATGTTAGAACTGTGGTATGGTTTGTTTGAAATCGTGCTCATTATGATTTTGTGATATATATATATATATATATATATATATATATATATATATATATATTAATATTTAATTAAGTTCCTTACTTACCAATATTTCAAAATATTAATCTTGTATAATATTCACCACTAACCTACATAAGCATCTCACAAATTTCATAATTTTTCTACGCGCCACAGATTCGTTTTAAGAAACTTTTCATTATTTTCACTCACTTCATCGCAGAACAAAAAACATTTATTTTTTTAATGTTAAAGAATTTCATATTTCTGTCGTGCACCGTAAAAAAAAAAAAACGAACGTTCTCTCTGGAAATGTGTAGAGAAGCCTCGGGAGCGCACACTTACTCACCACCACGTCCGACAAGCAACTGAGTGGTGCCACTCCTGACCACCCCAACCCAAGCTGGAACACCGTATCGTGATGGAGGCGATGTTTGTGTTCCTCAGACGCTGGAACACTTTTACTTGGTAGCGGCGATTTTGTTGCTCTACAGACTCTAGAGCACTTTTACTTGGTAGCGGTGATGGTTTTTCCCGACGCTGGAAGACTAAACTGTAGAGACGATGTTTGAGTACCGCCGACGTTAGAACGATTAACTATGGAGGCGATTTTTGTGTTCCTTTACGTAGGAACACGTTACTGTGGTGGGGAGGTTTGTGTTCCCCCACTCTGGAACAATTTACCGGGATGGTTGCGAGGTTTGTGTACCACGACCCTGGAATACCTTACCGATGAGATGAAATTTGTGTTTGCAGTCGCTAGAACAGTAATGTGGTGGACATATTTTTTTTCCCAGAAGCTGGAATGCTATGTGAACATCTTATTGTGAAGGATTTTGTTGCCTGCACGCTGGAACACTAATCTGCAGGCTAGGTTAATGCTACAGTGGAACACCTTATCCTAATGGAGCACTACTGAGGTGATCGAAGTTTGCGTCACCACCCACGCTAGAGCACTAGTGTGCTGACGACGGTTATCTCACCAACAACGTTAATTAATTAAAGCACGATTGTATTGACGAGGTTCATGCCATTTCCCACGCTGGAGCATTACTGTGGTTACGAGGTTTATGTCGCCTCCCACGCTGCAGCGCTACTATGGTCTTATGTCACCGGCCACGCGAGAGCCCAACTGTGTGACGATTTCTATGTCGCCTCCCACGCTGCAGCACCACCGTGTTTACCAACACTGGAATATCTTACTGTGGTGGAGAGGTTGTATTCACCCGACGATGGAACAACTTTCCGTAGTGGGAGTGAGATTCGTGTTCCTCGACGCTGACACGCCTTACTGTGGTGGTGGGCAGGATTGTTCCCGACCCGACGAAGGAGCATTTTATTGTGGTGGCAGCGAGATGTTTGTTCCCATACCACATTTCACATATCTACTGTGACGAAATTAGTGTCCCTATTTATATATCCCTTTGCACTTGCAGTCTATATATTTCCCACTCATTGTTCATGTTACCTTGTTTACGTGGTTTGGCCCTCATCCCCCACACTAGGTCGCCTTATTGTTGAACAGGATTGTTCTCCAGGTGCTGGGTCACCTTATTGCTCTGGATTTGTGCTTCTTTATGCTATGTCACCTTACGATAGTAGGGAGTTTTATCCACGTAATACGTAAGTTAACAATAGCGTGGTTCGTGATTTGTGTTTTCCGATCCTGGTTAACCTTACCGTGGTGGCGTAGTTTGTATTCCTCAACGCTGGAAAACCTTACCGTGGTTGTGGGGTGGAGTGGTCAAATGATGACCACATTTTTTTCTTTTAAGCATACAGGCGTCTCCCACCAACTTAGGGTGACCCAAAATAGAAGAAACCCACTTTTACAATCACTCACTCCATCACTGTCTTGCCAGAGGCGTGCCGATACTATTGTTCAGATCCCCCTCCAAGTGCCAGTATCATACCTCTCCTTCAGAGCGCAATCACTGTACTTCCCACCTCCAGGACTCAAGTCCTGCTAACCGGTTTCTCTAATACTTTCATAAATGTTACCTTGCTCCCCCTCCAACAGCACTTCAAGTAATATAAACTACTTGCGCAACACAAACCTATCTAACATGCTCACACACGCCTCTGTGATGTCCAAGCCCCTTGCATACAAAACTTTTACCTCCTCCTTCTAACCTTTCGAAGATGACCTCTACCTTGCCTTCCCCCTAACAGATTTATATAACATCCAAGTCTTCCTATTTCGCTCTACTCTCCGTAAATATCTCCAACCACCTCAATAACTGGTCCTCAGCCCTCTGGATATTACTTTTAGTAACCTCGCACCTCCCAGAACACTACTGTAGTGACCAGGTTTATGTCATAACCAATAATTACCCCGAAACCCTCTCCAGGTAAACTACTGTGGTGACGTTATTTATGTCACCATCCACGGTGGAGCTCTACTATAGTGATGAGGCTTATATCACCACACTCACTGGAGTACTACTGTGTGGAGAGGTTTATGTGTCTCTCCTTCACCTCTCAAGCTGGAGAGCTACTTTGTGACTACGCTTATGTCGTCTCCAATGTCATACCACTACTGTGGTGACGAGGGTTATGTCACAAGTCAAGCCGAAGCGCTATTGAGATGACGCTTGTGTCACGTCTCAAGCTGGAACACCACTGTGTGGCGAGGATTATGTCTCCATCTACACTGGAGCATTACTGTAGTGACGAAATTTATATCGTCTCCCAGGGTAGGCACTACCGAGGTGACAAGGTTTATGTCCCATCTTATGTTTGAACACTACTCTGGTGACGAGGTTTATGTTGCATCCCACGCTGGAGCGCTATTGTGGTGACGAGGTTTATGTCGCCTCCCACGTTGGTGTGCTAGTATGGTGACAAGGTTTATTTCACCACCATCGCTAAAGTACTACTGTGGTGACAAGGTTTATGTCACCCTCGCATGAACAATATTGTTCTTGCTAGATTTATGACACCAACGACGTTGGAGCACTATGTGATGACGAGGTTTCTCTCATCTCCCACGCTGGAGCACTACTGTGGTCACCTGGTTAATGTCGACTTTTGCGCTGGGATACTACTGTGGTGAGGAGGTTTATGTCACCGTCTACGCTGGAGCACTACTGTCATGAGGTTTTTGTCGCCTCTCACGCTTGAGCACTTCTTTGATGTCACCTCACCTAAGTGATATGAACAAATATACTGACGATACAAAAATAAGCAGGATAGTTGATTGAGAGGATGATGTCATGGTACTTCAAGATAATTTGGACAGGCTCATAGTGTTGTTACAAAGGTGGCAGATGCAGTTCATTGTAGATCAATGCAAAGTGCTGAAGCTCGGGAATGTAAATGACCCTACCACTTGTAAATTAAAAAATAATATAACAACTTGGGCTTACAGAATGCGAAATGGACGTGGGAGTAATGGTAAGCAAGAAACTGAAGCCTTGAGAGCAATGCCTATCTTACGTTATAATGCAAACAGATTGCCGGAATTTATATCAAGAACTATAATCAACAGGAGTCCAGATGTTATACTACAGCTCTACACATCATTAGTAAGACGTCACTTAGATTATGCAGCTCACTTCTGGTCTCCTTACAAGAGAAAGTATATACATTTGTTAGAGAACATTCAGAGAAGAATGACAAAATTAATCCATTGCATAAGAAATTTTTCATACGAAGAAAGATTGAAATACCTTGTAAGATACAGAGTGAGCGAAGACATGATTGAAGTATGTAAGTGGTAGATGGGCATAAATAAAGGTGATATAAACCTTCAAGAAGGTACTCAAAATTCTGTTTTCAAGGTGACTAAGTTTAGAAACAGAGTAGTCAGTGTGTTGAGCAATTTGTTTCGTGAGGTTATTAAAACTACAACCTTGTTTAGGTTTCAAATATAGGTTAGATAAATGCATGAGGGAGGAGAGGGGTTAGATATGAGTTGGACTTCCACATCAGTTAACAGAGTTATCAAAGCTGATCCTTTGGGTAATAAGAAAAATGGGTTCCGTAATTATTTTTGTTTGTGGGTTTTGGGTTTGAGAAAGACCTTCTTAGAATGCGCCAGTAGGCTTGCTGCAGTGTTCCCCCTTTCTTATATACCTATCCTAAATCTGTACTGTGATGACGAGGTTTGTCACCCACGGTGGAGTACTGTAGTGACGAGGTTTATTTTGCCTCCCACGCTTTAATAAGGAGTCGAGGCACTTATATGAGGGGTAAAAAAATTTTACCTGAAAAATTATGGAATATAATATTTTCTTACCAAAAAATAGTGCATAATTCTGCCTACATATTGATGTAATCAGCTTCTCTGTATCTTATTTCTAAGTATGTTTTTCCACTGATGTAATTTTCTTTTGTTTTTCCTGTAATCAAGGCCTGTTGATAATTAGTGATTTTTTTTGTGTTTGTTTTTACTCTAAAAATAACGATTTTGATGATTGTTTCATTCAAAATAGTCAACATGGTAACTCCTGTGAGAACTAGAGTGAGCAGAGTGAGAGATGGTGCCTCAGTAGGCAGAGAGCTATCAACAAATGTTGAGTGTGCAACACGGTCAAATTTGGTGCGCCATTTCCATAGAGTTTTACATATAACAAAATTGTGAATAAAACAGAAATAAGTTATTGACATTATTTACACTTCTTTGAGAAGAGTATTTATAGGAGTGTCATGATTTTTTCGGATGTTATTGAGGAATGATGGTTCTATTACAACTCCAATATTGATTTTAGATATGTCCTACTGTTTTGTTTTTATTGATTTTTTCCTCCAAAAATTCCTTAAAAATAAACACAAATTTCAAGAATTTTTTCCATACAATCTATTGAGATTTCTATCAAAAGCCTCTGGAGTAAATATTATCTAACTCTTTATCTTTCATCTGATGTCGACTAGAACATTGTATGTCTTACCTGAAGGGAGGGTTTTATACCCAACAACCTCTTTATAAAATTTTGCAATATCTTGCAAGTTTGCAACATAAAGTCAATTCACAAAAATTGGTGAAGATTTAAAATGCTGGTTAAATCACAATATCAATGTTCATTGAAATTGAACCAAAAACAAAAAACAGGATTCAATCCTTCTATCCACCCCCTACCATTGCGGCGAGGTTTTTGTTCTCCTTTCTATGGTGGTGAGGTTTGTGTTTACACTATAATATCTTACTGTAGTGACGAGGTTTGTGTTTTCTCGACTTTGGAAAATATTACCGTAGTTGTGAGGTTCGTATTTATTCGACACAGAAATATCTTTCTGTGGTTGTGAGGTTTGTGTTTATTAAATTCTAGAATATCTTACTGTGGTGGCGAGGTTCGTATTAACTCGACAATGGAACAACTTACCTTAGTGGCAGTGAAATTCGTGCACCCCGACGTTGCAACGCCTTACTGTTCCCGACGAAGTATTTTACTGTGGTGGTTACAAAGTTATTTTTCCCTGATCATATTTCACATTTCTGCGGTGGCGAGATTAGTGTTCCTGTCTATACATTCCGTTGCTCTTGCAGTCTTTATGACGTGGTTGTGTACCGCACCCAGCGACACTAGGTCACCTTACTGTTGAACAGAGCTTTGTACTTCAGATGCTGCTGGGTCACTTTACTGCTGTAGTGGTGAACGTCGTTCACCCCATCTTATCGAGGTAACTGGAGTTGTGCTTCTTCATGCTATGTCTCCTTACGATAGTGGCGATGTTTATCCACATATTACGTGGTGGCGTCATTTGTGCTTTCCGATTCTTTTCAACCTTTTCGTGGTTGCGTAGTTTGTATTCCTTGACGCTGATTAAGAACATAACTTCCTATTTATTTCCCCATTTCATCAGAACCGGCTGTACCAAAAGCTGATAACTTGAATTATTAATATTATTTGGACGAATGGTAAACTAATACCCCCAATTATTTTTTTAACATGCCTGCCTTCCACAAGGGTAGAGTGACCAGAAATACAAGAAACACTTTCACCATCTCTCAGTCGATCACTGACTTGCCAGAGGCGCGTAGATAGTAATGTTCAGATGCCCCTATAAGCTGCTGAATCACCACCTCTCCTTCAGAGTGGAGGCACTGTACCTCCCACCTCCAGGACTCAAGTCCGGCTAACTTGCTTCCCTAAATCCTTTCATATATGTTACGGTGTTCACACTCCAAATACAGACAAGGAGGCTGGCGCTTATGCGCCAGCCTCCTTGTCTGTACTCCAAAATCTCCACAACTACGGTGCTCTTCACATCAACTCCAAAGCTGAGGGACTGATTACCTCATCTTTGTATATAGTTATCTGTCTTAAAGTTATGTCCTAGAATCTGTATTGATAAAGCCACTGGATGGCGAAACGTCTACAATAACCCAGATGTTGCACATGTGTCTTAACTTTCATCTTGTGGTATTGTATACCATTCTTGCAGAGCACTGCAAGTGGAGAAAGGTTTTTCTTATGGCTGTGTCACGTGGCAGTCTCTGGAAAGAATGTTGTATTATCATATAAGGTATAATGGAAATGTTATAACTGTTCGTGTTTTTTTGAGCGATGGTGCCGGAGGTGCCTAATACTAACGCTTAAAAGCATCTGTGGCACCTGCTTTACATGGGTGCTTCTGTGTATGACAGGCCTTGCTAGTGTCATCTCTGCTGCAGACGCATTTGTTTTCATAAAATCCTAAGAATAAATCGCTCTCGGTTAGAAGGAGCATTAATTACTGTCACTAATTTAAGCTGTGGCAGTTGTAGCGACTTGGCCAAGTATTCCTTCTGGCAAATCCCGTGTGGATTATGTAACCATATGACTGCTAGGTAACACCAGCATATTTTGGGTCCATCTGAAAGGATTGTGTTGAATGACTTCAACCTTGTCTCTGCAATCCAGGATATAGTGACAGAGGAAATGAAAACGAGTAAATGTCTGCCGAATGTATGTATACTTTTTTCTTCCAATAAGCCAGAGCAATAAATACGTAAATCCCTTAGGAAGAATCCAATGACCACCTGGCCTTCGGTGCTAGAATCGTGGTACGAAAAAAAATATGTTACGTCGTTCTCTTTTGTAGACTTCCTGTAAACTTTAAAGGCGAAAGTATTTTCCTCGGGTCTTCAGCAGACGAGAGTGATGCGGGGAGAAGCTTATCTTCATGTGGGAGAAGCTTATCTTCATGTGGGAGAAGCTTATCTTCATGTGTAAACTTGATTGTTGGTTGTTTGTTATTTTTTCTTATATAGGATCTCTTGTGACCAACATTTTCAACTTACTTCGATGGCATATTAGTTCATAGATTCCTGTGAATGATCAGGATGTTTTCTGCCGCCTCAAAAACTGGAAAAAGAGTCGTAAAGAGCCATAGAGCTTGTTGCATTATTTTGACTTGATGCTGGTGAGAGGCTCTTGATAAAAGGAACGAATTTGAATGTCTTCCATTCCACGCATGCTATGTGGCCCCTACGAGTCATATAGCGTTGATGTATCGTACGCAACATATAAAATGGATCGAACGCTTCATGGGTTAAAGTTGTGTAGGCACAAATTTGATTGATTCTGTCTATTAATTGCAAAATGTACCTTGTGTTCAACAATAAACTTTTTGTGCTGATGTGTTTTCTTCAAATACGACAATTTTATGAATCAAATTGGTTTATGTGAAATAACAGAATGTCTCTTCTGATTAGAAATTAATTATAATGTTTAGCTTTATTTCTTATTCTAGATTAAATCTACTTATTTTTATGCAACTAAAGCTTTTATGTGCCCTCAAGACCATTGTTAAAAAAATGTATATTATGTACACTAAGCTTAGTTAAAACATAAAGTACTTAATTTCTTAAAAGGTTTTCAGTGTTACCTAGAGAAAATATTGGATTGATTTTAGCGTTCTTAGATCCCAATTGGTATTTTTTTGGAAATTGGAACAATTAAAATACTGTTTATCATGCTATAATTTCTAAATGTATCATCTCATTAGCTTCAATTACTCCAGGCTGATACCTTAATAATGCAACTTCTGAACAGCTTGAGGCTTCATATGTTTTGGACTCTAAATGGTTTGATTTATATTTGGGCTGTGTGATATCCTAATTTCACATATTAAGTGATTAAATTTGGAAATTAGGTTCCAATTCCCATTATATAATCAAACGAAATACTTAACTGCATTATCAAGTTATGCTGCACTGTGCACAAATTCAATTGCATGCACTGAGATACTCAGGATTGACGTTATGGAATATGGAGATCGTGCCGCGAGAGAAACACATATATAGTTATTGTTAATATTGTTATTATTATTATTATTATTATTATTATTATTATTATTATTATTATTATTATTATTATTATTATTATTATTATTATTATTATTATTATTATTATTATTATTATTATTAGTCTGCTTCGACTGGACTTGTATTTTCTAACATACCTAAATCAAGTTTCAAAAAACTCAGAACACGACAAAGACAATTTTCCCATTTCCATGCCAATTTTATGAGCAATTTAACTGCCTTCAGTCACATTTTGCTATCGACTATACATAATTTATTCAACTCAGTTTTCTTGTAAAGCGAGAAATGCAAAGAATAATTTTCCAGCTCAACTACGAGGAGAAAATGAAGGTTTCATATAGGGATCATAGTAAATATAAAGGAGTGATATCAAATCTGACCATCTGAAAATTGTCATTAATATCTAAACTATTAAATTTCTCCGTTAAAGTCAATCAGCTTTTATTATGGGATTCAGATACTTTCAACACGATTGTGGATCACAAGATGTATTGATTCCTGATGTATATTTAGCGCTTTTACCAAATGTTGACAATTCAGTAAATAGTGTTTTTTCTTGGGGTTCGTGATTACACAAATCAGTGTTCATAGGATCCACACAACTGGTGTTCCATGTAATTATTTCCTCGTTTTACAATAAGGATAAATTTTTCTTATTCTCTGTCATTTTAGTTTTCCATTGTAATACATATTTTTCATTTCGTTGTGTTTTCCGGAAATTTTCTCTAAGATCTTGCATTTGAGAATTTTAGAGGCCTAGTTAAATATATATATATATATATATATATATATATATATATATATATATATATATATATATATATATATATATATATAAAATATACATGGGAACTGTCCCTATACATTAATATATAAAAATTCCACCGGCCTTTGTTTACGTTATTAATTTATTGCAATCTGTTGCATCAAATAATTATTCGTTGGTGTTATAATCACATTAATATAACCTAATTTGTATTTCCCCTTTTTTATTTACCACAATAAGTATTATTGTTTTCCAAGTGATTTAAAACTCATATTTATTATATTTTTTTTAGCTAAAGTTATTAAGTTATTGGTTCAGTATTCGTCACTGTGCGTATATTTTATACCATTTAATTACATTTTCATAGATACACTTACAAGTTTACACATAAGTGGGTAAAATATGCTACTTTAATATGTCTCATCTATGAAACATACCAGTCCAGTTATGTGCTTGGTGAGGCACTGTTACCTGCCTGGTGAGGCACTGTTACCTGCCTGGTGAGGCACTGTTACCTGCCTGGTGAGGCACTGCTACCTGCCTGGTGAGGCACTGTTACCTGCCTGGTGAGGCACTGTTACCTACCTGGTGAGGCACTGTTACCTGCCTGGTGAGGCACTTTTACCTGCCTGGTGAGGCACTGTTACCTGCCTGGTGAGGCACTGTTACCTGCCTGGTGAGGCACTTTTACCTGCCTGGTGAGGCACTGTTACCTGCCTGGTGAGGCACTGTTACCTGCCTGGTGAGGCACTGTTACCTGCCTGGTGATATGACGGTCAGCTTTACGTATATATCTTCTGACTTAATCAATTGCCAACATTCATTCTAGTAATTATTCCTCGTTTCTTGAAGCGGAATTGGTCAGTTAGGGAGAACTGCCCTAAAAATATACCTTGTCGCAAAAAATTATTATATGAATTAATAGGCTCAAATTTCATTTGAAAATAGTGTATCTTTTTCGTTTTGCACAAAAGCAAATTTAGAAACATCACTTTATTTTACACAAAATTTACAAAATGCATCATACTTCAGATTAAATTTATTTGATATTGTTAATTAAAATTAATTATGTATTTTTTTCTTTATGCTCAGAAAGATTATCAAAGATGTATTGAATAAACCATTTTTTTCTATGATTATTCATCAGAAATGACCGGCCGTCTCCCACCGAGGTAGGGTGACCTATATAAGTAGAAACACTTTCACCATCACTCACTCCATCACTATCTGACAGAAAAGCGCCAGTTCAAAACTGCAAAAATCCCCACCAACTTCAGAGTGCAGGCACTCTTAACACCTCCATTATTAAAGTCCGGCTAACCGGTTTCACTGAATCCTTTCATAAATATTGGTTCACACTCTAACAGCACGTCAACTCATAAAAATCCACTTCTCTCCACGTACTTCTAACACGCTCACAAACGCTTGCTAGACGTCTAAGCCCCTTGCACACAAAACTCCCAGCCTCCCTCCCTCCAGCCTTTCCATGGACGACCCTTACCCCCCTTTCCCTCCAATACTGATTTATTCCCCACCCGAGTCATGCTTTTTTGTACCATCCTCTCTAAATGTCCGAAGCACTTCAATAACCACTCTTCAGCCCTCAGGATAATAAGTTTAATAATACCACACTTTCTTATCTCCAAGCTATGAATTCTCAGCATAATATTCACACCACACATTGCCGATTTTCAGACACAATACTTAAGGGCAACCATTCCATATTACGAGTACAGATGAAATCTTGTGGGTTCGTGCACTTGCTTGTAAATGAGTCGGCAAGATACTCAACTAGCAGTGTAGAAACAAAGCAAAAGACTGCAGAGAATAATTTCTTAGTTCGGGTATTCCATCACAAAATATATGTATTTCAAGAGATTCACAGAATATACAGCGAAAATTTTACAACGAAATTGCAAGCAAGAGACACGGTTAGAACCTTCTTCGACCAGAGTAGGAGGAAGCCTGCCTACTCGTTGTCACGAGTGCAAGACATCGCTTCGCAGAATTGGAGGACTTTGTCATGATTGGTTGAAGAACCAGATGTTAGCATAGGAGGGCCGCAACTGCTATTCTCTAAATTGCTGGTTCACTGGTCGGGACGGCATGCTTATATGCAATCCCACGTGGCTTGTCTTGCATATATATATATATATATATATATATATATATATATATATATATATATATATATATATATATATATATATATATATATATATATATATATATATATATATATATATATATATATATATATATATATATATATATATATATATATATAATATATATATATATATATATATATATATATATATATATATATATATATATATATATATATATATATATATATATATATATATATATATATATATATAAATATATAGTCGTGCCGATTAGGTAAAACTGGTCATTTAGCAAGAACTCATCTAAAATTAAGTCCTTTCTAAAATTTTCTCTTATACGTTTAAATATATATTTTTTTCATCTATGTTAATGTAAGAATTTATAATTTTGTACCAAGAGAAACTTTGAAAACCTACCTAACCTTATTACAACAAGCGCAATTTAATTTAGCCTAACCCAACTAAATATATTTTAGATAAGGTAATATTAATTTAATAATAAACAAACACAATGAAATATTTTTTTTTCGTTATGTTCAGAATGATTTTGGCGAAATTATTGCATACACAAATTTTCACTTCTCATATATGGCAAGGTGAGCGTTGCTATTTAAGCCAAAATAACAAGTTTTACCTAATCGGCACGACATATATATATATGTATATGCAAAAAGATCACAGTAAACAGGTGATATCAAAATATGCAAAACAACCACTATGAAAAATAGAAGAATTCCAAGCCTGTGACTACTCACATTATCAAGGAACTATAAAGGAAACGTAGAAGGGCTAAAGAGCGAATCACTACAGTCACATCAACAACAAAGACTACACCTCACAGTAGCGTAACACGCACGACTCTTGAAGACATAGAAGACCTATCTTCCAAATTAAGATTAGTCATTTATCATTAAATCTTCCAAATTTTAATATAATGAATCCAATTTATAAACCAAAAATATTCATATTATTTTCAAAACTGCTTTTAATGAAACATGATCTATTATTTTCAACCAGGGACTGGATAACTTTCAGCATTTTGAAAATCAATGATGGTTATCTTACATTAATAAATGAGCTTTTAGAATCTTGTCCAGTTCTAATGCATTAGAACTGGACAGATTCAATGTCTATTTATTCATGGAGACTTAACCATCATTGTTTTCAAATGTCTAGAAGTTGTATCAATTATTAGTCTTATGTTGGAGGAATATAATAGATATTCTTTATGTTTCATTTTATAAAGTTCATTATAATGATAAATAATATGAATATTTCATTTGTTTATATATATATATATATCATTTATATATTAATAATATATTTAATATATATATTATGATTAGGTAAACTGGTAAATTGCAGAACTATCTAAAATTAAGTCCTTTCTAACATTTTCTCTATACTTTGAGGTATATTTTTTATTTGAATGTGAATTTATATTGTACAGCTGAAACCTCTCCTTACGTTTTTTTTAAATAAATTACTTTGATAGAATGTTAGTAATAAACAAAGCACAATGAATTCTTCTATTTTTTCATAAATTGTTATTTTCATATATATATCGTTATTTATTAATATAATATATAATATATATATATATATATATATATATATATATATATATATATATGTCGTGCCGATTAGGTAAAACTTGCGATTTTGGCTTAAATAGCAACGCTCACCTTGCCATATAAGACAAGGAAAATTTGTGTATGCAATAATTTCGCCAAAATCATTCTGAACATAACGAAAAAATATATTTCATTGTGTTTGTTTATTATTAAATTAATGTTAACGTATCTAAAATATATTTATATATATATATATATATATATATATATATATATATATATATATATATGTCGTGCCGATTAGGTAAAACTTGCGATTTTGGCTTAAATAGCAACGTTCTTCTTGCCATATAAGACAAGCGAAAATTTGTGTATGCAATAATTTCGCAAAATCATTCTGAACCTAAAGAAAAAAATATATTTCATTGTGTTTGTTTATTATTAAATTAATGTTAACGTATCTAAAATATATTTAGTTGGGTTAGGCTAAATTAAATTGCGCTTGTTGTAATAAGGTTAGGTAGGTTTTCAAAGTTTCTCTTGGTACAAAATTATAAATTCTTACATTAACGTAAATGAAAAAATATATCTCTAAACGTATAAGATAAATTTTTAGAAAGGACTTAATTTTAGATGAGTTCTTGCTAATTGACCAGTTTTACCTAATCGGCACGACAAAAAAAAAAATATATATATATATATATATATATATATATATATATATATATATATATATATATATATATATATTCATTAAACTTCTAGTATACACTATGGACCACCTTTTTAGCTTTCAATACAAAAATAATTGAAATCGTACTATTATTAAGATTTTTCCTAGTTGAATCCTGTTTTAATATTTTCGGGCCACCATGAATCGCGTATAACTGAAACAGCGGAATCCGAACCCGCGGATATGGGGTCTCTCTCAGACGCCAAAGGAAACTCAAACTTCGGCTTCGATTTGACATCGAAAGCCAAATCTGACCGAAAGTTTTCATACAGCTACATCAAGAGAAAAACTGCTGTCAAGAACCAGGTAATCAGGCTGAGTAAGAAGGGAGGGGAACATACAAGAAATGACCTCTAATTATACGAAGACCTCAGCACGAGATTTAGGGAGGTATTCCCAGAGAAGACAGAAATCTTATAGCAAACAGTGTCAGTAGAGTACACCAGGAAATGCTGGACACACTACGCAATCAAGGAGGAGGTGAAGAAACTACTAGGTGAACTAGATACCTTGAAGGCGGTGGCCCCAGATATCTCTCCATGGGTCCTTAGAGAGGAAACAGAGGCACTGTGTGCTTTCCCCTAACAACAATCTTCAACAAACGTATCAAAACAGGGCAACTGCCCTAGTTTTGCAAGAAAGTAAATGCAGTCCCAGTTTTTAAGAAAGGAGACATACATGTTATACAGACATGTATGTGTGTGAAGTTATGGAGAAGATTATCAGAAGAGTGTTGGATCACCTAGCACCTTGGGACAAGGTAAGCACTCCTCTACACACCATCCCACACTGGTCTAATAGTTGGCGCCCAGCCAAGCTAGGCGTTTGGTTACAACCAGCCAGCATAAGGGAGGAGTTTTTTTTTTAATTTTCATTTCATCACCCAACATGCATCGACCAACCAGAGGGTTTTATAATGTTTAGACTTTGCAGAACAAATGAAATATTTACAAACATTAATCTCAGGCCGAATGAGGCTCGAACCTACAAATCTTGGGGCAAGGTACGTAGTCGTCTACGCACCATCCTATACTGGTCCAGTACTTTTGACCAAATACCTAGCTTTGCTGGGCGCCAAAGTATCGGACCAGTGTGGGATGGTGTGTATAGAACTAAGTACTTTATCCCTAGGTGCTAGGTGATTCACCACTCTTCTCCTGATAATCTTCACCATGACAAGTGTCAGTGACACTTGTCTTTAATGCCGCATGTCTGTCTCCTTTCTTAAAAATTGTGACTACGTTTGCTCTCGTAAACCTCAGGCAGTTGCCGTATTTCGATACATTTCTTGAAGATTGTTGTTAGCAGCACACACTGTGCCTTTGCTTCCTCTCAAAGGACCCACGGAAAGATGTTGTCTGGGCCCACCGCCTTAAAGATATTTAGTTCACCTAGCAGTTTCTCAACCTCCTCGGATGTGTAGTGTATCCAGCATTTGCTGGTGTATTCCACTGCTACGATTTTGCTGGAAGTGTTTCTGCCTTCTAAGGGAATACCTCCCTAAATCTCCTGATGAGCACTTCGCATACTTATTGATATTTTCTTGTGAGCTTCCCTTCTTCCTTCCTCAGCCTGATTATCTGGTTCTTGACTAGTTTTCCTCTTGATGGGGCTATATAACAACTTTTGCTTAGATTTGGCTTCTGATGCTCTGTCATTCTCTTATTACCGCTGAGTCTCTCTCCTTATCCCTTCATATTCGCTTCTGGCTATTCGGCTTAACTCCTTGTATTCCTATGTCCTTCCCCTTCTATATTTTTTCCCATGTTCTAACTCACTTGGCTTTGCCCACTCTACACCATATAAACCATGGGCTTACTTTGGTCTTCCCATTGTTTATATTGTCCCTGAATAAGAACTTATCTGCCTCACTGCACTTTGTGGTCAAATGTTCCATAATTTAATTTTTCCGTCTTTCCCTCTAATTCTCTTCCCCACTGCACCTCATGCAGGAATTGCTTCATGTTAGTGTAGTCCCCTCTTCTGAAGTTTGGCTGTTCCCCTCCTTGAGCTGTTTCATTCCTCTCTATTAACTGTACAAGATATTCGAAACTTAAGACCACATGATCATTAGTGCCAAGGGGCCTTTTGTATGTAATTTCCCTTATGTGAGACAAATTAAAGGTGAATAAGAGGCTGGACCTCATATTTATCCTCTCCTCTCTAAAACTGTGTCTTTAACATGCTGGTATATGAAGTTTTCCAGTACCACCTTTTATCATCTCAACTGTCTACGTTTCTGGTCCCCCATGTGGCTCCACTTATGTATATATGAGTTGCCAATTGTCAAAAGCACTCACCTATACCTATATATAGTTCAATGGGTCGAGTCATAGCATCTGACCATATGTGTGTGTGTGTGTGTGTGTGTGTGTGTGTGTGTATTCACGTGCTTCCTAACATTCCTGTGACTCATGTGAATCTTCATCTTCCAATGTGACCCCTTGTTACTGTGTCCCATCTTTAAAACATCTTATCCCTATCCACCATATTAATTCCTCTCAGCATTTTATATGTCGTTATCATGTCCCCCTATCCTCTTGTACTCCACTGTTGTCAAGTGGATTTTCCTCTTCTTGTAGGACATGCCCTTTTACTCCGGGACTAGTCTTGTTGCAAATCTTTGCACTTTCTCTAATTTCTTAACGTGCTTGACCAGGTGTGTGTTCCAAACTGGTGCTGCATACTCCAAAATGGGCCTGACGTACACGGTGTACAGAATCTTGACGATTCCTTACTGAGGTATTGGAACGTTTGACAGGCGCACAAATGCTTCAGCAGTTATTTGGATGATGTGTGGTTCAGAAGATGTTCTCGGTATTATACTCACCCTAATATCTTTTCCATGAGTGAGGTTTGCAGTATTTGGCCCCCTAGCCTGTACTCTATCTGTGGTCTTCTTTGCCCTTCCCTAATCTTCATGACTTTGCACTTGGTGGGGTTAAACTCCAGAAGCTAGTTGCTGGACCAGGCTTGCAGCCTGTTAAGATCCCTTTGTTGTCCTGCCTGATCCTCATCCTTTAGAATTCTCCTCATTAGCTTCACATCGTCTGCAAACAGGGACACTTCTGAGTCCATCCCTTCCGTCATATTATTCACATAGACCAAAAACAGCACCGGTCCTACGAATGACCCCTGGGGAATCCAGCTCGTCACAGGCTCCCACTCTGAGACCTCGTCACGTACCATGACTAGATACATTCCTGTCAGGTATGCTCTGATCCATACCTGACTGATGCTCTAGCTGTTGCGCAAATGTCTTGTGTAGAGCTGTGTCGAAAGCCTTCTTGAAGTCCAAGAAAATGCAACCTACCCACCCATCTCTCTCTTGTCTTATGTCCATCACCTTGTCGTAAAACTACAGTAGGTCTGTGACACAGAATTTCCCTTCTCCTATGAGTCAAAGGGATGTTAGGAAGTATTTCTTCAGTCATAGAGTTGTCAGGAAGTGGAATAGCCTAGAATTTGACGTAGTGGAGGCATGAACCATACATAGTTTTAAGACGAGGTTTGATAAAGCTCATGGAGCAGGGAGAGAGAGGACCTAGTAGCAATCAATGAAGAGGCGGGGCCAGGAGCTATGAATCGACCCCTGCAACCACAAATAGGTGAGTACAAATAGGTGAGTACACACACACACACACACACACAAGGTAGATAGTGACAGGATGTTCCAGAGAGGGAACACAGAAACAAGGGGACACAACTGGAAGCTGAATACTCAGATGAGTCAGAGGGATGTTAGGAAGCAATTCTTCAGCCATAGAGTAGTTAGGAAGTGGAATAGTTTAGCGAACGATATAGTGGAGGCGGGAACCATACATAGTTTTAAGACAAGGTATGATAAAGCTCATGGAGCAGGGAGAGCAGAGACCCAGTAGCGGACAGTGCAGAGGCGGGGCCAGGAGCTGAGTCTCGACCCCTGCAACCACAATTAGGTGAGTACAATTAGGTGAGTACTCTCTCTCTCTCTCTAGAAAGGAATGAGCATATTCACGACAACCAGCACGGTTTCAAAGATGGGAAATTATGTGTGTGTGTGTGTGTGTGTGTGTGTGTGTGTGTGTGTGTGTGTGTGTATGTGTGTGTGTGTGTGTGTGTGTATGTGTGTGGTGTGTGTGTGTGTATGTGTGTGGTGTGTGTGTGTGTGTATGTGTGTGGTGTGTGTGTGTGTTTGTGTGTGTGTGTTTGTGTGTGTGTGTGTTTGTGTCCCCTTTTGGAAGGACTATAGTGAATTGACACGCTGCAAAAGAACTAAACACACAATACAGACTTGCCTGGCAGGCAGTGTGGAACCCATCATTCATGCATATAAAGTCAGTTTTTCAGTGCCGTAACAAGAACAACAATTACACGCCTGTTACATCGCTTTCCATGGGCGGTCAAGCGAGTTGATATACCAGGTAAAGTTTATTGCAATATTGTGTTTGACAGAGGGACGAGAGAGACAGGAAAATTGATTACAGGAGAAGAGAATAAAATTTAAAAATGAGGGTCGTTTTAGGCTTTTGTGCTTTACTTGTTTGCAGATGAGTTTGAATGATTTAATTAGTGTTCAAGAGTTGTTTGCATAAGGTCAATGTGGCTGGGATTTCACATCAATGGAATTCGCAGATTGTACTGAATATCGCAAAATGGCCTCTCTGATGTGTACATGCGAGAAGTTGAATATTGTCGACAAAAATATAGTTAGAGTTGCAGCAGTTATTGTTTATAGTTTACTCTTCATTATTGTCTCAGTCGTATGCAATAAAACCTGCAAAGGTTGGTGGATAGATTTAGAAACGTGTATGAAATAAGGAACCTGAAAGCTTAAAGCTGATTGGGGAAAAGAATAATTTGATCTATATTAGTAAATGTTTCGAAGGTCAGTTTAGGAAGCAAACTTTGCAGGCCGTTAATGATTTTGATGCTTGAGAATGAATGTATCAGAAAGTGGATCAGTGAAAGGCTATATGAATCGTCGTGCATATGATAAAAACATTTTTTTTCCGGATGTTATCCCAGACCAGTGAGGAGCCGGGCATCCCCTCCCACATCCTCAACTCCAAGATCATCACAGCTATTCGTCAAGCCCTTGGCCAAGACCATCCTGCTCTAACTTCTTGGATCAAGACTGCCGATCATCCAAGAGTATCATGGCTACGCATCACGATGGAGATAAATCGTGTATGATGGAAAAATAACACAGATGTAGTATAATACGATCCTTTATTGACTACCTTTCGCCCATACAGGGGACATTATCAAGTCAGAAACAGATCTGCCTGAGTATATATAGAGTGAAGAGTCAGGCGGAGAATGTTGGGTAAGTTGAATTTAAGAGAGACCTGCACGGGACGAGCGAGTATGTACGTTGTTATGTAGGATAACGATGAAGAAGGCTCCTGGCAAGGGGGTTCAGCTATAGTGTAAAACGTTTGTTCTGGTTGAAATTGTTACATAAAAAAATGAATGATGATTCCAAGATTCAGCGGCACTGAGTGTCTTCTTCCCTTGCGTCTTGTGTCTCTGTGTTGATTAAATGGTTATGGAAGTTTGGGAGTAGAATCTAGGCATTCCTTAAACCGTCCGTTCTGCCTGCGCATTGGTTTTCTGAAATGCGTGTTTTGGAGATCTCTGGATGTCTCCCACGAATAATTGGTTGCAGTCGTTGCAATGAATTATGTATACCCCTGCAGAGTATTGAACCTTGTGATATCTCTTACTGGTGATGTCTCTCATGGAATTAGGTATTGGGAACGATATTTGAAACCTGTTTGGCAACTGAGTTGGTGGGGAGGACTATGTACCTCCTCTCGACAGTATCTTGTCTGGGTGAGTTGAAGATGGTATATGCATGGTGTCTACAGTCCCTACTGAAGTGACTAGGATAGAACACACTTGTTCGATGAGAGAGCATTCTTACTCAAGAGATTCTTAGTACAGATTCAGGGAGCACTAAGGAAAAACCCTATGATTACACCACGTTTAGTTTTGGTGTCGTTAAGAGAGTAGAAATGGAGAAAATCATGTTGGTTGATAGGTTTTCGATATATTTTTAAATGCAGTTCGTGATCAGCCCTGCAGGGAAGAACATCAAGGAAAGGAAGAGTGTTGTCGACTTCATCTTCTAGTGTGAACTGGAATGAGGGCTCGACCTGGTTAAGCTTACTGGAGCGTAGGGACGTTAAGTGTCTGGAAGTTGTGATGAGAATATCGTCAACATATCGGAGCCAGGTGAAGAGGGTATAATAGAGAATAATAATATTAATAATAATGATAATAATAATAACAATAATAATAATAATAATAATTATAATAATAATAATAATAATAATAATAATAATAATAATAATAATAATAATAATAATATCTTTGTTAGGTAAAAGTACACTAGTGCAACTAATGTGACATTTTACTGTGGCAACGTTTCGCTCTCCAGGAGCTTTGTCAAGCCGTTAATAACAATACATAGACTTAGAGTGAGGTGTAATACTAGTGGTAGTAGTAGTAGTAGTATTAGTAGTAGTAAAAGTAGTAGTAATACAATATGGTAGAACAATCAACTTGCACATGAGTAAAAGTTTATAAAAACTATTACTTGTGTAGCATAAAAATAGGTTAGACAAATATTGCTGTTAGTGGCTGGATTTGAGGTCTGTTTCAGTGTTCCTCTTCTGTTATGTTCTTGTGTAGTATTAACAGCAGAGACTATGTGATGGCAGGGTTTATTGTTTTGAGGAGAATTTTTTCTAATACTTCAGAGATGATGAAGCTGCCTTTATGTTGCTTGATTGTGTTAGAAACAGCGATTAATGATGATTCAAGACATTTACGTCCGCGGAAATTGGGTTCTCTGATCACTAGTCAGGCATCGTTGAATTTCATGAGGTGATTGGTGGAATTCCAGTGTTGTACACAGACGTTGTTCAAGTTATCATTCCCACATGTTCATTGAGGCGTGTTTCGAGGTTCCTAGCTGTTTCACCTACATATATTTTGTCACAGCCTCCACAAGGTATAGTGTAAACTCCTGCATTGACTGGTTCATGGTGGTTGGATTTTGTCCTGGTTAGATCCCTTATGGAAGTGCTAGATGTGATGGCGACTCTAGTGTTAGTTTGTGCAAGTACCTTAGAAACGTTCAATGCAACCTGGCTGTTGGGAAGGATTATAATTTTGTTAGGAGTAGTGTTGGTGCGTGGAGAATTGGTGATCTGAAGAACTCTTTTCTTGCAATCTTTGATGAAAAAGGAAGGACAATGTAGATCAGTGAAGGTTTGGTGTATGTAAGTACTTTACTCGTCAAGGAACTCAGGACTACAAATTCGGTATGCAGTTAGGAAAGGCAGAAACTGAAAGAGAGGGTACAAATACGACAGGAGGAACGAGAAGAGCAGGGGAACCCAGACTCAGGAGGAAGAGCAAACACAACCTCCTTCAGAACTACCCTCAGAAGGATCCTAAACACGACAGCAATGCAACCAAACAATCTAATCCAAAACCCACCTATTGTACCCTATGCCCCCACCCCCTAATCACAAACTCCACCCCCACAGCAACCCCCCATAGATCACTGCCTAGGCTCCCACTCCCCCAACCCCAAAGTTCTCTCCAGACCACAGTTTTAGAAAACAAATTGAAGGTTTGGTATACGAATGTAGATGGAATAACAAATAAATGTGAGGAGTGGCATGAAAGAATCAAAGAGACGTCCCCAGACATCATACCAGCCACAGAAACGAAACTCACAGGGATGATAACAGACGCAATTTTCCCACCCGGATATCAGATCCTGAGGAAAGATAAAAGTAGCAGGGGGAGAGGAGGAGTTGCACTGCTCATTAAAAACCGATGGGAATTTGAGGAAATGGAAGGAATGGACGAAATTGGCGAAAGGAAGCAAGTCCAAAATATACATCAACATCAGTAAGTTATTATTTGCTGAAAATGTAAGTTTAGTGGACCATGGTGATGGTGGTGAAATGATTCAGTCTGGAAAAGCTGAAGTAAATATAGCAAAAGATCCAGGGTTGTGGCTTGATTTCTCTGCTGATGACGTAGCTTATTGGACTGCTTGTAGACCCAGTGACTGTCAACACCACGTTGGGACATTTGACAAGTCTTACCGGCATTTCACTAGTGGCAAACCAGTAAGATACTATTCGCAGAAACATTTTTCTGGGACAAAAGCCAATGGTGAGAATTACAAGAGAGAGAGTGGTTATTGCAGTCACCATCAACAGAATCAATTTACTGTTTTGTTTATAAACTGGTTGCTCCTAAAAAATTCTCACATTTTGTTAGAAGGGTTCAGTGACTGGCGAAACACTATTGTAATTGACCATCATGAAAAAAGCACTACTCACCGAGACTCTATGCTAACACACTTAACTAGCAGACAGGGTGCGGGGTTGGGGCAACAGTTGGAAAAACACGTTCAGGAAGAGTGTGATTACTGGGAACATGTGTTGAGGCGTACATTAGCTGAACATGGCTTGGCTTTTCAAGGAACAGAAGAAAGGTTTGGATCTTTGTAAAATGGGAATTTTTGAATGCTGCTTGAGCTCATAAGCCAGTTTGATCCATTTTTTAGCAGGTCACATTTTGAAATATGGAAATTCTGACAAAGGAAATCCTTCTTACGTGTCCAAAACCACCTGTGAGGAACTCATTCAACTAATGGCACAAACGATCCACGACCTCATTGTTGACGAAGTAAAAATCTTCTGGTTATTTTGGTTTGTCAGTTGATTCAGCAACAGATCTATCACATATCGATCAGTTAGGTGTTGTACTTAGGTACTTAAAACATGGACAGCCTATTGAACCGGTGAGGAAATGGCAAATCAGGTGTTGCAGTACTTACATGAAGTTTGTAAGCTAAGCTTTTCAAAATATAGCGGTCAATGTTACGACAACGCTGCAAACATGTCTGGGTGTTATAAGGGGATGCAACAAAATATTCTAGAAACAAACTAGTTTGCTATATATGTGTCCTGTGCAGCTCATATACTAAAGCTGGTAGGCTGAAGTGCTGTTGACTGCTGTCAAGAGGCTGTTAATTTCTTCTCTACAGTGCAGCTGCTCAATACTTTTTTTCAACCAGCCGGTGGAAAATTCTTAAAGGTTGTATTGGAAATGAAAATGTCTTAAAATCCCTCTTTGATACCAGATGGGAGGCACATGCTATGGCAACACTCTTTGATACCAGATGGGAGGCGCATGCTATGGCAACACTCTCTGATACCAGATGGGAGGCACATGCTATGGCAACACTCTCTGATACCAGATGGGAGGCACATGCTATGGCAACACTCTCTGATACCATATGGGAGGCACATGGTATGGCAACACTTCTGATACCAGATGTGAGGCACATGCTATGGCAACACTGATACCAGATGGGAGGCACATGCTATGGCAACACTGATACCAGATGGGAGGCACATGCTATGGCAACAGCAGCGATTTTGAAATCTTTCCTTAAAATTTAGAATCGTTAGAATGTATAGCTGACGACCAGTCACAAAAGGGAGACACTAAAAGAGAAGTCAATAATATTGCAAATAAGATGCAAGAGCAAGAATTCGTTTTTATGTTGAATTTTTGGAATGAGATTTTGCAAAATTTTCACAGAGTAAACCAAGTTTTACAAAAACCGGATGTGATCATTAGCTGACCAGCTGTGCACTTCACGAGATAAATTTGAAATATATGAAGAGGCTACAAAAGAAATGTTGATCACAAGGCAGCTCAAACTCGCAAATATATCAGAAAGAAGGTACCCAATGACGGAGATGCACCAGAAGTGTATCTGAATGCCAGAGATAAATTTCGTATCACCACCTTTTACACAAACTTGAAACTGAGATGAGAAGAAGAGGAGAGATGTACAAAGAAATAGCTGAGAGGTTTTCTTTTCTAAGTGATGTGGAACATAATGCCACGTCATCATCTACTGAAACTGAAAGGTATTCTCAGTGCTGCCCAAAGCTGATTGATGCTGACCCACAGGATTTCAACACTAATTTCTCAGCTAAGCTTCAGTAGTTTCACTTATATGTCCGCCACAAGTTCAGTGAAACAAAAAATTTAAAGGCAAGATTCAGTGATGCTGAAACTTCATAGAATGATTGTAGAAGACATTATTGAGTGTGCCTTTCCAAATGTACATATTAGCTTTCATATATTTTTAACATTATTGGTCAGAAATTGCTCAGCTGAGCGTTCATTTTCTAAGTTGAAGTATATTATAAATCCCATGCAACAAGGCAGCTGGATGCCTTATCTCTAATAAGTATAGAATTTTATGTGTTACATAAGACTAGTTTTGAGGATCTGATCAAAAATTTTGCAATTTAAAAATGTTGGAAAAAACTTTTCAATTATAAATAAAGTGTACGTATACAAAAATAAACATAATTTTCCATCTTACTGTAAATTTTGTTTAATTTCCAAAAATAACATTTTATTTTATGGTTTATTATTGTTTATATTTTGAATTACATATACATATGGGGGCACCAAAAACTTTTAAGTGCTTAGGGCCTCTAAGGGTCTTAATCCGGCCCTGATGATGAAAGGGATAGTCAAAGGGATCCCTGTTCGCAGACGATGTGAACCTATTGATTAAGAAAGCAGACGTGAACCTGGAAAGGCTGCTAATGGCTAATGGATCTCGACTCGCTGTAGATCTAATCTGATATGAGGCTACCGGAGTTTGACCCCAGCAAGTGCAAAGTTATGAAGTTAGGGGAAGGGTAGTGATGACGGTTTACAGGCTCTGGGGGAAATAATGAAAACCTCAGAGGAAGGACCTTGGGAGAAATATTGTACCGAGCAAATTGCCTGTGGTGCATATCTACCAAATAACTGCTGCAGCAAATGCTCGTCTGGCCTATCTAAGGAGTTATTCACGACACTGTATACAGTGTATGTCAGGCCCATATTGAAGTATGCAACACCACTATGGAATGCTCACCTGATCAAGCATATCAAGAAACTGGAGAAAGTGCAGAGGTTTGCAACGAAACTAGTCGTGGAGGTAGCCACTATGAGGAGAGGTTAAGGGAACTCAACTTGATCACACTGGAGGAAAGAATAATTTGGGGTGATATGGTAATAATGGTAACAAAATACCGAGTGGAATTGATAGGGTAGACAGGGACAGAGTGTTTGAAATATAGGAAGCAGGAGCACGAGGGAACAGCTGAAAGTTGAAACAACAGATGTGTCACATGGATATTAAGAAGTATTTGTTTACATTTAGAGGAGTCGGGAAGTGGAGTGACCTGCAAAATGAAACGGTAGGGACAGGATCGATTCGTGGCTTTTAGAAGAAGTACGATAAGGCTCTTGAAGTCAGGAAGAAGTGAACCTACTAGATCTAGTAGCGACCAGCAAAGAGGCAAAAACCAGGAGCTGAGTCTCGAGCCCTGCAAACATATATAGGTGAGTACACTCTCTCTCTCTCTCTCATACACACACATAGACAGACAGACAGACAGACAGACACACACACACACACACACACACACACACACACACACACACACACACACACACACACACACACACACACACACACACACACACACACTGCTTTGTGTAGTAGCGAGGAGTGTGTTTGCTCTCACACAGCCATTGTTTGCCCAGAGGGCTGTATGCAACTCCACCAAGAGATGAGAGTGTTTTAGGCTCGAGAGAACAAGCTTTTCTGACTGTGTGAAAGAGAGAAAGAGAGAAAGAGAGAGAGAGAGAGAGAGAGAGAGAGAGAGAGAGAGAGAGAGAGAGAGAGAGAGAGAGAGAGAAAGAGAGGGAAGGAGAGGGAGAGAGATGAATCAGAGTACACTGGAAAAATACCAGATGACTTTGAATCCAACAACAGGCTATCTACTTAATTTAGGAAACATCTTATATTATTTTTGAGTATAATTCAAAGTTAAAAAAATCATGAAGGTCTTTTCTTACTGTCCACTACCTCAGGAAACTGCTTACACGAATATACAGTGCTAGTCACGGCATTATGCCGGGCGAGAGCCCCGGCATAATGCCGTGACTAGCACTATAGAAGGAAAATATTCTGTACCGTATTCCATAAATGTCATGGACTCTTCAAACCGGTTGGAAATGGAAGGAAAGCATTGGGCTACAAATTTCCCAACGTAATTATTTATTTTTCCATTTTAGAAACTAGCATTAATACAGTGGCACACACAAAACTGAGTGTGCTAGTGATTCCCTATCTGGTTACCATCAGTTCTATTACGACTATCACAACCATCTACTTCTATCATTACTCCTTTCATTAACTTACTTGCCTCATCTTCTATGGATCATCGTGACGCATTTACTGATTAATCTTGAATTCAATGACTACAGTTTGTCACAGCATAAGACAAATCCACTTGTAATGTATTTGTTCAACTGATTGTTGAATGTTTCTCTTATATTCTAGCTTGTACTTTTAGCAGGTAATATATTTAATTCTCTCTCTCTCTCTCTCTCTCTCTCTCTCTCTCTCTCTCTCTCTCTCTCTCTCTCTCTATCTCTCTCTCTCTCTCTCTCTCTCTCTCTCTCTCTCTCTCTCTCTCTCTCTCTTATATATATATATATATATATATATATGTCGTTGATTAGGCAAAACTAGTCAATTAAAGAACTCATCTAAAATTAAGTCCTTTCTAAAATTTTCTCTTATACGTTTAAAGATATATATTTTCATTTATGTTAATGTAAGAATTTATAATTTTGTACCAAGAGAAACTTTGAAAACCTACCTAACCTTATTACAACAAGCGCAATTTAATTTAGCATAACCCAACTAAATATATTTTAGATACGTTAACATTAATTTAATAATAAACAAACACAATGAAATATATTTTTTCGTTATGTTCAGAATGATTTTGGCGAAATATTGCATACACAAATTTTCACTTGTCTTATATGGCAAGGTGAGCGTTGCTATTTAAGCCAAAATCGAAGTTTTACCTAATCGGCACGACATATATATATATATATAATATGTCGTGCCGATAGTAAACTGGTCAATTAGCAGAACTCATCTAAATTAAGTCCTTTCTAAAGTTTTCTCTTATACGTTTAAAGATATATTTTTTCACTTATGTTAATGTAAGAATTTATAATTTTGTACCAAGAGAAACTTTGAAAACCTACCTAACCTTATTACAACAAGCGCAATTTAATTTAGCCTAACCCAACTAAATATATTTTAGATACGTTAACATTAATTTAATAATAAACAAACACAATGAAATATATTTTTTTCGTTGTGTTCAGAATGTTTTTGGGAAATTATTGCATACACAATTTTCACTTGTCTTATATGGCAAGGTGAGCGTTGCTATTTAAGCCAAAATCGCAAGTTTTACCTAATCGGCACGACATATATATATATATATATATATATATATATATATATATATATATATATATATATATCAATAACAACACTGCACTAGCCAAGGACTCGAACCCATCTTCCACTGCCTCGCCTATGGTGAGCGAGAACCACATGATGCTTTAGCCCACAGGTAGAATTTGGTGGTCCTGTGGGCTAAAACGTCATGTGGTTCTCGCTCACCATAGCGGCCAGTACAACATTGGTTCGAGTCCTGGCTAGTGCATGTGTTATATTATATATATATATATATATATATATATATATATATATATATATATATATATATATATATATATATGTCGTGCCGATTAGGTAAAACTTGCGATTTTGGCTTAAATAGCAACGCTCACCTTGCCATATAAGACAAGTGAAAATTTGTGTATGCAATAATTTCGCCAAAATCATTCTGAACATAACGAAAAAATATATTTCATTGTGTTTGTTTATTATTAAATTAATGTTAACGTATCTAAAATATATTTAGTTGGGTTAGGCTAAATTAAATTGCGCTTGTTGTAATAAGGTTAGGTAGGTTTTCAAAGTTTCTCTTGGTACAAAATTATAAATTCTTACATTAACATAAATGAAAAAATATATCTTTAAACGTATAAGATAAAATTTTAGAAAGGACTTAATTTTAGATGAGTTCTTGCTAATTGACCAGTTTTACCTAATCGGCACGACATATATATATATATATATATATATATATATATATATATATATATATATATATATATATATATATATATATATATATATATATATATATATATATATATATATATATATATATATATATATATAAGTGGATAAAAAGGCTTCAAGGAAGAATATTTGGATTTCTTCCTGAAACCATTTGAACTAATCTAACTTTATTTAAAGTAATTTTATTAACTAAATTCTGTTATATATTGTATAGGTCATTTTAATTTTTGAATATTATATAAAATCAAACATATTTTTTCTGTTATGTTTAGATCGATTTCTGCTGATCTATGGCAAAAACGAATTTTTATACTGTTAATTTTGCAAAGAACCCTTGCCGAATAAGCCAAACTGGCGGGTTCAGCTTAATAAGTCAGAAATGCTTTGCATACGAAGAGGCTTTGTGCTCATACATGTCAATTAATTACTGTACAGTACAGTACAACAATGAAGTGTCCAATTTTCTGATTCAGCAGCTGATCCTGGTTTACAGTCTTGTAAATGCAAGAGTGAACCAGCCTGAAGCGTGTCTGATTTCTGTTAATTCATGTAACTCTTAGGGGGAAAAGATATGGAATATACTTTTCCATTTCAGCCTTTAGACGTTTTCTCATAAATCAGCCATTTTCTGAGGACTTTGTACGGGATATTTCCATCATTCTCACTCCTTAACCCCTCACACTTCCCCTCTCCTCCAGAGCTCCAGGTTCTAAACGAAGGAAAGTGTTGGATTTGTGATAATTGGGGGAAAGTGCTTAAAAGAAATTGCAAGAGACACACAGCATTCTTCTGGCTGGGGATCTGAAGGAAGAGCTTGTACAACTAGTTAGTGGATATGCGTGGCCTCACAACTATGAACCTGGAATACTAGTTGGGGGAATGTTAAGCTACTAGCCCACCTGGAACTTGGAGGGAAATCTTCAAGGCTAGAGGCCGAGTAAGAGGTTGACATATTAATTGGAATTTGCAAATTCTCCATCAACAATCACCGTTCATCCACCTCCCCTCCTTACCTACAATGCATCCTCCACCCCTCTACCACTCACAAACATACAACCACTCTCCATTTACACTGCCCCCCTTCTACATCATCTCCCCATTTTACTCTCGGTCACCCATCCAAAAACTCACTGGTAGTCGATCATCCATCTATTACTACAATCTCATATTTACCATCCCCTTTGGTTAGATGGGCAGGTAAATCCTTTTACAACACCCAATCAGACTTCATAAATTGTTACCCGGTCTGTGACCATGCCTCGTGGTGGATCAGGGTCTGATCAACCAGGCTGTTACTGTTGGTCGCACGTAAACCGACGTTCGAACCACAGCCCGGCTGATTAGATACTGACTTTAGGTGCCTGTCCAGCACCTTCTTGAAGACAGCCAGAGGTCTATTGGTAATCCCCCTTATGATTGCTGGGAGGCAGTTGAACAGTCTGGGGCCCCTGACATTTATTGTGTTGTCTCTTAATGTACTCGTGGTGCCCCTGTTTTTCATTTGGGGAATGTTGCTTTCGTAAGGAGTGATTTTCGTGTGAAAATTTGATACTAATCCCTCTTTGATTTTCCAAGTGTATATTATCATGTATCTATCTCGCCTGCCTTCAACTGTTCCCAGTAATTTAGGTACTTTAATATTCTTAGGTGTTCCGTGGAGGTTCTCTGTACGTTCTCCAGGTCAGCGTTTTCGCCTGCCTTGAAAGGGGTAGTTAATGTACAGCAGTATTCCAGCCTAGAGAGAACAAGCGATTTGAAGAGAATCATCATGGGTTTGGCGTCCCTAGTTTTGAAAGTTCTCATTATCCATTCTATCATTTTTTTCACAGATGTGGTAGATACAATGTGGTCTTTGAAGGTGAGAGCCTCTTACATTATCACTCCCAGGTCCTTCACATTAGTTTTCCCCTCTATTGTGTGGTTGGAATTTGTTTTATACTCTAATACAGTTTTAATTTCTTCAGGTTTTCCATATCGGAGTAATTGAAATTTCTCTTCATTGAACTTCATATTGTTTTCTGCGGCCCATTTAAATATTTGGTTGATGTCAGCTTGAAGTCTTGCAATGTCTTAGATGGATAACAATGTGATGCAGATTCGGGTGTCATCAGTAAAGCAGACTCGGTGTTGTGGCTTACACCTATATATATGTCAGATATGAGGATGAGGAACAGGATGGGAGCGAGTACTGTGCCTTGTGGAACAGAGCTTCTCACTGTAGCCTCCCCAGACTTTACTCTGTTTACTATTACTTTCTGTATTCTATTAGGAAGGTACAGATCCATCTACCAACTCTTCCCACTATTCCTTAATCACGCATTTTGTGCGCTATTACATAATGGTCGCACTTGTCGACGGCTTTCACAAAGTCTTCGTATACTACATCTGCATTTTGTTTATCCTCTAAAGTATCCAGGACCTCGTCATAGTGGTCCAGTCGTTGGGACAGGCAGGAGCGACCTGCTCTAAACCCATGTTGCCCTGGGTTGTGTAACTGATGGGTATCTAGGTGCGTGGCAATCTTGATTCTTAGAACCCTTTTAAAGATGTTTGTAATATGGTACATTAGCTCTAATTTTCTGTAGTTCTTTGCAATTGCCTGTGGAGTGGGGCTATGTCTGTTGTTTTTACTGGATGTTGTTTTCGCCTTAGATTTGGCATACAAAAAGTAGTATTTTGGGTTTCTTTTTCATTTATGCCTTTGAGTTCTTGTCTCCTGTAAGATTCCTTAAGCTTAAGTTCGATATTTGCTATTTCTCTGACCAGTGCCTCCCTTCCATATACTGGCCCCTCTCAGCAGCTCTGTGATTCTTCGCCTTCGCCTGTATAGGGAGCGTCTCTCTCTCCAGTTTACATCTTCTCTTTCTTTTTCTTAAAGGAATGCACCTTGAGCAGACCTCAAGTGCCACAGAATTATTTTTTCTAGGCAAAGGTTCGGATCCGTGTTGTTTAGGATATTTCCCCAGCTTGTTTCATTAAGGACATGCTTGATTTGTTCTCACTGTATCCTTTTGTTACCGAAGTTGAATTTTGTGAAGGCACCCTCATAACTGATCACATTTTGCTGGTCAGGAGCCCTGTGCATACTTGTCTGTACCTCTATTATGTTGTAATCTAAGTATCTTTCTTTGATACGGTTCTATTCCGTATCAGATCATCATTGTTAGTGAAGATGAGGTCCAGTGTATTTTCTAGTCTTGTTGGCTCTATTATTTACTGGTTTAAGGTAAATTTGGAGCACAGATTTAATTGTTCCTGTGTGTGTGTGAATTTTCACCTCTGCTGCCTCCTTTGGCGATCTCTGCTAAAACATTATTTGCTACATTCCTCCATTTTAGGTGTCTCAGGTTGAAATCCTCCAGTAGTAAGATGTTCGGGGCAAGAGTTGGAAGATGTTCCAAATAGAGGTCAATTTTCAAAAGCTGTTCCTGGAAATGCTGAGACGTTGCATCAGGAGGCTTGTATACAACCACAATGACAAGGTTTTGGTTTTCAATCATTACTGACAAAACTTCAACTACATCATTTGAGGTATTTAGTAGTTCTGAGCACATGAGCGACTCTGTGAAGTATAGGCCAACCACCGCCTTGTTCCCTGTTTGATCTGTCGCATCTGGATAGGTTATAACCTGGGATTCATATTTAGTTTTCAAAATGATCCTTTATGTAGGTCTCTGTGAAAGCCGCAGACTCTATAAGCAGTCCCTTGATGAAAGGTATTTTGTTGTTTGTTGACGGTTTTAGACCCTGTATGTTTGCAAAGATAAATATAGTCATATTGATGGAATGTAAAGGGGCTTTGTTTGCTGGTAAGATCAGATGTTTTTAAACCTTTGGAATGTGGTAGAATGGAAGAGTTGCAGCAAGCTAAAAGGTTGTGTTGTTTTAGAGCGTAGAGGATGGGCGAGAAAAGTTTACACAAGTTAGTCAGGGATGGAATGGAGAGGGAGGAGGGGATAGGTGGTGAAGAGGTATGAAAGTTGGATGGTTAATTAATGGGGGTAATGGGTTTAAGGTAAGGAACCATGGAGGAGACTCAGTGTGACGAATATGTGGGCCCCAATAAATTCAGTTGTACTTTATGCAATAGTTGCAATAGCTTGATTATAGATGCATTTTCGATAATCTCAGATAGAAAACGATAGGAAATAGTTAGAAATAGTGAAGTCGTTCGCAACTGGTTGACCATCGATTTAATCGTCTCTTAACTAAAGTTGATAGAGAACTTCATTTCTACCTTGTTACCATGTCAGCTCCATTTCCACTGTTGGTGTATATAGTGAGAAATATGTGAGAAATAAGTACAACATAGTCTGGAGAAGGCAGACAGTAACTTCAAGAATAATAATTGTTCGCGTGTTGCCACCAGGGGTTTAAAGCTTAGTGCCGACACATAATTTTCTGCTAGAACACAAATGGGGAGTAACTCCGAGGAGGGTTATGGGAGGAATTAAACCTGAATTTAATAAATATTTAGACAGAAGCAAAATATTTTGTTTAATTATTTATTTGGAAAACTTACCATAGGTACAACTGAAATATTTTTTCATTGGTCATGTATTCAGTGAACTGGGTATGATGGTAACATGCAAGCAAGCAATTACTATCAGCAAAAGCATTCGTATTATAAAAACTCATTAAAAAATGTTTAAAGGGAGAGAGACATATGTCTCGCTGTGGTTGAGCAGCCTCAGTAAAGGTTTCACTGCATTTTTCGTCTTCCCTCCGGATATTACGATTTCTCAAGACAGTAAACATCAAGATATGATGCCAGGCAGGTTGTGAAAAATATATGTTTTCAGAGATGTTGTTTACATTTATTTTTAAATATGTAGTGGTCCTTTTAATGACGGTTCTTTGATGTCAGTGAGGAACTCCTGATACAAGGAATTGGACCCGACCTCCCATTTGTTGGATCGAAGTCGATTGCCTCCCATTCTCCAGGCATTGTGTAGCCGCTACGGGTTTAGCCTTTTCCCCATAAATATTATAGTAATGGATTTTAGGTAATGTTGAAGAGGAATCTACGGCTGTATATTCTCTGTTTCTAAGACATGAAAGATACATTTAGCTGTGTTAATTAAGGAAAGAGTAAAATGAAGAGCAAATAGTGAATCATAATAGATAAAAAGAGAAAATTGCCCTTAACCAATCAGTGATAACGAAACTTCGATGCTTCTACCAATAGACAACATCAGCACAAAGTGAGTACTGCGTTCGAGTCTCGCATATTTTATGTGCGTCATATTTATTAATAAACCAAGTAAAGCCTAGAATAAAAATAATATAATGACAAAACAATGTAGTGAATAAATCCAGTATAAAAATAATGATTAGGAATTAACTAAAATAAAGATTGATAAGTTTACTCAAAGATATCAAAGATAACAGACTCCTAAAGAATATCAGAGAGGAAATGCAGCCTACGTGCTTTTTCTTTATCACAAAATTACACGGTCAACGGAACACGAATAAACATTCCTCTGTTTGGAAGAGAATGATAGTGCCTTTGATGATACCCAGAGGAAAACATGGGGGTCGACAGTCTACAGAGTTTGGTGAAGTATCAGCTGTTATCTTGACTCTCCTGCGGGAGATTCATCTGTAAAAACTTGCATTTGTGGTCACAGTGGTGCCTATGCTAACCTTCCTATGGTGTATAAATATACCTAGTTGGATATGAATCTTATTGTAGCCAGCTGGCCCAGTGGCTAGCACGTCGGTCTGGAGTTTTATGACTTCTCTGATCGCGAGTTCTATCCCCACCCGTGGCATAGTTTGTTTTTTAGCAGCTGTTGTTCCGAGATTCCCGTCCCAGACTAGTGCAGGGATCAAGCATTGAGGAGTGATAGGTTACAATGAATACCTGAAGTATACCTGGAGAGGGTTTCGGGGGTCAACTGACTTTAGGTGCCTGTTTAGTGCCTTCTTGAAGACAGCCAGGGCTCCATTGGTAATCCCCCTTATGTATGCTGGGAGGCAGTTTAACAGTCTTGGGCCCCTGACACTTATTGCGTTGTCTCTTATCATGCTAGTGGCACCCCTGCTTTTAATTGGGGGGATGTTGCATCGTTTGCCGAATCTTCTACTTTCATTGGGAGTGATTCCCGTGTGCAAGTTTGGTACTAATCCCTCTAGGACTTTCCAAGTGTATATGATCATGTATCTCTCCCGCCTGCGTCTAGGGAGTACAGGTTTAGGAACTTCAAGCGTTCCTAGTAATTTAGGTGTTTTATTGCAGTTATGCGTGCCGTGAAGGTTCTCTGTATACATTTTCTAGGTCAGCAATTTCACCTGCCTTGAAAGGTGCTGTTAGTGTGCAGCATTATTGCAACCTAGATAGAACAAGCGACCTGAAGAGTGTCATCATGGCTATTCCACATTTGCCACATTCCACTTATCAAGTTGAAGACTGAAACACTTATGCAGCATATGTTGCATAAGTGTTTCAATCTTCAACTTATCAGTTTTCAAAACCATTTATCACCAATTATCAAGTTCTATGCTGTTTTGTAGTGATATGTTGGAAACACTACTTAATGGTTTTCTAAGTTGTTTCTTACATTTCTTTAAAACTCTTGAGAACAGTTCATCATTGACCTGGAATTTGTTAGGTTTCAATCTATCTATTTTTCTAAGAACCATATCACTTTGTTGGTGCGCAACTTATTTTCGTCCTGTTCTACATATTTTTTAATTTCTGGAATTTATTTAGTATCCTGGTCGTAAAAACTGAGAGGAAATAAGTAGTGAAGATTGTACACATGTCTTAATCACTGTCAGTGAGTTGACCTGAGTAACTTCAAAATGGGTCTATCTTGTCTCTCACTTCTATATACCTGAAAGAAATCTTCGAATCCCTTGCGACTTTAATAATATCTTTCTCTATTTTTCCTCCTTTCTTATTTATTCTTTTAAGTAAATGCATTGATTTCTTAAGTGCCCTCCCTTTCTAAATTGCCTATAAATGTCTCTCTTTTGATCGTGTTCATCTGCAGGATGAACAACACCTCCCTTGCATTCAGATAACCCCCCTACCACATAGTATATACAGTCCAGTCTATAGATCAGAATGAATTATTAGAACAATAAATTGAATGGAACGTTTATGGAGCATGAGGAACTCACTGAGTCAGGGCTTCCTGTGTGAGAGTACAGAGCTCGACACAGTCCAGCGCTATCAGGAACTGTGAGAAACTCAATTATGATAAGTGAGAAGGTTATCGCTAATACGATTGAAGGGTTTGAATGCATATACAGTACTTGTTAAAGCCTCTCAGTTAATGATCTGCTCCTGCGAATCATTCTCAGCTGCCTTTATTTACAAACATTATAAAATCTAATATTACTACAATCCATGTTTCCTTAATAATAGGCACAATACTGGAACAATACGTACAGGGGTTTTTATCCAAGAAAATGGGGAGTCCTTCCTCTTCCTTGGATAACATCTCATTATCTTTTGTTCTTCATTATTACGCTCCTAGCACGGAGAATAATAATAATATTTCTCCTTGCATTACATGACCTAATAAATGTTTATTATCAACAGTTACAACAATATTCCAAGACAATTTCATCATATAACCTCTAATACAGGCTAATATGAGATATGGAGAAATATCAAGCCTCGTCCAAAAGAAAGTATGGCATGAAAAAGTCACCAGTAATTTGATCACATAAGCCAGGTCGTAGGTGACTAAATGAGGAGAAGACAATATTTACTTTGCCACTGCAGCAGTGAGCGGAGTCTCGCTCTGTGAGCAAAATCTCTGTAATTGAATCATCGTATGACCAGTCCCCTGAAAGAAGACAAATTGATGCAGGTAAGAGACCCTGATCCCTTACCTGCATCAATGGATCAATCCACCATATTTATCAATCGAGCTTAATCGTCTGCCATTCACCAGGCGGGATATGACCACCCCGGATTTATTGCTTCCCCATGAATCTAAGAATAATAATAAAAATGATTATGATAATAATAATAATCATAATAAAACTAATAATAATGATTGGGTAACGGGAAGCTGGTCAGCTACACAAAGGGTTATTAAGTTCGCTTGCAACTTGATCACCACCATATACCATATTATCGCTTAAACAGTCATGAATGTAAATTCTCTGTGTTTATATATATATATAACCTTTGTCTGTTTTCGCTGAATGCTGGACTTTTATATTAGTGCATTTCATTATATATATATATATATATATATATATATATATATATATATATATATATAAGTTTTCTTTCAAACTAATGGTTTCCATGGAGCCAAATTTCAAGTTTAATGTATTTCACGTTTTGTGTGTAAAAAAAAAAACATTTTTAGATATTTTTTCTTCTAAACTCTTTTTGTATCTATGTAGTTTTGTTTTCTAAGTAAAATATTTTTTTTTTGTCTTAAATGATTAGAGTTTTTGTCTTGGAATCCCCGTTTTTTTGTGTGTGTGAGGAATTTTTGGAAGTTTTGAGAAGCCTTTGAAGGTGGTGAAAGCCGCCCATGCATGCGTCCCTGATAAGAGTTTTAACGAGGCCAGTATGCAAGAGTCTTGCACACCAAGAGTCATGTTGCAATAAATTGAACTCTCCTAACATTCGCAATTTATTACGTGTAAAACATATTTCCGGTGCACATGACACATGTATAATGTCTATTTCTCTGGTGTAATTTACTTAATGATGGCAAATATATCAGGGGTTTTTATTTCATTTGCTCTAATTTGTATTTTGTTAACGCAACCTCTATCATTTTGTATAATTATTTCCTGGTGCTTGTTTGTTGGATAATAATTTGTCATGTCTATTATTCTTAGTTATTCCACTCATGGGAGGCTCCGTGATACCTGTGGATGATCCTTGATCCACGGACCTAAACCTCACTTCCCTTTCTTTGGATCGAACATAATTGTGCTATGTGACCCCCAACGGGCTTAGCACTGCCCCAGTGTTTCTTTTATTCCTGCTTCTTTTGCTTGTGTGTAACTTGTTCTTATTGTTTCCCTGCGCCATATTGTCTTTCTCACGGTTGTTGACTTTGGCCATCGCTCAAGCGTCTCTGAGGCTTCGACTTATGTTTTTTGTTTTCCTTGTTCGTGTTTTTCTCGGATGTTTTAATGTTTGTTCATGTTGATTTTGACTGTGTTATTCAGTTTCGGATTGTCTAATAGTATTTATTTGTTCAAGTGCTTATTGCGTATTTCAGCTGAGAGTGACAGCCCTCTGACCCATTCTCTTTAGACTAAGTTGAATGTTAAGTGTGATAGTAAGATTTTGACGAACTTTTGAAGTCAATGTGCTTAAGATTTTTTGGGGAATTTGGGGAAAAATTGGCAGCAAACTTTCACACCAAAAAGACATATGTTTGTGCTCTGCCTTCAAGCATAGTTTCATGTCTGCCTGTCTTTCTAACTGCGTGTCTTTCTAACTGTCTACGTGTCTTTCTGACTGTCTGCCTGTCTTTCTGACTATCTGCGTGTCTTTCTGTCTCCGTATCTCATGAAAAAAATACAGAAAATAAAGAGACGAGTATGAACAGATATGGAGGGAGGCCTAACAACAGTACGAAAACGACATACCATCAACAGTCAAGTCTAACCCGAAGCTAATGTATAGCCACATCAGGCGGAATACAACAGTCAAGGACCAGGTAATCAGGCTGAGGTAAGAAGGTGGGGAGCTCACAAGAAACGAGCAAGAAATATGGGAGGAGCTGAACATGAGTAAGGAAGTATTTACAGTGGAGACAGAAAGGACTCCGAGAAGTCAGAACGGTGGGGGGGTTACAACAAGGGATATACCAACAAGTGTTGGATGAAATACACACAACCAAGGAGGAGGTGAAGAAGCTGCTAAGTGACCTTGATACCTCAAGGTCGGTGGGACCGCACATCTCTCCGTGGGTCCTTAGAGAGGGAGCAGAGATGCTGTGTGTGCCACTAACAACAATTTTCAACAAATCCATTGAAACCGGGCAACTAATTGAGGTATGGAAGACAGCAACTGAAGTCGCCATTTTTAAGAAAGGAGACAGACATAGAGGCACTAAACTATAGACCACTGTCACTGACGTGTATTGTATGCGAAGTCATAAAAGATTATCAGGAGGAGAGTGGTGGGGCACCTAGAATGGAACAAGCTTATAAACGACACCCAGCAAGGATTCATGGAAGGCAAATCCTGAGTCACAAACCTACTGGAGTTTTATGACAAGTTAACAGAAGTAAGACACGAGAAAGAGGGGTGGGTAGATTGCATATTCTTGGACTGCAAGAAGGCCTTCGACACAGTTCCTCAAAAGAGATTTGTGCAAAAGTTAGAGGATCAGGCACGTATAACAGGAAGGGCACTGCAATGGATCAGAGAATATCTGACAGGGAGGCAACACCGAGTTATGGTACGTGACGAGGTATCACAGTGGCCTGTGACAAGCGGGGTCCCACAGGGGTCAGTCCTAGAACCAATGCTATTTTTGGTATATGTGAATGACATGACGGAAGGGATAGACTCAGAAGTGTCTGTTTGTAGATGATATGAAGTTAATGAGAGGTATTAAATCGGATGAGGATCAGGCAGGACTACAAAAAGACCTGGACAGGCTGGAAGCTTGGTCCAGCAACTGGCTTCTCGAGTTTAACCCCGCCAAATGCAAAGTCTTGAAGATCGGGGAAGGGCAAAGAAGACCGCAGACAGAGTATAGGCTAGGTAACCAAAGACTGCAAGCCTCGCTCAAGGAGAAAGATCTTGGGTGAGTATAACACCAAGCACGTCTCCGGAAGCACACTCAACCAGATAACTGCTGCAGCATATGGGCGACTGGCAAACCTGAGAATAGCGTTCCGATACCTAAGTAAGGAATCGTTCAAGACAATGTACACCATGTACGTCAGGCCCATACTAGAGTATGCAGCGCCAGTTTGGAACCCTTACCTGATCAAGCACGTCAAGAAATTAGAGAAAGTGCAAAGGTTTGCGACAAGGTTAGTTCCAGAGCTAAGGGGAATGTCCTACGAAGAAAGGTTAAGAGAAATCGACCTGACAACACTGGAGGAGAGGAGGGTTAGGGGAGACATGATAAAGACATACAAAATACTGCGGGGAATAGACAAGGTGGATAGAGAGAGGATGTTCCAGAGATGGGACACATAAACAAGGGGTCACAATTGAAAGTTGAAGACTCAGATGAGTCAAAGGGATGTTAGGAAGTATTTCTTCAGTCATAGAGTAGTCAGGAAGTGGAATAGTCTAGCAAGTGATGTAGTGGAGGCAGGAACCATACATAGCTTTAAGACGAGGTATGATAGAGCTCATGGAGCAGGGAGAGAAGGGACCCAGTAGCGATCAGTGAAGAGGCGGGGCCAGGAGCTGAGTCTCGACCACTGAAACCACAATTAGGTGAGTACACACATACACACATACACGCCAGTGAAGAGGCGTGGCCAGGAGCTGTGAATTGACCCCTGCAACCACAACTAGATGAATACACACACACACACGCAACACACTCACACACACATACACTCACACACACATACACTCACACACACAAACACTCACACACACAAACATGAAGCAAGAAAACTAACCAATGATTCAGTGAACAAGAGTTTGGTTCAGTGAACAAGAGTTTTGTTCAGTGAACAAGAGTTTGGTTCAGTGAACAAGAGTTTTGTTCAGTGAACAAGAGTTTGGTTCAGTGAACAAGAGTTTCTTAGGAACAAGATTTTCATGAACAAGACTTTTAAAGTGAACAGATATTGGTAAGTGAACAGATTTGGTCAGGAAAAGATTAGAAATCTCTATCTCTGGAAGGAACATTATAATGTGAAAGAAAAAATTGAGTAATGTGTTAATATGGTGGCAAGAAATAACTTAACTGGAAGAGGAAGCGAAAATGCTGAGGTAGACTGTGAAGAAAATGAGTGAGAGGATATAAGAGGCGGAAACAACGAGGGAAGAAGTAGAAAGAACTAAATAGAATAATTAAGGAAGCTTACTAGTAGAGATACTTAATGAAGCATCTCTCTTACCCTCCCTCTCTCTCTCCCTCTTTCTTCACCTATTCCCTCTCCTCTCTCTTTCTCTCTCTCTCCCCCTTCGCCATTATCTCAACCTTCACCCTCTCTCTTCCCCTCTCCCTCCCTCCCTCTGCCCCACACACAAACACACTCACACAAATACACATACATATATACACACATACACACGCACACACACACTCACACACAAATGCAAAGTCATGAAGATCGGGAAAGAGCAAAGAAGACCACAGACAGAGTATAGGCTAGGTGGCCAAAGACTGCAAACCTCACTCAAGTAGAAAGATCTTGGGGTGAGCATAACACCGAACACGTCTCCGGAAGCGCACATCAACCAGATAACTGCTGCAGCATATGGGCGACTGGCAAACCTGAGAATAGCGTTCCGATATCTCAGTAAGGAATCGTTCAAGACACTGTACACTGTGAACGACAGGCCCATACTGGAGTATGCAGCACCAGTTTGGAACCCACACCTGGTCCAGCACGTCAAGAAATTAGAGAAAGTGCAAAGGTTTGCAACAAGGTTAGTTCCAGAGCTAAGGGGGATGTTCTATGAAGAAAGGTTAAGGGAAATTGGCCTGACGACGCTGGATGACAGGAGGGTTAGGGGAGACATGATAACATACAAAATACTGCGAGGAATAGATAAGGTGGACAGAGACAGGAGATTCCAGAGATGGAACACAGAAACAAGGGGTCACAATTGGAAGTTGAAGACTCAGTTGAGTCAATGGCTCCTGGAGTTTTACCCCACCAAGTGCAAAGTTGTGACGATTGGAGAAGGGCAAAGGAGACAGCAGACAGAGTACAGGCTAAAGGGCCAAAGACTACAATCCTAACTCAAGGAAAAGGATCTCGGCGTGAGTATAATACCGAGCATATCTCCCGAGGCTCACATCAACTAAATAACTACTGCAGCATATGGGCGCCTGGAAAACCTAAGAACAGCGTTTCGGCACCTCAGTGAGGAATCGTTCAAAACTCTGTACACCGTGTACGTCAGGCGTATATTGGAATATGCAGCACCAGTATGGAACCTACGCCTGGTCAAATACGTCAATAACTTAGAGAAAGTTCAAAGGTTTGCAACAAGACTAGTGCCGGAAGTAATTGGTAATTCCTACAAGGAAAGGTTAAGGGAAATCGACCTGACGACACTGAAGGACAGGAAAGACATGGGGAACATGATAACGATATGTAAAGTACTGAGAGGAATTGACAAGTTGGATAGGGACAGGATGTTTAATAGATGGGACACAACAACAAAGGGCCACACCTGGAAATTGCAGATTCACATGAGACACAGAGATGGTAGGAAGTATTTCTTAAGTCATAGAGTTGTCAGGAAGTGGAATAGTCTTCAGAGTGGCGTAGTGGAGGCAGGATCCATATATAGTTTTAAGACGAGGTATAGGAGTGGACCTAGTAGCGACCAGTGAAGTGGCGGGGCTACGAGCAACGAATCGACCCCTGCTGCCACAATTAGGTGAGTACACACACACACACTCTCTCTCTCTTGCTGTAAAGTATATTGCAGCTCTCAATCTAGACTCTTGCCCATAAGATCAGGAAACAATCAATGTACCTATTTAGCTCTCATGATAAAGGAATTCCTATTTATTATTGAGTGAAATTAAACGTGAAACCCAAGGAACAAGATTCTAAGTCTGAAGGAAAATCCTGAAGACCACATGATGCTACAATGATGAATATCTGGATCTGGTGAGGACAACTGAGGGTAATAGGAAATCCCCTTAGTAGCTGAGGAGCTAAGCAGATAAGGAGGGATGTTGAAGGAGCACCCATTATGAAGGAACTACTCGAGGTATGTCCTAGCCCTTTCTCAAGCAAAAGCAGCTCCAGACCTCCTCCCCACTTGTTCAACACCAAAATGACATCATCCCATCTTTCAAAACCACACAAAATACCCTATCCCCTTCCCTGTATACAACTCTGTCTCTGACCTCTCATCCTGTTGTGTTGCACACCCTCTATAGCCCTCCCTGCCCTACTGTTATCAGCTGATCAATGTAGAGGAAGAACAGAAAGCAGATTGAGAAACAAATGTGCCGAGTTCATTGAACGAATAGCAGAGGTAAACCCAGACATCATAGCTATTACAGAGACAAAAGTGACCGGCATGATATCAGATGTATATTCCCTGAAACGGTTGAATGATGAGAAGGATAGTCAGAGGACCAATGACTACATAATAATCTCAGTTAAGACTGTAGAGCCAAAAGCAGCAGTTGATATACAACCTACCGGGTTGTGTGTGTATATCTTAACATTTTTGTATGTATCATAGAGTATGTGAAACTACTCCTGATCCAGATATTTCCTTTACTAATCGTCCTGTAACTACAAAAATATATATGTATGTCTCCCGTAGCCCATTCGTTGTTATAAACTTCTTACTTCCCTGTCTCTAGTCCTCTCCTTTAATATTGTCTTTCATATCCACTATATAGAGTCTCAGAGTATTTTGTATATCCTAGTCATGTCACCTCTTGTTTTTTGGTTCCCATTGTCTACTTTTTACATGCTCAGCCTCCCATTTCAAAAACGTTTCTAGACATCAATTTTACATTTTGAACGTTCTTGATTAGGTCTGATTGTGAATGGGGGATGAATAAAAGCTACCTATACCCCCCTGTATGTGCATGTCTCGTGCAATATTCTCACACCAATACTCTGTATCCTTATCTTTCTACGCCTTCACTCTCCTGTTGACTATTATCTCATTATCCCCTTTAAGGACTATCGAAAAACAAAAATATAGACAGCTCAGTCAATGGATTGTAAACATTTACATTATTATGCCAATACCAAAAGAAAAAAAATGATACTAAAACATCTGGATGTGTGGAACGGCCTTCCGAGTAGGGTGATAGAGGCTAGGACCTTGGGTGGCTTTAAAAAGAGATTGGACAAATATATGAGTGGGAGGGCTGGGTTTGATTGGTGTCGTGGGTACGGGAGTAAAGTCTTGGGTAGTGGGGGTTTTGATAAGGACCTGCCTTGTATTGGGCCAGTAGGCCTTCTGCAGTGTTCCTCCATTCTTATGTTCTTATCCAATTGCTATTGCTCTGAAACATGGCGAACCTTAAACTGTTAACTGTACCATCTCTAACTTCAAACAACGTTTTTAGTAGACTTTGTATACACAAGCAAAACAGTAGTTCTATTCAAAATATTTGGAACTTGATGGAAAAACATCTAATAAAAATATTTTAGCCAGTGTTATATCACTACATTATATGGTCACTAGAGTTGAAATAAGGATCGTATCAACGATTGCCACTATGATACTTGACCTGACCTGCACTGATCTAGTTCCCATCAGTTTTTTTATGTCAATAATTCTTTATATTTCGTTTTGTTATTTATTTTTGGTAAAATCAGATTTTCTTTAATTTATTTTCGTGTTGCTTTACATTGACGCTTTTCGACGAAGAATAAGTATACCCCAGAATGCAACCCAATCCCCATCACTATTTCAACAAGTGTAATAAAGCTTTTAACTGTAATAACTGGATAAGCACTGTACGTCGAACGTCCAAAATTCAAGTTTTCTCAGACTAACTTGTTAAAATTCTTATCTCTTTCACTCTCATCAATGAAGCACACGCATGCCTGCTAGGTGCTTAAGACCCGGGACATCAAAACCTCCTTTACTCTCTCCCTTCAAGTTTTCCAGGAACGTCTCCTACCCCTTCTATAATCCGTCCTTGCTATATACACCCTTTCATTAAATCTCTGGGTGATTCTTCATATTAAAATTAATGTGAACGCTCAAAACGCAGGTGAAACAAAAATAATAATTTTGGCTACAAGCAAAATATAAAGAAATAAGCGGAATAATAAATACGAAGACTCTCAGGAAGCAAGAACAGAAATTTTTGAGCAAGAAAATTAAGAGTGAAATGGAGGAAAATAAGATCATATTTCAGGCAGTAATGCCTTCAGGGTGACGTAAGAACATTGCGTTCATTCCCCGCACTGGGGCGTAATTTATTCACGCAAGATCAAGAGAATAAAATGCTAATTGTGTCCATTGCGTTGCCTGCATTACAACGAACTCTTTTCTTGACATCTTAACAATGTTGTGATAATACTATGGAACAAAACGAGAAATAAGCAATGTAAATAAAAACGAAAAACTATAATTATTTTAAAAAATAATAATAATTATAATAATAATAATATTATTATTATTATTATTATTATTATTATTATTATTATTATTATTATTATTATTATTATTATTATTATTATTATTATTAATATTAATTAGTAACAAGAATATTGATAAGGATATTAATATTATAGTTTATGTTGTTGTAATTATTATTATTAATATTATTATTATTATAATTATGATTATTGTAAATATTATTATTATGATTATGATCATTATTATTTTTATTATTATTTTTATATTACTGGTAGTAGAATTTGTAACAGATGTAGCAGTGGAAGTTACAATGATAGTAGATAGTGGAGTAGAGTCAGAAGACGCACGATAACAATTCCTTTTCGAATAAAAAAAAATCCCTTTATACTTACGTATGTAATTGTTTAAATAAATGCAGTTTCATTGTATAAGGTATTCTAAACTTTTCATTTTTTACTTTTCAGTGAATTAAATTTATGTGTAAAAGTCCAGGCTTCTGAAAATCATCCTTCTTGAAAATCATCCTTTGGCATCCTACTTATTTCTGATGAAAATGATATACCTGAAGCAACTGAAAATATGTAATCTATACAAGATAAATCAATTTTTTTTCCCGGATCCATGTAAACAGAGTTCAGATCAATGTAATATACCCGGAGTGTAGCTAGAGAGTGTTCCTGGGGTCAACGCCCCCGCGGTCCAGTCCTGACCAGGCCTTATTACTGCCGACACACGCAGACCAACGTATGAACCACTGGCCGACTGGTCAGGTACTGTCTGAAGGTGCCTGCCTACCTCCCTCTTGAAGACAGCTAGGGGTCTGTTTGTAATTCCCCTTATGTATGCTGGGAGGCAGTTGAACAGTCTTGGGCCCTTGAAATTGAGGGGATGTTGCACCGCCTACTGAGTCATTTGCTTTCGTATTGAGTGATTTCCACTTGCAGATTTGGGACTAGTCATTCTAGGATTTTCCAAGTGTATATTATGATGAATGTTTCTCACCTGCGTTCCAAGGAGTACAGGTCAGGGGACTTCAACAGTTCCTAGTAATTGAGGTGCTTTGTTGTACTTATATGTGCAGTGAAAGGTTTCTGTATATTCCCCAGGTTTTCTCAACTTATTAATTTAACTCCAAAACATTTTCTTATTCTTTGCAAAATTTGTTGACAGCATCCCACTCACTCTCTCATTTGTTCTCCTTTAACATTCCTTCACCACTCTCTCTCTTAACCTCTATTTTTCTCACCACATACTCCTCCTTCCATATATTACATCGATTTTGTAAAAATCTCTCATATGTTAACTTTTTTCTCCCTTTATTTCATCATTCCACCAATCGCTCCTCTTCCCTTCCTCACCCACCCTCATATATCCACAAACTTCTGCTGAACACTCTAGCACTGCATCCCATACCTCTTCAACCGCATGGCCTGTACGCTAGCCCATCTTTCAATCAATAGTTCCTTACATCTTATCCTAACTTCCTCTTTCTTTAATTTATATACATGTACCGTGACCTCCTTACTTTCTGATACCATTCTTTCTGTACCCCATATACCTTTTACTCTCAATGTAGCTACAGCTAAAAAATGATCTAATATATCTGTGGCCGCTCTATAAACATTTACACACTGAAGTCTGCTCATAAACCTTTTATCCATCGATGCATAGTCCAACAAACTACTGACATTTTGCCCTACATCATATATCGTGCTGCTGAGCTGTCTGTTATGTTTGCTAACGCTGCTTTTCATGTGACGGGAAAAGTATATTTCCCTATCACTCACTCCAGTATGTAAAACAAGTAAGCCAGTGGTCTCTCTGATGTGGCCAGGTATTGAGTGCACTGCACTTTAGCTGTTGCTTCTAGCAACGCTCCTGCAATAGGGCTGATGATCCAACTGAAGTGGTAATCATATGTAAATGACCCGTGTTAGTTTATTTTCCACTAACGAATACAGTAACATTTAGACATGTTTCTGTTGTTTCATGATTTGAGTGAGGTGTTCCCTGCATCACATTACTGCAGTCAGTGCAGGAATGTGATGCAGTCTAGTCACTGTCCATCAAAATCCTGAAGGGGCAAGCGAGTCGTAGCCCAACTCACACAACATTCTAAAAAAGGTCAGAAAGCGGAAGATCAAAATCTTAAAGAGGTTCAGAAACTGTAACTCATCATACAAAAGAAACGTAACAGTTGTAACTTAATGCCATCAAAAGTTGGACTGTTGATGATAACCTTTAAGAGATCCAGGAACTGGAACTCAACCCACTCAGACTTCAAATACGAGACCAGTCAATCGATACTATGTCCGTAAAGCTTTGCATACTACAAGACATAAAGACAGGGAGACAATAATGGTTTTGGTTGGTTAGTTAAGTTTTCACATCTCGGGAACCAATTAACTTATTTTTTTGACACTACCGACAGCTGTAGTTTGTTAGAGCAGAGTATTAAAAATGTATTATTAAACTCTTGAATAAGACTTTTTCTCTAAATTTGTTGAAAAGTGATAAAAAAAATCCTAAGCTGATAATTAAATTGCGAGAGAACGTTATTGCGAATAATTAAAATATTACCGAATAACGTCCTCATTTTTCGTTTTGATACGACAATTCTTCAGAGATCTAGAAAACATGATGCTGCATTTTTACTTATTTTCAAAATAGACACCTACATGCCCAATAAAAGTCCAAAAGATCAAAGATCAAAAGATTGAATCCAGGAAAACGAGAGATAATCAAATGATCGTACTTACCCTAATAGTGGAAAGGTTCATTCGGAGGGAGTGGTTCATAGCATAGAGGTTCATGCAATGACTGGTTCCACGTAATAGACATAGAGCGTCATTTTCTAACATTACTATAGGTCGCAGCAGCAACAGACAGTCCTGGAAATTGATCGGTAATTGACATCAGTGATTTCTTATTTATGATTTCTGTTATTTTCTGATGGGAATTAAGAACCTATAAATACGAATGTATACTGTGATTTAAATCACCTTACAGTTTTTAATGTGCCCTTCATATCTCACTTTCTCTCATTTCCTCCACCCTCCTCTTTTCCTCCATCCCTCTGGTTATTTTTTATTCCATTTTTGTTTCTTTTTCCCTCCTTCTCAATTTCCATCTCCCTGTTTTTCTTCTGTCCCTGTATTCCCTCATTTTCTTCAAATTTTTCTTTCATGACCTTCTCTCTATATCTATTAACATTTATCCGTTTCTCTCTTCTTCACTCTCCTGAATATTTCCTTTTCTCTTTTATTCCTTCAATCCTCATCTCTCCCTCTCATCTTCACTATCTTTATCCATATTTTCCTAAAAATATCACTCCCTACTGCCCTCTCTTCTTTTTCACCTTTCTCTTTCCATCTACATTTCTCTAGTCTCCCCACTGTCCCTCTGTCTCTGTCTGTCTCTCTGTGTCTGTCTCGCTCTGTCTCTTTTCCATAATTTTTCGTTCCCTCCCTAAGACTCTCTTCCACCCCGGGGTCACTTACTTTCTCCTTCCCTCATTGAAGCTCTCCCTCCCATTATCATCCCCTCCTACTCACTCTTTATCCCTCCCTCCCTCCTTCTTCCCTCCCTCTCTCTCTACATCAACTTTAAGGTTCTCTCCTGCAACACACTCTACTGTGTCGACTTGTATCTATATATTTCTTGTAACTCAGTTATTTTCATGATATTATTAGCTGAATTATTTTCCTTAATTATTTCATTTATTTTTTATTTACGTATATAATTTTTGTGTGTGATTGTTTTTATAAGTGTGATTTTTTTTCAATTTTTTTTTGTTTCAACGGTTTTGTAAACTTACCCTATATCTTTATTTATTATTTTTATTTTTACTACTTATTATTCTTCAATACTTTACTATTTTTTAACTATTACTAGTTCACTGTTACAATCTCTGTATTACTGTTTCGTTAAGTAGCTTATTGTTACGTATTCCAGTTAAATGCTTAATGACTGTATATACAAAGGTCTTGTGTTCTTCAAAAACTGTCTTCTGACTGGACGGTCAAAATGTAAATGTTTCAGGTCCTGAAAATAAAAACATTATTACCGTGTTCCAAAAATTTGCAACTAACTCACGAGATTAAGACGAGAACGCGACGACATTTGTATTTGTTACTTGTCCTCATTCGTGACTTCATATATATGGCGCAGGATGAAGAAAAATGTTGCCTAGTTTTTTTGTTTTTTTTTGCTGGGCTGTAGATTAGTTGCGAATGTGGCAATAAGTTCCTGTGATGTTGAACGCATCGTTAAAATGAAAAGGTCCTTCGTCGTGTGCATGCTTGCATTTCGTACGAGAGATGAAGATGTAATAGGGCAATTTATGCAACACAGTGTTGCATACTTCTACTGTGCAATGAGCTTATGCCTCGTATAGATATTTGCTGCCAATGTTAAGAAACATGTCAAAGAAGCATCTTATTGCAGTAAGTTTTCTAGCGGCCTTGACTGTGAAGATCACCAATAGGCAATATTGTCATTGTCAGAATGATATGAAATTCTCTAGTTGGTTTTAATTCTCTAACAATAATTTCCGTACACAGAGCGCCTCTGCTCCCTCTCTTCAGCCTCTTCAAATCCTCCTCTGTTGTGTGTGTGTGTGTGTGTGTGTGTGTGTGTGTGTGTGTGTGTGTGCAAGGGATGGAGTGTGGGACTGTGAGTGATAGTGTGAGAGAATGTGAGAGTGTGTGGGAGAGTGAGGACGAATTCACCTATCTATGGTTGCATGGGTCGACTCATAGCTCCAGGTCCCGCCTCTTCACTGGTCGCTACTAGGTCCACTCTCTTTTCTCTATGAGCTTTATCATACCTCTTCTTAAAGCTGTGTATGGTGTGTGTGTGTGTGTGTGTGTGTGTGTGTGTGTGTGTGTGTGTGTGTGTGTGTGTGTGTGTGCGAAAACACATCTTCTCCATAACAAGGCGGACAGCAAACGTCTACAACACTCTGGCTGTATCCTGGAGTTTACCTGGAGAGAATTCCAGGGGTCAACGCCTGGAATACTAAAGTCTGGAACATTTCAGTACAGTATAATAACAGTTATGAAATGAAGTCAGCTGACCAAACGAGAGAGAGAGAGAGAGAGAGAGAGAGAGAGAGAGAGAGAGAGAGAGAGAGAGAGAGAGAGAGAGAGAGAGACAGAGAGAGAGAGAGAGAGAGAGAGAGAGAGAAAGAAAGAGAGAGAAAGAAAGAGAGAGAGAGCGAGAGAGAGAGAGAGAGAGATTGACAGTGTTTTTCAGAGACATCATTACAGGTGAACGAAATGAGTCAACTTATATCCCATTGTTATCGCTTGGCTTCAAAAATGCTATTTTTGTCCGATACAGACAGCCCATAAGACTTTCCTCATTAAGCGAGAACAGCATTAGAACAAATAAGAACTGTTTGTCTTGGGAAGTTGGCAGCAGAATATTGTTGATTTTGCTGAAGGCTGTTTTAACAGGGATTTTGTGAAGTTTGCTTTTTTTGCTGTTGATGTTATGATTATTCTTGCTGTTGTTGCGTTTTATTTTTCTTGAATTTTATTATTTTGAATATATATATATATATATATATATATATATATATATATATATATACATATGCTCAGGGCCGTAACATCAGACAGGGAGACTGCCCGTCTCCTAGCTGTGAGTGCACATCACTCTGGGGACTTCCTCCAAACAGTTCCCATTTCGGCCATGGGAACACGCCTGGACCCTAAGACCCTTCGTATTGCAGTGGCTCTGCGCCTTGCTGCCCCTATTCACACGGAATATACGTGTATTTGCAGCGATGCGCAAGCCGACCAATATGGTCTACATGGTCTTAACTGTTCTAAAACCAAGGGTTGGCATGCAAGACACAATGAGGTCAACGACATCATAAAGAGAACCCTTGCTACAGCTGGATGCCCAGCCGAGAGAGAGCCTCGATCACTAGCAGCCAACAACGCCCACAACCCAGCAAACCGCCCCGACGGGATCACCATCTATCCTTGGAAGAATGGCAAGCTCTTAGCATGGGATTATACCTGTGTGTCGACACTGGCTGACACCTACATCCATCACAGTGTTGGGCGACAGGGAGGAGCTGCTGACCACAGGGAGGAGTACAAGATCGGCAAGTACAGGGACATAAGCCAACAGTATAAATTTGTCCCAGTGGGATAAGAGACCTTGGGAGCGTGGGGAAAAAATGCAACACGTTTCCTTAAAGAACTGGGTTCCAGACTCATCGACACCACCAGGGACCCAAGGGCAGCCACGTTCATGTTCCAGCGTCTCAGCGTGGCCATCCAGAGGGGAAACGCATGCTGCATACTTGGCTCGCGTCCGGCTTCGGAGGAGCTGGAGGAGATTCATAATCTTTGACATATTGTACCATTGTATTCATGTTCATGTATGTGTTTTCTATAAATGTATTCTGTCTATTAATAAAGCATTTATATGTATGTATGTGTGCATATAGGATGGGGTGGTAGGAGAAGTGGAATATTCAAATGGCTTCAGGAAGAAATCCAAATATTCTTCCTTGAAGCCTTTTTATCCACTTCTCCGAGGCTATGGGTCCCACAATTTGCACTAGAGGTGGACCCCATCTTATATTTTGTTTAAAAAAAAAAAAAATATATACATATATATATATATTTATATATAATAAAAATCAAGATACAGCTGTTGTTGTTGATATTGTTATTTTGTTCTTGTGTTTGCTTTTTTTTGAAGACATGATTATTGATGCTCCTGCTATTGATGTTGATATTAATATTGTTGCAACTGTTGTTGCAAAGGTTAACTTTGATCGCTTATGCCTCTGTTATTGTTGCTGTTGTTTGTGCTGATGCTGCTCTGTCTCTTGATGTGATTATTTTCTACTTTTTTAATTTATTGTAAAGGTTGATGCTTCCGCTAGTCTTGATCCGTGGAATTGGAGCAGCTGATGGTGGGTGAGAGAGGGGTGTTGGGGGATTTCCAGGAACACCCTCACCATTCCTCACTTATTAATATTATTATTAGTAATAGTAGTAGTATGATTATTATTATTATTATCATTATTGTTGTTGTTGTTGTTGTTGTTGTTGTTGTTGTTGTTGTTGTTGTTGTTGTTCTTCTTCTTCTTCTTCTTCTTCTTCTTCTTCTTATTCTTCTTCTTCTTCTTCTTCTTATTATTATTATTATTATTATTATTATTATTATTATTATTATTATTATTATTATTATTATTATTATTATTATTATTATTATTATTATTAATATTATTATTGTTATCATTCTTCTTCTTCTTCTTATTCTTATTATTATTATTATTGTTATATTATTGTTATTATTATTACTATTACTATTACTAGTAATTTAATAAATTTAAGCGCTAAACAGGTAGGGGTCATTACAGCAGTGCGAGGATGCATGTTGGAAAATGAGAAATATAGAAATAGCACACATTTCATTTTGTGATGCTGACATGTTAATTATTATCAAAATTATCATCTTTGATCAAAGCTGAAAATTAACAAATCAAGCGGAAAAGATAAATTTCCTGAGAGTTTTTTTTTAAAGAATGATGATACGTAATTGCTCCCCCCCCCCCCCACTACTAGTAATATGTAACAAATCATTACGAGAAGGTAAGGTGCCATTAGTCTGGAAATTAGCAAATGTTATCTCAGTATTTAGAAAGAGGACAAGACATTTTGCCCACGACTTTGGTCCCATTAGCTTAAGATTAATTGTAGGCAAAGAAATGGAGAGCAATTTTTGGAAAATATTTCCCAAATTACCGGAAACCGATTTGATTTCGGCAAGTATAAGACATTGCCTCATAACCTGCTAAAGATATATAACCTGCCTCATAACCTGCTAAAGATGTATAACCTTCCTCATAACCTGCTAAAGATATATAACCTGCCTCATAACCTGCTAAATATATATAACCTGCCTCATAACCTGCTAGATGTATAACCCACCTAGCCTCATAAAATTTAATCTTTAGCTCTGGCCTAGTCTCGTTGCAAACCTCTGTGCTTTCTCCGATTTCTTAAGAGGCTGACCAAGAGTGGGGTTCCATACTGGTCCTCCAACTTCAATTTGGGACGGAGGTACTCCGTATACAGTGCCATGAATGACTTCTTACTTAGATTTCCGATAGCTATCCTTACTTTAGCCAAACGGTCATTTGCTACAACAGTTATTCGGTTTATCTGCTTCTCTGGTGAAATGCTTGGTACAATACTCACTCTGAGTATTGTACCAAGTATTGTGCAGTCTTTCCCTCTGTGCATGTCCTTCGTATGCTGTCTTTACCCTTTCCAGTCTCCATTGCACTTATAGGGGTTAATTTCTAGTAGCCACATATCAGCATAACTAAAGTATATACAGGTACTTTGTTCAGGTATATTTATACAGGTACCTACTTGTCTTTTAAAAACTACTGGGATGCCTCTGACTATTCGTTCTGTCATGTTTATGCAACTGTTGTGTATCTTTATTAAAACGTTTCGCCTACGCAGTAGCCTTCCTCAGTCAGGTACAGTGGAGAATAAATTGGAACAACGGGAGTAGAGGCAAGGTAAAGTAACCAGTCCATTAACCTTTGAGAAGTAGTTTTGAGGTGGTCATTCCCTCAGCTTGGAGAAGCATTCAACTCGATTGTCTGGAACAATGTGAAGCTGAAGCAGAGGAATGGAGTCTTATATGCTGGCGAAGACGAGGCGTGGAAGATGTGGTAAACCTTGCAGGAGGCGGAGGTGTACGAGTAGAATCACGAAAACAAGAACTGAGGAGTGCTGCAGCAAGCTGTGAACAACTGTTGTACAGCTACATCAGGAGGAAAACAACAGTCAAGGACCAGGTGATCAGGCTGAGTAAAGTAGGAGAGGAGATCACAAGAAACGACGGAGACGTACGTGAAGATCTCAATAAGAGATTCAAAGAAGTGTTCACAGAGACAGAAGGGACTCCAGAAAGACGTAGAGGTGGTGTACACCATCAAGTGTTGGACACAATACATACAACTGAGGAGGAGGTGAAGAGGCTGTTAGGCGAGCTAGATACCTCAAAGGCGATGAGGCCGGATAACATCTCTTCATGGGTCCTGAGAGAGGGAGCAGAGGCACTAAGTGTACCACTAACAACAATCTTCAACACATCTATCGTAAAAGGCGAATCCCTGAGGTATGGAAGACAGCAAATGTAGTCCCAATTTTTAAAAAAGGAGACAGACACGAAACATTAAACTACAGACCAGTGTCACTGACATGTATAGTATACAAAGTCATGGAAAAGATTATCAGGGGAAGAGTGGTGACGCACCTAGATAAGAATGAGCTTATCAACGACAAAAATCATGGATTCAGGGACGGGAAATCTTGTGTCACAAACCTACTGGAGTTCTATGACAAGGTGACAGCAGTAAGACAAGATAGAGAAGAGTGGGTAGATTGCATTTCCTTGGAGTGTAAGATGGTCTTTTGACACAGTTCCACACAATAGATTAGTGCAAAAGCTGGAGGACCAGGTAGATATAACAGGGAAGGCACTCCAATGGATCAGGGAATAACTGACGGGAAGACATCAGCGAGTCATGGTACGTGACGAGGTGTCATAGTGGGCGCCTGTGATGAGCGGGGTTCCACAGGCGTCAGTTCTAGGACAGATGCTGTTTCTGGTATATGTGAATGACATGACAGAAGGAATAGACTCAGAAGTGTCCCTGTTTGCAGATGATGTGAAGTTAATGAAGAGAATTCAATCGAAGAAGGAACAGTGAGGACTACAAAGGAATCTGGACAGGATGCAGGCCTGGTCCAGAAACTGGAGTTCAACCCCATCAATTGCAAAGTCGTGACGATCGAGGAATTGTAAAGAAGACCACACACAGAGTACAGTCCAGTGGGTCAGAGACTACAATCCTCACCGAGCACATTTCCTGAGGCGCACATCAGCCAAATAACTGCTGCAGCATTTGGGTCCCTAGCAACCCTAAGAATAGCATTCCGACATCTCTGTAAGGAATCGTTCACTACCCTGCACACTCTGTACGTCAGGTACATATTGGAGTATGCAGCACCAGTTTGGAACCCACTCCTGACCAAGCACGTCAGAAAATTAGATAATGTGCAAAGATTTGCAACGAGACTAGTCCCGGAGCAAATGGGCATATCCTACTAGGAGAGATTAAGGAAAGTCGACCTGACGTCACTGGAGGACAGGAGAGAGAGGGAAGAAATGATAATCACATATACAATACTGACGGGAATCGACAAGGTTGACAGAGACAAGATGTTCCAGAGATGTCACGTAGCAACAATTGGAAGTTGAAAACTCAAATGAGTTGCAGTGATGTTAGGAAGTATTTCTTCAGTCATAGAGTTGTCAGGAAGTGGAATAGTCTGGAAAGTTATGTAGTGGGGCACGATCCATACATAGCTTTAAGAAGAGGTATGATAAAGTTCAGGCAGCAGAGAGAGTGGCATAGTAGAGGCCAGTGTAGAGGTGGAGCCAGGAGCTGTGAATCGACCCCTGCAACCACAATTAGGTGATTACACACTTGACTGGACCCCTGAAACAACAATTAGGTGTGTACAATTAGGCTTGTACACACACACACACACACACGTCAGAAACGCCCCCGTTGGCCTAGTGGGTAAAGCTCTCGCTTCACGCACGGAGGGGCCGGGTTCAATTCCCGGTGGGGCAGAAACATTTCGAAGTGTTTCCTTACACACACACACACATACATACAACAGGCCTAGTGTCTAATTGACATGTGCCTAGGACAAAATGGTAACTAACACACACACACACACACACACACACACACACAAGAGTGGGACCTAAATACGTGCCACCATGGATTATGCAAGAATAAATTTAATCATTGCTTGAACCACTTGAACTACAGGGCAATATCAACGACATGCATACCATGCAAGGTAAGAGAGAGAAGTTATTCATAAGGTGACAGAGTGACAAGTGAAACAGAAGAGAGAGGGAAGAGCGGAATGCATATTTTCGGACCCATTTTTGGACCCTTTGCCTACGGCAAAGGCAGGAATAACAGGGAATATAATCCAGTGTATCGATGAATACTAAGGTAAAGACACAAAGAGTAATTGTCCTTAAGGACACATGCAGACGCACACAAACACACAAACACAGTCAAAGGGATGTTAGGAAGTATTTCTTCAGTCATAGAGTTGTCAGGAAGTGTAATAGTCTGGCAAGTGATGTAGTGGAGGCAGGAACCATACACAGTTTTAAGACGAGATATGATAAAGCTCATGGAGCTGGGAGAGAGGGGACCCAGTAGCGATCAGTGAAGAGGCGAGGCCAGGAGCTGAGTCTCGACCCCTGCAACCACAATTAGGTGAGTACACACACACACACACACACACACACACACACACACACACACACACACACACACACACACACACACACACAAGGGTAACAGAAATAACGAGAAAGCAGGATGAGACATTGGATCACCCAAAGGTGTAGAGAGGCCAAAACCAAATGTGCTAGAGAATGTAAGAAGTATAGAAAGCAAAGGCCACAGAAGAATAAGAAGAGCAGTCGTAGAGCCAGAAATGAATATGCACAGGTAAGAAGGGAGGCCCAACGACAATACGAAAATCACATAGCAGCGAAAGCCAAATCTGACCCGAAGCTGTTGTACAGTCACATCAGGAGGAAAACAGTCAAGGACCAGAAAAATCAGGTGAAAGAAGGAAGAAGGGAGATCACAAGAAACGACCGCGAAGTATGTAAGGAGCTACACACGAGATTCAAAGAAGACGGAGAGTTGGGGTACACCATCAAGTGTTGGACACAATACATACAACCAATGAGGAAATGAAGAGGCTGCTAAGCGAGCTAGATACCTGAAAGGCGATGTGGCCGGATAACATCTCTCCATGGGTTCTGAGAGGGAGCAGAGGTCCTATGTGTACCACTAACAACAATCCTCAACACATCTATCGTAAAAGACGACTTCCTGAGATATGGAAGACAACAAATGTAGTCCCAATTTTTAAAAAAAGAGACAGACATGATGCATTAAACTACAGACCAGTGTCACTGACTTGTATAGCATGCAAAGTCATGGAGATTATCAGGAGAAAAGTGAAATGAGTGGAATGAGCTTATCAACGATAGCCAGCACGGTTTCAGGGACTGGAAATCCAGTGTCACAAACCTACTGGAGTTCTATGATAGGGTAACAGCAGTAAGACAGTAGTTTGCATTTTCTTGAACTGAAAGAAGTCGTTTGACACAGATCCACACAATAGATTAGTGCAAAAGCTGGAGGACCAGGCAGGGATAACAGGGAAGGAACTGCAATGGATCAGGGAATACCTGTCAGGAAGACAACAGCGAGTCATGGTACATGGCGAATTGTCAGAGTGGGCGACGGTGACGAGCGAGGTTCAACAGGGGTCAGTCCTAGGACCGGTTCTGTTTCTGGTATTTGTGAACGACATGACGGAAGGAATAGACTCAGAAGTGTCTCTGTTTGCAGATGATGTGAAGTTGATGAGAAGAATTCAATCGGACGAGGACCAGGCAGAACTACAAAGGGATCTGAACAGGCTGCAGGCCTGGTCCAGCAACTGGCTCCTGAAGTTCAACCCCACCAAGTGCAAAGTCATGAAGATTGGGGAAGGGTAAAGAAGTCCGCAGACGGAGTACAGTCTAGTGGGCCAGAGACTACAAATCTCACTCAATGAAAAGGATCTTAGGGTGAGTATAACACCAGGCACATCTCCTGAGGCGCACATCAATCAAATAACTGCTGCAGCATACGGGCGCCTAGCAAACCTAAGAACAGCATTCCGACATCTTAATATATTGGAGTATGCAGCACCAGTTTGGAACCCACACCTAGCCAAACACGTAAGGAAACTAGAGAAAGTGCAAAGGTTTGCAACAAGACTAGTCCCGGAGCTAAGAGGCATGTCCTATGAGGAGAGGTTAAGGAAAATCGACCTGACGACACTGGAGGACAGGAGAGATAGGGGGATATGATAACGACATATAAAATACTGAGAGGAATCGACAAGGTGGACAGAGACAGGATGTTCCAGAGATGGGACACAGCAACATGGGGGACACAGTTGGAAGTTGAAGACTCAGATGAATCAAAGAGATGTTAGGAAGTATTTCTTCAGTCACAGAGTGGTCGGGAAGTGGAATAGTCTGGGAAGTGATGTAGTGGAGGCAGGATCTATATATAACTTTAAGAAGAGATATGATAAAGCTCATGGAGCAGGAAGTTTGACCTAGTAGTGACCAGTGAAGAGAGACGGGACCAGGAGCTATGAATCGACTCCTGCAACCACAATTAGGTGAGTAAACACATGCTTATATATCCATGACAATTATCACCTCACAGATGTAACAAACAAAAGGCAAAGATGAATATTTCTCGATCGATTAACACGTCAAAAATTCGAATTTCTTAAAAAAAATCTATGGTGTATCACTTGTTAATGGTTGAAAAAGACAAGTATGAAGTTACTTTCAACCTCATTGAGCTGCGTTGATTGAAAACTGAGTTAGCAAGTGTGGAAGTGTATGGAGACATCACATTAATGTCAACTTTTTTAATCAAGCAAGTTTAATGCATGTAATCATCTCTCTGCCCTGATGACTGGTGGTATATAGAATATTAGTTTTTATACCTTTGATGTGAGTGTTGGAGAGAGAGAGAGCGAGAGACGGACACACACACACACAAAGAGAAGGAGAGAGAGCGAGAAAGAGAGAGAGAGAGGAAGACAAAGAAGAAAAACAGTGAGTGAGTGTCTGTTTCACAAACTCTCTGGAGGCTTCTGTTCCCCAACGCTGTCAATTGGAAACTGTCAATATGACCGACACGCCACCATTTGTAAACCTTGGATGATTCCACATTTTGTTTCATCTTTTTGAGGATTTTTTTTCCGTCAAATAATCATGGAGATATTGAAGGGGTCGTATATATATATTTTTTTGTTTTAAAAAGCTTTGTTTATAAAGTTCTTTCTAAAGACTGTCCATATTTTTATTTGAAAGTAATTAGGAAATATCAGTAAATTTTGGTGATAGTGTACAGCAGTTCTTGAGATAGATTGATATGGTGAGGGAACCAAGTCAAATAAATGATGTCTCATTTGAAAGTCAAAGTCGAGAGATATCTCGAAAAAAATCAAATGTGTTAGAGAAATACACAAGTGTTTTACAGAAGCTGATGAAACAGGCAATTTTTTCTCATGGGGTAGGAAGTGAATATGAAACTGGAAGTGTATACGAAAGAAATGGATAACATAGTGAAAGCTAGAAAGGAAACTAGGGGTAAAAGGAAGCTGACGGGAAGTGCTACTTTGAATGGTGAATTGTAAGTTAAAAAAAGAAGAAGAAGGCACCTAAGAACTATCAAAGATTATTTGTGGTTCTCTGCATAAGGATAAAAAAATCCATTAAGATTTCTTAAAATATAGATGTTCTTTGGTCACAGTGTGCTCCAAGAGGTTTTCCTTCACAGGTAATAACCAGGTGATGCTGCATCTAATCTTCCTCAGGAAACCTACGACCTTTACCACACCACCTTTAAAAAGTCCAGCAGCTAGAGTTCAACACCAAGCACACACTATATATAACTCAACGCGATCACAAGCCTTAAAATAAGACCATCAGACAAAGGCTTTTCATTAGTTCCTAATTATTGTTATTATATGCTTGGGGAAACTAAGACTTTTGGTACATAAATCACTTGGGTAAAATGAGAGGCATACAGGTTCCGTCAAAGTGCAAAACAGGTCCAGTTTCCTGGATCAAGAGCGCGTCACCGACTTCAAGGAAACACTGAATCTGTGATTTAGTGACGCCCACCTGGTGAACCAACTTCAGCAGGTGTAATTGCCTTCAGTCATCTTTTATCGCCATTTCAAACACAGTTAAACAAACCACCGAACGGGTGGGATTTCAACATAAGGCGAGTGAGTCCTAAAACTCCAGGCCAGTGCGTAAGCCACTCGGTCAGCTGGCTACAATAATATTCGTCCAGTTAGGTATATTTCATGAGGGAACTTAAGCTTGAGTTCGCACAGCCACTTTTATTTGTTGTCACAGTGGGAGCCATGGTAACCTTCCTAATGTTACCTCTACTCATACTACTACAACTACTTCTAATACTACTGTTACTACTACCAGCCTATCTACCTACTTACCTACCTACCACATCGGTCAGTCCTATATTTATAAATTATATCCTTGTATGGTTTGTGACGGCTTGATAAAGCTCCTGGAGAGCGAAACGTTGCCTCAAAAAAATGTCGCATTAGTTGCATCTGTCCTTTTACCTAATATTTTGTGGGTAATTCTACCATTACTAAAATGGCAGATCTCTGTTGAAAACTCGTAAAAAATCCTTTACATTCAGTTAATAGTAACTTCGAAAATAAAGTAAAAACGGCTACTGATAAGCAAAAATGACGTAATTAAAAAATACCTGACAGCCACCCCAAGAATACAATGGCCTTGACATTAAAAATAATTATATGATTAAGAATTCCCCGAGAAATGCCGATGGATGTGATCAAAATGCTATCAAATTTATTTTTGAAAAACTGTTCCACAGTCTTCATCTGCATAAATATAACATTAAAACTGGGCAAGACTCAAATACTCTCTTTATTCAAGTGAGAGATTTTAGCCATACTACTGTATTAAGCTGTATTAAGCTGTATTAAGAAAAATCATGACTGGATGAAATATAATATAATCGTGCTTTATAAGAGAAATAGTACTGATTGCAAAGCGAATATGTGTTCAGAACGACATCAATTAGACACATTATAATGAACAGAATGTGTGAGGATTACGAGCTGTGTCGAAAAAAATTCCTTTTTCCTAACATGTTCTTAAATTTTGGCTGAGAGAGGAATTCCCTCACTCAGCGAGTAGGTACACATGAGAGATCGTATCTCACCTTTATAAGTCTTCTGTTGTCTCATTATTTTTGCTGTTCCTTGATAGCGCTTGGAATATTTTTACTGTTTTTTACTGAACATTTGTCTGACCTGTATATATATATATATATATATATATATATATATATATATATATATATAATATATTGTGGCATGCATGTGGAGAAATTTTCTCCAGGGAGGAGGAGGGTATCGGTCCCCTTCAGCCCCTTTCAGCCCTTTTCAGCCCTGAGGACGACCCTTTCAGAAAGGGCAGATGTCATTTAGCTTCATGATCAACAGTTAATTTGTAACACATGTTCGTATCCGGGGCGCCAAGTAAGTCATGTCATGGTTGACCAGTATTGCAGAAAGATGGGAGATGAGGAGGAGTTTGAGGTAATCAGTCCCTCAGGCTGGAGTCTATGTGTTCTTGATTGATGGATCGAAAATATCGACCTCAAACTCCTTCAATTGCTGGAGAAACCTTTCTAGATTATACTCAAATATTTCACAAGTGTCTAATTTTTATAACTTGTCAGTTTTCTAAGCCATTTAGTCAAGTGTCTGTCTACAAGTGCCATTCATAAACTGCACAACCACCCCAACCACTACCACCCCCTCAGCACCATCATCTCTACCACTAGCACCTCAAACAGTACCCATACTAGTACCAGCACCATTACCAGCAGCACCACCACCACCACCAGCACCACAACCAGCACCACCACCACCAGTACCAACATAACCACAATTCCGACCTCATATTGCCATTGTGAACCTAAACATTTATCATACTCCACAGGCAGCAATTGCAGCGGCACGGTGTATAGAGCACCACCAGCACCACCACCAGTACCACCACTAGCATTACTACCACTAGCATACCTCCAGCACCCTCACTAGCAGTACTACCACTAGCAGCACCACCACTAGCAGTACTACCACTAGCAGCACCACCAGCACCATCACTAGCAGTACTACCACTAGCAGCACCACCAGCACCATCACTAGCAGTACTACCACTAGCAGCACCACCACTAGCAGTACTACCACTAGCAGCACCACCAGCACCATCACTAGCAGTACTACCACTAGCAGCACCACCAGCACCTTCACTATCAGTACTACCACTAGCAGCACCACCACTAGCAGTACTACCACTAGCAGCACCACCAGCACCTTCACTAGCAGTACTACCACTAGCAGCACCACCAGCACCCACTAGCAGCACCACCAGCACCTTCACTAGCAGTACTACCACTAGCAGCACCACCAGCACCTTCACTAGCAGTACTACCACTAGCAGCACCACCACTAGCAGTACTACCACTAGCAGCACAACCAGCACCTTCACTAGCAGTACTACCACTAGAAGCACCATCACTAACAGTACAACCACTAGCAGCAGCACCACCAGCATCATCACTAGCAGTACTACCACTAGCAGCACCACCAGCACCATCACTAGCGGTACTACCACTAGCAGCACCACCAGCATCATCACTATCAGCACTACCACTAGTCGCACCACCAGCACCATCACTAGCAGTACTACCTCTAGCAGCACCACCACAAGCAGCACTAGCAGCACCACCAGCACCATCACTAGCAGTTCTACCACTAGCACCACCACAGGCACCAGCACCAGCACCACCACCAGTACCACCACTAGCAGCAGCACCACCAGCATGAGCACCAGCAGCACCACCACCACCAGCACACCACCAGTACCAGCACCAGCACCACCTCCACCAGTACCAACACTAGCAGCTCCAAAATAAATACCATCATTGGTATCAACAAATATGTACATCAATTCGCAGAATATCACAAAACCATTTATTCTGGAGCAGCATTTATTCTGGAGCAGCATTTATCCTGGAGCAGCATTTATTCTGGAGCAGCATTTATCCTAGAGCAGCATTTATCCTGGAGCAGCATTTATCCTGGAGCAGCATTTATTCTGGAGCAGCATTTATCCTGGAGCAGCATTTATCCTGGAGCAACATTTATCCTAGAGCAGCATTTATTCTGGAGCAGCATTTATCCTGGAGCAGCATTTATCCTGGAGCAGCATTTATCCTGGAGCAGCATTTATTCCGTAGCAGCATTTATCCTGGAGCAGCATTTATCCTGGAGCAGCATTTATCCTGGAGCAGCATTTATTCTGGAGCAGCATTTATCCTGGAGCAGCATTTATTCTGGAGCAGCATTTATCCTGGAGCAGCATTTATCCTGGAGCAGCATTTATCCTGGAGCAGCATTTATTCTGGAGCAGCATTTATCCCGGAGCAGCATTTATTCTGGAGCAGCATTTATCCTGGAGCAGCCTTTATCCTGGAGCAGCATTTATCCTGGAGCAGCATTTATTCTGGAGCAGCATTTATCCTGGAGCAGCATTTATCATGGAGCAGCATTTATCCTGGGGCAGCATTTATCCTGGAGCAGCATTTATCCTGGAGCGGCATTTATTCTGGAGCAGCATTTATCCTGGAGCAGCATTTACTTTGGAGCAGCATTGATCCTGGAGCAGCATTTATTCTGGAGCAGCATTTATCCTGGAGGAGCATTTATCCTGGAGCAGCATTTATCCTGGAGCAGAATTTATCCTGGAGCAGCATTTATTCTGGGGCAGCATTTATCCTGGAACAGCATATATCCTGGAGCAGCATTTATACTGAGCCAGTATTAATGCTTCTTCAGAAGCAGCGATATTACCAGCACTTATATCGTACTATTCCCCCCACATCATCACCATCACCTCTACTACCACAACAATAATACCAACACCACCACAAACAGAACAGCCAGACCTACCATTGCCATCAGTGCCACCATCAGGGTCACTCAGACTACCACTATTACTTCCACCACCACAGCCAGAATTAACACCTCCACTATCACCACTAACACTACCAGTGCCACACATCTGGTAATTAAATAACTAACCAAGCAATACAGCACCCACTACAAAGATTAGCATTACCACAACTATCCCATATTTCCATAATCATATCACTACCACCATCACTACAACTAGCACGAAAATGAATTTCATTACCACTACCAACAGTAACCCCCCTCAGCCACCTACACTACCAGCACCACCTCCACCTACACAACTATTGCTACGAGCATCACTAGTATAACCACCACCACAACCAACAGAATCGACATAACCATCACCACTACCACCAACAACAACAATAACACCAGCAAAAACAACAACAGCAGCGCCACCAAAAGTACCCCCTACATCACAGCACCTGAACCACCACCAACAACAATAACACTAGCAATAATAACAACAGCAGCGCCACCAAAAGTACCCCCTACATCACAGCACCTGAACCACCACCACCAACAATAACACCAGTAATAACAACAACAGCAGCGCCACCAAAAGTACCCCCTTCATCACAGCACCTGAACTACCACCAACAACAATAACACCAGCAATAACAACAACAGCAGCGCCACCAAAAGTACCCCCTTCATCACAGCACCTGAACTACCACCAACAACAATAACACCAGCAATAACAACAACAGCAGCGCCACCAAAAGTACCCCCTTCATCACAGCACCTGAACCACCACCAACAACAAAAACACAAGCAATAACAACAACAGCAGCGCCACCAAAAGTACCCCCTACATCACACCACCAACAATAACACCAGCAATAACAACAACAGCAGCGCCACCAAAAGTACCCCCTACATCACACCACCTGAACCACCACCACCAACAATAACACCAGCAATAACAACAACAGCAGCGCCACCAAAAGTACCCCCTACATCACACCACCTGAACCACCACCACCATCAATAATATCATTCTGACCGGCGCTACCAGTGGGGAAAGGATATGTCCAGAGACACGTCTCGTCCTCGTCCTCATGCAGCAATGATATGTCCAGAGACACGTCTCGTCCTCGTCCCCATGCAGCATACTCGATAAGCGCGACATAACATATATTTTCCGAGATTTAATACGTCTCGTCTTGATTATATCGAGTTTGTTAGGATCTATTGTCAGGATCTATTGTCAGGGAGAGTAATGCATGTTAGTTCTGTTGTCATTGTTGTGTGTGGGTCTTGCAGTCTAAATCTTGTCACTTGCAAACACTGTTTTACCCTCAAGTATTATTGCATTTATTAGTGTGTATTCACAGGAAGCAAAAGGTAAATATTACTTACCCTATGAAAATTATTCAATTCAAAATAAGAAATGCTCCTTAAATTCAATATTAGTTAACTTTATAAAATTCGGATTTTTGTTAATCATGTCAAGATGAGTTTTAACTTAATGTATTGAGAGTCTTAGAGTTCTGAAACTTGCTAGACAAGAGTGCTCGATACTAGAAAATATTTCCCAAGGAAAACGCAAAATTTGATTTTGAGTTTAGTGCTCCTACATGATCATAATAATGCATCATCTTCAGCCTCTTGTAGGGTGCAAAAAATATGTCCCTGCCAGATACAAGATGAAAATTATTTATTTATATTTTAAATGATGATTTTCTCCTCAAGTCCATGAAAATAATATGAATACCAATCTAATGTACTGCGAAAAACACTGTGGTGCTGGAATTCCCACGTCAATAATATCATTAATGAGACGAATTCTACTTTTTTAATACAGTTTTGCGCATGGAAAGCAGATCATGGTTATCCTGGCATCACTAAAAATTCGTTTTACCTTCACCTTCCTGATCTCCTTTCCCTTCAGATAAAGGATTCGATACTTATCAAACTTAATATCATTCACAAACTTAGAATAATTAAGATTCTTAGAAATTGTACAGTCTCCATTATTCTCTGAGGTTACATTAAAATTTCCAGAGCGTGATTTTCAGTCAGTACACATATAGGAGAATGACACTTATAACTATGTTTCGGTCTGACCTGCACCACTAATTAGTTACACTAAGTAGGAGCGAAACGTTTCATTACGGTATTGTATATTTTATTTATCCTATTCATTCACTGAAATCACATTGCACAGTTTCTCATCATAGATGTTAAGAAGTCAGTTAAGTTGAAAAATGAGACACATTTGCAACAACTGGGAAACTTAATTGCCGAAACGTATCGCGTATGCACCATGTTTCTTTAGAAGGTTAGAGGTGAATGCGGCTCTAGAAATAGTATTGTCAGCTAAAATAACGTATATGCAACTAACGAGACCTCTTGTTGTGGCAACGTTTCGCTCTCCAGGAGCTTTGTCAAGCCGTTACTAACAATACAGGTGAGGATAATATATTCGCAAAGGAACGAAATCCTCACACGGGTCTGCTGGATGGTGACACGTCACTGGCTTCCCAAGGAGTATCAGTGTTTACCTGGAGTTTACCTGGAGAGAGTTCCAGGTCTGTGACCAGGTGTTCGTACAAGTGATGTACATTTTACAGTCTTCTGTGCGTTAATTGGAGTACCGTTTACAGCTCTATGCCATCTTTATATCAACAATGTAACACTTAAATCTTTTGTACCATATTATGTAATATAATATTCCTATTGGTAAAAAAAAAATAATTAAAAGATGGGATGGTAGAGGAAGTGGAGTATTCAAATGGGTTCAAGGAAGAAATCCAAATATTCTTCCTTGAAGCCTTTTATTTTTATATAAAATATATTTAGTTGGATTAGGCTAAATTAAATTGCGCTTGTTATAATAATGTTAGGTAAGTTTCCTAAGGTTTTTGGTATAACATAATTATTTTTACATTAACATAAATTAAAAAATATATATCTTTAAACGTATAAGAAAAAAAATTAGAAAGAACTTAATTTTACCTATTCTTGTCCTTATAACACCTATTGTCTATGTTCACTCAACAGTAAAATGGGTACCGGGATGTTAGTCGACTGGTTTGCGTCGCATCCTGGGACAAAACCGACCTAATTTGCGGGAAATGCTCAGCATAACAAGCGGTTTTCTATATAGTAGTATGTCATTGATATTAGCTAGGCCTGTATACCATGTACATGTATTTGTTGTAAATAAATATATTATTATATTACATTAAACCTAAGTAAGGTTATGTAACTTGACTATACCAGACTTAACCTAAACTATCCTAAGCTTAATATCGAATATGTGGACTTTATCTCGTCATATGTGGTAAAGATACTAACTCTTATGATTACTTTCCTACTTGAATTTAATCCACAGAAATTTTTGAGTGTATATGATACAAAAACTAAAGATTCAATAGTAAGTAAATCTCAATATTTAATTTTATTTAAAATATAATAATAATACTAATATGAATTAACAATCATTTGAAAAAAAAATAAGGACTAATAACTATGAATTAATACATTACAAATTAAATAAAAATTTAATGCAAAAATGAATCTTGTGCATAAATTTAATGGTCCAGTTTTATGGTCCAATCAAAGAGTAATGTAAATTTAATGTGTTGCATGTTGCAGCAACGTTAGTGCAGCTCATGATGAAATATCCATACACGTCATTAACCAGGTGTGTGCCTCTCTCTACACCGTGTCACTACCCGCAATGTGTAGGTGTCACTCTCTTGAATGTGTGTATATTACAGTCCTGAGAGTGTTTTTGTCCTGATAATGAATGTGTGCGTGTGTTTGTGTGTGTGTGCGTTGATGGGTGGGTGTATGTGGGTGTGGATTGGTACTCACCTCACCTAATTGTACTCACCTAATTGTGGTTGCAGGGGTCGATACTCAGCTCCTGGCCCCGCCTCTTCGCTGTCTGCTACTGGGTCTTTGCTCTCCCTGCTCCATGAGCTTTATCATACCTTGTCTTAAAACTATGTATGGTTCCTGCCTCCACTATATCTTTCTCTAGACTATTCCACTTCCTGACTACTCTGTGGCTGAAGAAATGCTTCCTAACATCCCTTTGACTCATCTGAGTCTTCAGCTTCCAGTTGTGTCCCCTTGTTTCTGTGTTCCCTCTCTGGAACATCCTGTCACTGTCTACCTTGTCGATTCCCCGCAGTATTTTGTATGTCGTTATCATGTCTCCTCTGACCCTTCTTTCCTCCAGTGTTGTTAGTCCTATTTCCCTCAGCCTTTCTTCATAGGACAGACCCCTGAGTTGTGGAACTAACCTTTTCGCAAATCTTTGCACTTTCTCTAGTTTCTTTATGTGCTTGACCAGGTGTGGGTTCCAGACTGGTGCTGCATATTCTAGTATGGGCCTGACGTACACGGTGTACAGTGTCTTAAACGAGTCCTTGTTAAGGTAACGGAACGCTAATCTTAGGTTTGCCAGTCGCCCATATGCTGCCGCAGTTATCTGGTTGATGTGTGCCTCCGGAGACGTGCTTGGCGTTATACTCACCCCAAGGTCTTTCTCCTTTTCCGAGGTTTGTAGCCTTTGTCCGCCTAGCCTGTACTCTGTCAGCGGTCTTCTTTGCCCTTCTCCGATCTTCATGACTTTGCATTTGGTGGGATTGAACTCGAGAAGCCATTTACTAGACCAGATGTCAAGCTTGTCCAGGTCTGTTTGAAGTCCTGCTTGGTCCTCCTCCGATGTGATTCTCCTCATTAATTTCACATCATCTGCGAACAGAGACACTTCTGAGTCTATCCCATCTGTCATGTCATTTACATATGCCAAGAATAACACTGGTCCTAGGACTGACCCCTGCGGAACGCCGCTCGTCACAGGTGCCCACTGTGATACCTCATCACGCACCATGACCCGTTGTTGCCTCCTGTGAGGTATTCCCTGATCCATTCCAGTGCCCTTCCTGTTATACGTGCTTGTTCTTCCAGCTTCTTTACT